>CM032064.1:7694581-7714073 GCA_018831715.1 Matsumurasca onukii
GACTACAATAAAACACGATTTGAGAATACCCAATTACGTTCTGTCACTAAAGAATGAGTGTACTGTATATAATTATTAGAGTACGCCCTACTACCGCTGCTAACAGGAAGGCACGCTATACACTTTGTTATGTTTAGTTGAAACAACTCATCGTTCACGAGCAAAGTAGCAACACTTAATTATCTAGAACCTGTTATGAGAAGGATTGTACACGTAATTAACTTAAACCCCACTACACTGTGCTGAAGAATACGCTTTTACACTCTGGTTGAATTTAGTTGGAACAAATTATCTTTCACCGAAACGTTTGCGATGCTGTATTAACCATTATACTGTATAATAAAAATGTTCTTTTGTATAATGAATCTAATAAAAATAACTGTATTATGGTTTTATTTTTCATCTTTAATATTGCAATTTTAAAATTACAAAGTATAAACTTCATACATTTTAAGTCCCTTCTTATACGATTTTATATTATAAAACGCCTGAAGATTTAAATATCATATTCAATCATATTTGATTTTGTACGTACGAAATGTTTTAGTTTTGAGCAAAAATATCAGATCTCTTTATCTTTATTTTTATTGTTATCTATTACTATGTTCTTGACGTTGTTTTGGCTTGTAGCCTTTTCCTAACTTTTATACGTTCAAATCTGTATGCAGTTTATGCAACTCATTATAGGAAACAGCACCTACAACCAAGTCTTTATTTGGCGGAAATCTTATTTGATTACTAAGAAGTAAACGGGTTTTACTAGCATTGTAAATGTGTTAGCTGTCTACATAGAATACAAATAAACACAAGACTACAAGTTGTGATAAAGTTTGCCTCAAGAGTAAGTATCTGGGTAAGTAAGTAACTTCTCCTTGAAGAAGTGTGCTTCAACACAAAGACAGCAGTTGAAGGTGGCTGGTGGCTGGTGGCTGGGAGACAGTGGACTACTAGTAGTGGTAGTGGTAGTGAGCTCACTTTATGCTCGGTCTGACTTGAGACTTGACCCGGTGATGGTGACGCATGTTGCTCGAGCAAGGGAGAGGGGGGGGCAAGATGAGGTGGGGGTTATGAGTGTTCAGAGAACTTCCGGTCCCGATGGAAATCCCCCTGCCTCAGCGCAGCACAGCTCTTGCCTTACTTTCCACTATATTGTATCATGTGACCCTACTACAAAGTTGCAGAAAAGCTTCGCAACTTCATGCTCTATGAGTTGTTGTGAAATACCGAAACTTGAATATACCGTTGAGTTTTAGTCATGACGTTTCGATAACGACATGAATGTTACGACATCATTTGAAAAACTGAAAGTAGTGTGGGAGAAAATAAATAATTAGTGAAAATATAAAAGGCAAACATCTGGTTAACTAAGCATTTTTGGAAAACATTTTATTCTTAATTTTTCTTTATTTTGACCCATATAATATTTTCCTAGAGTTTGGCACTTTACTTATGGAACACTCTGTATATGTGAAAACATGTCGTTCATATTTTAGAACCTAATTATATGAAATTTGTATGGACTTGTCTTATTTGACGAATGCTACTATATGCAGCTTTGCTTTAGTTAAACCGATCCTAGAGAAGCTTTCAGAAGAAATACTAATAGGATCAATGTAGATAATTGAGTCTATTGCACGAAAATGTATGACTTGTACAAAAGCCAGAGCCTCTGTAGTAAGGAATACAGCTGAATCATGACAAAGTTGGTAAACTTAAGATCTGTATAGCCGCATTTTAAATGTTTGACAGAGGCTCTGCAGTGACTCTTGTGAAAGGTAATAATATTTGATACAAAAACGGTACTATCTACGTTTTATCGTAAACCCCACCGTTTATTCACTATTTATGGTGTGACTCTAAAATAATTTAAAAATGCCATAAACTTGCTAAACCGTTTTAAAATCATAAGTTAGATCATGCTGGTAATATTTTTCATAAACGGTCTTACTTAGATACAAATATATGCCAAGTTTGAGTCGAATCCAATAAGTGGTGTGGGAGATAATAAATAATTAGTGACAAATATAAAATTACAAATATATGGTTAACTAAGCGTTTTCCGAAAAGAATGTATTCTTAATTTCTCTTTATTTTGACCCATATAACCTTTTTTCTTAGTCTGGACACCTTGTATATTTTAATAACTTTTAGACTTAGGGATGAAGGAGAACCCGGTTTCGCATCTACTGTGGTGGTGGGCTGCTAGCAGTGTTAATACACTATTAGTTTTTTTTATAATTAGATGATGCTACTATTAGATTCTGTGGTAAAGGACATGTTGTCAATTCGTGTGGAAATAGGTCAATTAAGTCAATTCTTTGAGATGATAGCCGTTTTGTATAATACCGTATTTATCGCAAATAACTGGCACACTTTTAAATATTTCTAATTACATTCACAACCCAAATTACAATTTACACGCGAATTAACTGGAGACTAATACAATAAAAACACGATTTGAGAATACCCAACTACGTTCTGTCACCAAAGAATGAGTGTACTGTATATAATTATTAGAGTACGCCCTACTCGCTGCTAACAGGAAGGCACGCTACACCTTGTTATGTTTAGTTGAAACAACTCATCGTTCACGAGCAAAGTAGCAACACTTAATTATCTAGAATCCCGTTATGAGAAGGATTGTACACAACTTAAACCCCACTACACTGTGCTGAAGAATACGCTTTACACTCTGGTTGAATTTAGTTGGAACAAATTATCTTTCACCGAAACGTTTGCGATGCCGTATTAACCATTATACTGTATAATAAAAATGTTCTTTGTAATGAATCTAATAAAAATAACTGTATTATTGTTTTTTTTATTTTTCATCTTTTAATATTGCAATTTTAAAATTACAAAGTATAAACTTTTGTTCCTTAATTTATTTTGTTAGAAGTATAAAACCTAAATGTTTACTTTAAGTCCCTTCTTATGACTTATTATAAAACGTGCTTGAAGATTTAAATATCATATTAGATCATATTTTGATTTTGTACGTACGAAATGTTTTAGTTTTGAGCAAAATATCAGGATCTATTTTTATCTTTATCTTTTATTACTTATAAATGTTGTTTTGTTTTTTTGTAGCCTTTCTAACTTTATATGTTCAAATCTGTATGCAGTTTATGCAACTCATTATAGGAAAAGCACCTACAACCAAGTCTTTATTTATGGAAATCTTATTTGATTACTAAGAAGTAAACGGGCTTTACTAGCATTGTAAAATGTGTTAGCTGTCTACATAGAATACAAATAAACACAAGACTACGTTGTGATAAAGTTTGCCTCAAGAGTAAGTATCTGGTAAGTAAGTAACTTCTCCTTGAAGAAGTGTGCAAACACAGACAGTTGAAGGTGGCTGGTGGCTGGTGGCTGGGGAGACAGTGGACACAGTAGCAGTGGACTACTAGTAGTGGTAGTGGTGGGAGCTCACTTTATGCTCGGTCTGACTTGAGACTGACCCGGTGATGGTGACGCAGCGTTGCTCGAGCAAGGGAGAGGGGCAAGATGTGAGGTGGGGGTTATGAGTGTTCAGAGAACTTCCGGTCCCGATGGAAATCCTCTGCCTCAGCGCAGCACAGCCCTTGCTTTCCTTACTTTTCACCATATTGTATCATGTGACTCTACTACAAAGTTGCAGAAAGTTTCAACTTCTATGAGTTGTTGTGAAATACCGAAACTTAAATATACCGTTGAGTTTTAGTCATGACGTTTCGATAACGACATGAATGTTACGACATCATTTGAAACTTTAGTCAAAGTAGTGGGAGAAAATAAATAATTAGTGAAAATATAAAAAAGGCAAATATCTGGTCAACTAAGCATTTTGAAAACATTTTCCTTAATTTTTTTCTTTTATTTTGACCCATATAATATTTTCCTAGAGTTTAAAATCTTTATTTATGGAACACTCTGTGTGATAATGTGAAAACACATGTTATTTTAAAATACATATTATTAGATGTTGATAAATTAAATGAGTTCAGAGTTGTTTATGTCAAGACTTGTTCTAAATAATGACAGATTGCAAATGAAGATACTGGCTGAAGTTCTATAAGCTGTAATAGACTTAAAAAACTATGATCAAGCAGACATGAGTTATCTTTCAAGAAGAAATATCTAATGAGAACAAATGATAAAAGACTAATTAAGTCTTATTGTTGCACCGACAGATACATTTAAGACATTTTCATAGGAAGAGAGATACCTTCTGATAGCCTGAATAAGGTTAAAACACATGCTGGGAAAAGCCACCAGTATTATTTGGAAAGCTGATAAAATTGTAAATAAGAGTTCTTGTTTTAAATGAAATAGAGTATTTTTTAAACACTCTGTATATGTGAAACATGTCGTTCATATTTTAGAACCTACTAATTATGAAATTTGTATGGACTTGTCTTATTTGACGAATGCTGGTCAACTATGCTTAAGTTTTGCCTTAGTTAAACCGATCCTTAGAGTAGCTTTCAGAAGAAATACTAATAGGATCAATGTAGATAATTGAGTCTATTGCACGAAAATATGACTTGTACAAAAGCCAGAGCCTTCTGTAGTAAGGAATACAGCTGGAATCATGACTGACAAAGTTGGTAAAACTTTCAGATCTGTATAGCCGCATTTTAAATGTTTGACAAAGGCCTCTGCAGTGACTCTTGTGAAAGGTTAACTATACCGACCGTCATCTGAATTGTGCAGAACCTCTCCTGTGTACTGTGTAGGACAACGTTTATTGTTGTGGCAAGATGGGTCTTAAATACAGGGTGTTTTAACGCAACCCAACTTTCAAACTTTAGTGTCATTCTTTACGAGCGCTGGTCGTAAATTGTATCATTGGTTTGTCCACTTCAATATCTATCAGATGGTATGTATTGTTGCAGTAATATAGTGGTTTTGATTTGCTAATTTGATTATTGTAAACTAAACGCAATCACGTTTTTTAGCCAAGATCAAAGAGTGCTTATTGAACACACTTGAGAGCAAGATAATATTTTTGTCAAGATGCGTTTAAGATCAAAGTATTCAGGCGTTAGTAGGCTATCTGCTTTAGTTGTTTCAAAATGCTGAAAGATTATTGTAGGAGAATTTTCTAATTCAATCCTAACATTATCCGTCACTTCTTCAGTCAGTACAGTCCACCTTCTGTTATGTTTTCCGTTCTCTACAGAATTCATTTTGTTAAAATGTTTAACAAATCTGTAAATTTTAAATTTGTTTGGAATATTAATACCTGTAAACTTGACCCCAAATTCCTCTTGACAAAAGAAATCATCTTTTGTAAGTGTTCTTCAACAATAACACTCTTGATATTTGCTAAAACCATGATTGTGTTTCTTTTACAATAACATCACATAAGCAAATCAAAACTACTGTAGTACTGCAACAATACATACCATCGGATAGATATTGAAGTGAACAAACCAATGGTAATTTACGACCTTATAGCGATCGTAAAGAATGACTTACCAAAGTTTAAAAGTTGTTGTAAAAAAAACATCCTGTATCTGTTTTAATACCACCGAGTTTTTGCATTGATCACAATATATTTACTTATTTGCTTTACTTAAATTTTTGTTCATTGTAATACAAATTTGAAACGCCTTGCATATTCAACAATTAAAACTCAGTTTTATTGCAAAAGTCAACCAGAAAGTTAGTTAAACCTTTTGTTAGATATTCCAAGTTAGCTTAGAAACTTTTATCAACTGAATCCATAATAAAACAAAACTGGAATTCAGTTGTTAAACTTTAATATTGACAAAACTGAAATTTAATTAAATAAGTTTAATAATGATGTAGTTCGAACAGCGATCAAGGGTTGGTGATTTTTGTTGATTTGTATTTTGATAAAACAGTTTTCATACAATAAAGTGTCTGTGAGGTCAGTTAGATGGATATACAGGGTTAGGCAAAAGTGTGGAAACGCCTTTATAACTTTTTAACCAGTGTTTTCAGCGCAACCAAACTCGGTACATTTTATTAGAGGAAACCAAAGTTTCTGATTACTTTGCCCCAGTTTTCAAAATGGGGATTTGGGGGTGGTAGTCCCAAAATTTTCATAGGGAAGCCCCATCTCATAGTGACATCTCATTTTAAAGGTCTTGGAAAATGATGATGAATGCTGAAAACTAAACGTCTCTATCTAAACCCAGAAAGAAATGGCGATGGTTTTGGTTACACAGAGTTATAAGTCTACCTCCCCCCAATCACCCATTTTGAAAACTGGGGCAAAGTGTCAGTATGCATTAAAAGATAGTTTTGATAACTTTAATATATATGTACCAAGTTTGGTTACACTGAAAAACTGGCTAGTGAAGGCGTTTCCACACTTTCCCGTAATAAAAGTCTGTGTATCTTAAAATGGACGCCATTTCTTTCTGGGTTAAGATAGAGACGTCTAGTTTTCAGCATTCATCATAATTTTCTAAGACCTTCAAAATGAGGTGTCACTCGATGGGGCTTCCCTATGAAAATTATGGGCTACCCCCCAATCCCCCATTTTGAAAACTGGGGCCAAGTGCCAGTATGCATTAAAAGGTACTTTTATTTCCTCTAATAAAATGTACTGAGTTAGGTTGAGCTGGAAAACTGATTAAAAGTTATAAAGGGTTTTCACACTTTCGCATAATACAAATTTGTGTAACTTAAAATGGACGTCATTTTGGGTTAAGATAGAGACGTCTAGTTTTCAACACTCATCAACATTTTATAAGACCTTCAAAATGAGGTGTCACTCGATGGGGCTTCCTTATGAAAATTATGGGCTACCCCCCATCCCCCATTTTGAAAACTGGGGCAAAGTGTCAGTATGTATTAAAGGTACTTTTGGTTCCTCTAATAAAATGTGACGAGTTTTTGTGCTGAAAAAACTGGTTTCAAAGTTATAAAGGCGTTTCCACACTTTTGCCTAACCCTGTATATCATAATGTGCTACAAAATTGCGATAGCTTTACATCTAAAAACACGAAGTGAGCAGAAATTGCTCTTTGACAATGGCCGGTAAATAAGAGAACCTCCAGAAGCCATCACTGAACCCTTGGGGCAGCTAAGTTGTTTGACGTTCAGCGTTCTTGTTTGATGGTTTCCTCTGATCCTATTCACGACAGATTATCCAGGCCCATTGGGGGAATTACTTCACTGTTGCATTGTGCTTGTATAATTTTAACTTAACTTTCAACGTTAAAACCTTCACTACCTCGCGAGTAATTTAATTGGGAATAAAAAAAAGGCAAGCAAAAGTAATTTCTCACAAGTCTTAACATTCAGATGTACAGTCGTTTCACATACACACATTTGAAAGCATTTTATATTTGAAACGCTAACCTTTTTGTTTTCCAAAATTCCAATGTTGCAATTCTCATAACTATGAAATTCGCAATAGGAATACGAGTAAGTTAAAATTTGAATCCCGTCGCCTTGAAATGTTTAACAAACTTCCACTTTTAGGGAACAAATTATTCAACACACTCCCATATAGGTAGATACTAGATCAACCAACGACTTTGTTTCATTTAAAAAACCCGTACCTCTTAAACCATCTATTTTACTCTTTAGGCGAATTTATGAATACATACTTATATTTAGTATAAACTATAATAGTTTTAAATTACATAGAATGATACAGAATTAGACCTTGTCTACCAGTGGTAGTAGTCAACACAATTTTATTGTATAAATGACTACATATGAATAAATAAACTGAGAGATAAATATTGATTGAAAAAATAGCCCTCAGTGTTTTATTTATATAGTTATTGAATATTAATTATAAGTCAACTGTATCTGGCAGCTACAAATGCCTATACTAGCAGGTATTTGGTTACATTGAGAAAGTGTTAAGCTGATAAAATTGTTTACTGTGATGATAATGCCCACATAAAACTGGTTTGAATATTTCAAAACATATTTATGTGTGAAGGTGTTTACGCTTTGTATATTAAGATAATTAAAGCTGAACATGCAGATTAAAACCAAAGTTTGTTGTAAAATTATACAATTTATTTCAAAAATTGTGTAATAAAATAGTTAAACAGTTCCAACGTAAAAAATAATGTCACCTATATGGTTTTCTAATAATCATGAATCGTGTCCTAAAGGTATTAAAATGAAAAGTTGTACAATTTAAATATTTTATACTTATAAATTGTATAATGTAAAGTAAATGGTTTTAAATAATTATATATACCTAATATTACATAGAAAGGCACAACATCAATGTACCGCGGTAGTATGGGAAGTAGAAAGATTAAGTAATCTTTGTGGAGTATTTATTAACTCATATTAAACTATAAGGAACCTGCTGTGAGTGTGAGGAGTGGTAAACTGGAGACATTACAAAAGGATAAATCACACATTTTTAAAGAGAAAATCAATCAAATAAAAAAATGTAAAGTTCTGATTTAAACTCACCCCTTTCCTTCCCCTTCGGAGATATACTGGTCTTGGTGGTGGGGTCTCTGGACAACGCAGTATCCTGAAACAAGTGTTGATGTTTTGTACCAAATAAGGAAACTCAAATGACACCGCTTAGGCTAAGGTAATACTGTCAGCAGTACATTTATCTAATCATGGATATAGTGAAATGAGTTAAAACCTTGAGTTTGTTAATCAATTAGCAGATAAATGTTAGTAAACAGGACAGATTTAGTAGTTGTTAATGTGAACCGTCAACGAGGTTTAACGATCGTACCTGAAAGTGAAAGTGATCTGCAATCAGAGTCTAGGTTCGAGAGGGAGAATCCGGGGAGGTTTATCGTTAACTTGATGGGAAGAAGTAACTTTAACTTGTTGTGAGTAACAAGACTAGAAGCTGTGTGTAGCCATGAGGGGTGACGGGGAGAGGGGTTGCTGTTACAGTAGTTTATATGCCCGACCATCTGTCCCACAAACTCCATCAATAATTCACTTAGCCTTACGACGCACCAGCCACGAGTTAAATGCAGTACATGCACCCTGCGCGCTGTACTGTGTATCTGTCCAACTTACTCACGTACACCTAACCTAACCAGACTTGGTAGTGTTCCCACAGTGCAACCTAATTCTACTTTACTCATGTTTTGCAAGTTTTGTTTGTACGGAAGACATAGGTTGTTGTGGTTGATCGCCAACACACATTTTACACTGCGAGGCTTACATAGTTTACTGTCAGAAACAAATCTGAACACTTATACTGAAGTTCGTTATTCAATGGGTGGAACAGGTCTGCTCTTTAAAGTTATCCAATAAGTGTAATAGGTAACACTGTATCCCTTACTATAACTAGACTTACTGTAACGTAGAAAGCGGAATGTTCACAATGTTTAATCTTATTGTAAACATAAATTGACAGCTTATGATCACCTTAGGAAGGTTTTAAAATGCCAAAGTCTATACTCATACTTATTGTTTTTAACACTTCTTCGATGTTTGTGATTGGGCATGTTTAGTGTTTCTATTTCATTACTTTAGAATTAGCCCAGTGAAACAATAAAATCGACTGTACTTACTCGGTGGGAGCGTAGACTCTGTGGTGGTGAACGGTGTGGTGGTTCCGTGGTGGTGGTGTGGGTGGTACTAGCCACGGTTGTGGTGGTTGTAGGAGCAGGGTGGTGGTGGTAGTGGTGGTAGTAGTGGTGGTGGTGCTGCTGTGGTACTCGTGGTGGTGGACGTGGTGGATGTGGTTGTAGGCCTTGTGGACGGTGTGGTGGGAGAAGTGGTGGCCACTACGGAGGTGGTGGATGGAGGTCGAGGTGGTTGAATGGTGGTGGAAGGGCGCTGGCTGGTGCCCTAGTGGTCGTAGTGGTGGTCATGGTGTCTATCAAGCCTGGTTGTAGACTGTGGCATCTCATCTTCTTGGCGTGAAACCCCTGCGAGTCAACTGGAAAACAATACATTGTAAATCGATTGTATTATGACATTTCGAGTGTTAGTTGTAGTAAACGATGAGCCTTGAGTAACATGATTGGACAAAGTGTAGTGCAACTGAGAAAATATCTTACTTAAACAAGTTTCAAATCAGCAGCATTTGAAAATATTGGTAGGATAGAAGTTAGTACCTTTCTCCTCTAGCCGACAAAAGTATTGAAAAATCACTGCATTTGGGTACTGCAGTAATTGTAAAAATACAGTATCCAAAACTTTTGTTGTTTTCAGAAAGCTTAGCTGGTTAGAAAGGTTTTTATGACCAACGCAAATATTGCGTTTTATATTTACATAAAAAAACGTACTAGATAAACCAATAGTTGTGTTTTTCATTACAACGTTTTTTAAGCTATCTGAACTTTTCACAAAAAACAAACGGTATTGGATACCGTATTTATTTATAGCTAATGCCTTATTATACTATAATTGTATTGAAACTCTAAGAAGGTTTTTGTAACTCCTGTGATTTGGGATCTAAATATCCTTACAATACAAACTGTTTGAATAATGAATACTCGTAAACATGTAAAGAATAACTATTTTGCAGAGTTCTTCTGCTGCTACCGGGAATTTCAATACGGTATCCTTACAAGACATTCAAGTATTCACTAAAACACAATGAACTGCAGCTACTAGTTAATGTGCTTTGTGTCTAGCTAAGTTCAAGTTGCAATGTCACACTTTCTGACAAGTAACGTTGAACTGATTGAGACTATAAAGCATTCATTGCTCGAGTACAATAACAATTACAGAGTTTCCAAACAACAATTGAAATTGGCAGAACATTGAGATCGCATTTAAAGATAGAGACAGCAAAGCATTGAGGCGAGGTTTCACAGCTGATGTGGGGTGGAGGGGTGGAATGCGGGGTAGGTGTGGGGGTTAGGGGGATGATGGTGGGGGGGGGGGTGGAAAGCTGTTTAATGCAGATTCTATCAACTCGTGTCGCAGTATTTTCTCAGTAATTGTTTTTACCTACCTTGAAACTTGTTGATATTCAACTGTGTTTAACTTTGTATTGTAATTAATTGTAAAGTGCAGTTTTCAGGCAGTGAAGGTTATGTTATCAAAAAAGTTATAAAAGTGCATAGGCCCTGTTTAGTGTAACACATTTGTAAAGACTTTGTGGATACAATATATTTGTTAGAATTTTACTTTAGAAAGATTTTCATACCGCTCGTATAACATGTTTGTATGTCTAGACCTTAGAAAACGGTTTAATCTCTTTGAATCAAATGAAACTGTTCCACGTTAAATATTATCCAAAAATCAACGAAACATTGTTTGTAATGTATTGTTCTAATGTACTAAAGATGTTTGAAACCTTGGCAGTAACAGGGAAATCCAAAAATCGATGTTTTAGCCCTGAACATTTCAAATGTAATTTAGTCTTCATTATATATATTATATGCCATATTTTATATAGCTCCATAAATGATAAGTTTGTTGAAAGCTACTTGGAAAAGGTTGAGCAATTACAGAAAGGCAAAGGAAAACGTAAAACAGTAACTGATGTTAGCCGAACACCCTATACGCCTCTGTACATGTCAATTCCAATACACGAGTCTTGTTAAAAATTAGATAAGCCTTTCAACAGCATACAAAGACTTCCAAATATTTTTTTGATTTTAAACTTGAGTTTAATTATGTGCGAGGTTCTCGGTGATTTCGTGCTGCAGTTTTTTTGTTCTGCGCGCCTGCGGGTTGCAGCGCCTCCTATGACACAGAAGCCCTTCTTCTTCCGTCTTCTCGTTCTGTGACTGGTGCCATGTTGGCAGTCGTTTTGGTTCCGTTTGATCCGTTTGTGTAGTACTTCATATTCGTCTCTCTGTATTTTGTCAACTGTAACTGTAATCATTATGGACTAAAACTACACTCACCAGCCAAAGGGGTAATTCGTTGTGTTTTACTTAAAAGGCTGCACCACGTTGTGGACAGACCTCTTTGTAGGTTAAGTGTTCTTAATAATCTGAATACAGTTTTGTGACGTTTTATTAGTTCGTGCGTTTCTCTAAGTTATTTTACAAGGGTACTGTTTCGTAATTTTCACCTTTTCTTTGTTTGCTCTCAGAGCTAGCTCTTCAATTTGTCCAAGTCCTTACGTTATATTGTAACCTACAAAGCATGAGTTCAATTTGTCTGTCACTTTTGTGTAAACACCAAGTTAATTGGTCAAGCCATTCTGGGCCAAAAATAGTAGTAATGAATGTTTTGTAAGTTTGAGGCCTTAAGCCTAACCTAAATGTAAATTGATTCTCTGTAACGGCTGAGTTACGAAGGCTATTCTTTGCGATTTAAACCCTGACGCGCGTTCGGTTCTCAAGCTGTCACATACGCTGGTTGCATCCTTGTAAGGCATAGACTGCTGTTTCAACATGTACGAGTCCTAGTATCATCCTTGGACTAAAATGATGGACAGCAGCTACGAGAGATGCTGGAGTGCTGGACACTAGGTGGAAATGCTGACCATTGCTTGGCTATCGAGGACTGGCCCACGCAGCTCTCACTTACCTGAACTTCTACTCTGATTTCATCGTTGAACTACTTCTGTTCTGCTAAACATCCCAGATAAGTAGCGTAGTGAATATGCTCTGGACTGTTAAGTTTCTCCGAGGGAATATCTGCTTGTCCCCAGTGACTTTCGCGTAGCTCCCGTAACTCAGTTGCCTTTTCGTATATTGGATATTGTTATTTTGCAAAACCTAATTGAGAACATTTTCCTAATTGAAACCCTGGTCAGTCCTAGAGCGTTACCATTATTAAATTTCTAATTTCTGGTTACCCTTCTCTTTTCCAAATTGACGTCACGCCAAAATTTTCTCGTATGTGTTTTGTGTTTCTGTGTCAAGTGTAAATTAAATGTGTGTTATGTAAAGTTTTGCTTGTTTAAGAGTTCTATTCTAAAGTATTTAAACGTAATTAGAGTACTAAAGGTACTTGACAGTAATGCCCATCACTAAAAGGAGAATTTTTGAGGGAGTTATGTTCCCGTAAATGTTAAAGGGTTTTATAGTAAATTTGTGTATATATATATATCTTTCTATATTGTAAAACTGAATTAACTTGTCCTTTTTGAATTCATATTGAAGATTTAAATTCTGTAACTTTTTATTGTGAATTGTTGAAGCTGTACCCGTGCCAATTTATTATGATGTGCACGCTTAATTTTGGTAAACGTTTTTGTTATTTATGCTCATGCTTCTTGATCTTGTTTAGTTTAATATTTTGTATTGTGGTTATTAAGATTGCTAACTCTTTTAATAAAGTTTGTTCTATAGTACTTGTGTGGTTCTTTTAATGCCCGGGTCCACCGTTCTTATTTTGAGATTTCAGCCGTTCACGCTTCCCGAGAGCGGAGCTTTATTAGGACAGGTCAAACGATTCTCTAAATACGAGTATACAGAGAATGCGTAACGTTGTACAGTATAAGGTTTGTTAGAGAGTAGAGACATCATAATAATACAGTTTACTTAAAAGGCTTAATAGACTTTACTAATACAAAACTTTGTCTCGTACATACCAACTTTTTTGGTACAACCGTTTTATGATCGTGATGAAAATTAACATAAAATGAAATACAACTTTATATACGGGTGTTTCTGTTGTATTGTGGATCGCGTCGAACTGTACGACGACTCATGGTTGTATAATTTAAATACTTAAAGTGAAATTATGAATGGTCAGTAAGAAAGAAGTTGCAAAAAGAATTTGTGCAGCATTTAACATCGACGATCCGGCTAATGACTATCAATACATGACGATTGATCTAACCGATAGGCAGGTTTATAGAAAGGAAAGGTAGAAATCACAGGTAGGTTGAAACATTGACGTCGTATAATGGGCGGTGTCTGTTGTTATGAAACCGCAATTGTTTATAGCCTATATTACTGGGTACAATTTGAAATATACGTGACTGTTGTTGTTTACTTTTAAATACAAGTAAATAAAGATTTGCTCCAGCTGTCCTGGCTAAAACTTAAAAGGTATAAAATGATTCACTGTAATTGACCTATGAGTCAAAGTACTAAAGGACCACCCTTTCTACGTGACTTGAGTTGGTTCTTATTTTTCTTTCTATACTGCATGAGTTAAGTGGATTTAGAGTCATGGGTTTGATACTGAATACGGAAAATAACAATTTGTTGTTGGCATGTAAATTCATTGTTCAATTTTTAAGCTCAAGTAATTGTTTACCTGAAACCTACACTGACGTTTGTTTCTTTGTTGGATTTCTTCTAAATATTTATTCAAATCTGAAAATAATTGTTGAGTAGCTTACATAAATTATTCAGCTTCTTTCTTTCATCCTGATAGAATCAAAACTGTTAAGTAATGTTTACAGAAATTTACATACTTTGCCTATTTAATCGTAGGACCTATTTTACGTTTCATTTTTGAACAGGGATTGATTTTGAGGGCATTTCATTGAAAAGAGGAAATACAAAATCCTCAACACGAACAGTGAATCAGGATATCCTGAGATGGTAATAGTGTATTTGTATTTACTAATATATTCGCAGATCAGCTTTATCTAAAACTAAATGGAGCGCTCTGGTTTTCTGATTAGGCACAAAGCATTTTGACTTTCTAATGGAATACAATGTAAATGTGATCTTTTAGCTATTTCGACACTAAACTCTTAAAAATACATACATTTCAACACTTAAGGTTGATTTGTAATGGTGTAAAACTACGTCTGATAATATTATAAACCAAAGAATATTGCAATATAATATTGCACCAATTAAAGTTTGTCATTTACTACAAACACCAGTTTGAATTCCCTACTGGTACGAATCACGTCAATTCCGAACGGTTCTGAAATCGAAGCTTAACACGTTACCGCGATTGTCACGACTCTCCCTTGATAGTTGAGCAAAGGATGCAAAGCAGATCAGGATCCTGTGACTTGCGGAGAGTCCAAAGCTCCTAAAACAATTAGTCGAGACAAAGCGAGCAATTACGCAACGCCCTCTGGCAACTCTAGGCTGTCGCCATTTTGAGTTTTGGCGGGAGAACAAAGAGCAAATGTGAGCCTGCTTTCTTCCTACATCCGTGATCGTTTCAATAACTGCCTGCTGAGACATTCTCAAGACCTTGGCCTACCTCCCTATCAGTATTATCATCAGTATGTCAGACGTCTGTGGTTTGTAAAAGATACTTTAGTGGAGTGGTTTTCATTTGGAAAAATAGAAATACTGGTGGAAATACCTATTTCTGAATGAATTAAATAAATAAATGTTTTATTCCATAAACAATTTACATTGCATTGGAATCGTCAATAAGTTATTAATTAGAAAGCTAAAATTTTGGCACTCATATATTACATCGAGATCTCATTCATACATACAATATTTGCAATCGTACTGGCTCATTCATTCGAATTCTCCCACTTAAGCATCCGTAGGCCGGTAGCCATTCCTCACTAGGCCTCCCATTGGTGTGCCAAGAACTCGTCTGAACTATAGAAAGTGTTCGCGGTCAAAACTGCTTTCAGACGAGACTTGAACGCCTGTGGCGTTATACTTTTCTTCTCTGAGTACTTAATTCTGATAGTTTAGAGTGGCGTTTAAGTAGTAAGTAATTTAGCATTGGATGTATAATTTAAAAAAAAATAATAAAAGTAATATGTATCACTGCTCTGCTTTGAACAAAAAAAGAGTCCAGAAAGTGTAATGCTAAGTATATAGTATCAGCTGAATTGCTTAAGAATTAATGAGCGTCACAGTTTTCTGAATAAATAAGTGGAAATACCTCTAGCGTCAACAGTTTTATATGGGGAAAATTACCATGTGTTGTCTACCATTGTTCTCTGCTTGCGAAGATCTTTTCAACGGACATTAAAAGTTAGGTTAACCGTTTTTCCACTAAACTGTAATATTGGTGGCAAATACAGGTTATTCCATTAACTGAATTAAAAAATGGTTCACTATCATCGTCAAAGTAAAATGCACATTCAAGAGTCTAACCTATAAGGTTTTGACAGTTTGAACGTATTTAAATTTGTTATTTTATGCGATAAAAGAATTGGACACACATGACATGTTTACTGTAACTAAACTAACGCCTAGGTTGCACTGTAGGTTATCAGTACTTTATTAAAAATTCAAGCCAGATGTATTTTCCATTATTTCCTGTGACCTTAATATTATGACATACTGATGGTACAATTGATTATATAGGGTAGATGAAACTACATTTAATTGAGTAGATTAATTTAATAAAGTAAAATACATTAAGAGATAACGTCCGACATAAAATAGACTGTTCCTAAAAACTTCAACCTTATCTTGGAATTAGATCACATACACTTTAAGTACACATTAATGCAAGACTACAACTTTTCATTGGTCTATCACACAAACCTATTCACATAAAGCCGTCTAAACGCATCAAATAGTAAGTTATTCAACCGTGCAGATTATGTGTGTAATGACCTTACATCGAGAAATATTTATTGTGAGTTGTATATTGTGCAGATAAAGTTTGAATACTTTTATCAAGGAAAAATGTATACACAAATCAAATGGCATTGATAAATCAGTAGCTTAAACGCGTTTATCGCTTTAAACATCATTTTTCTCTAAATGGTTACTTCACTTTAAAATTTACCAACACTCTAGAATTATTGTCCCAAAACGAGGGAAAATTAAAATATTTAAAAATCCATATGCGAATCCTTAAAAGAACGAAATTTAACTCATGTTTTCCTAGTTCTACATACATTCTGTTCAACGATATTCAATAATTTTACTCAATAACCTTCATTTAATGCTTAGTCATAGGAAATAAATGATAATATCAATAATCAAACTCAGTTTATAACTTTTCTTAAGACAAGTTTCCAAACAAAAGCAACATTGCTCATTAAAGAGTTCAGGTTTGAAACTTGCACTTTGAGTTAGAACAAGTCTTAAGTTTTAGTTTCTTCATCCATTAGATATTCTTTATTTTATAATTTTAATACACTGCCCTTTGAGAACATTTCTTCTTCATTTATCATGAATACTTACTTTTCCAGCTCCTTGTAATATAAACATATTACACATATCAAAAAATAATATCGCGTTTTATATAATTATAACTTTATTATACAGTGCACCAGTGAGTTTGAAATTTATTCTTTCTCAAATAGAAATTTCAATTTACAAAAGGCTGCACACTCGATAAAAGCTATTCCAATGCTGAATTCACTCAGAAAGTTTCATCAAGGTCTGACAAAATTTACTTTTGTTCTGGGGCCAGGATCGGTGCTCAGTTCTTGGACCGGGCCTGGATTTACCATGCTGATGGCTATCTAATGTCCAAAGGAAATTGATAATAAAAATAGTTTCTTGTCAGTAAAAATTTATTTCAAAAACGAAGCATCCGTAAAATATAAACAGGAATTTCTTTATGTATAGGAGGACACACGGTACAATAAGTAAAGATTGTGTTTATAGCCTAGATATGAGTTGTATACTAACACTTATATACTAATAAACAACTGTTGAAACGAGGTGGTGAGCTCAGCAAACCACTCGTACAATTGTTACGTAAGTGATTTTACGTAAAGCGTAAAATTGAAAGGCAAAGCAAGGCTATGAGCGTAAAATAGGTCATATCCCTGGTTTATTATTTAAGTATTTAGGCTACCCTTTGATAGCCGTGCAGGCTGGTGACGTACATCAAAATTATTATGCCATCACTACTTCTCTGCAAATGTTATGCAACCTTTTCTTGAGGCTTTTATATGATTTTGTCTTTAAGTACATAAATAAATAAAGTCAATATTTTTAATTGAATAAATATATTGACAAGCACCGTATCAATCGCCAACTTGATTGAACATATAGCATTAATTCATATCTAGATCCCTGTCAACCACAAATACATTACATTTATGCTCGTATCTTCTCCAGTCGGTTTCTCGAGTCTTCCAATTGTGAGCCATAAACTCGCTCGAACTGGAAACTTCTGCGACCCATCTCACAATATACACAATCTCAGTCTTCATCTACTCGCACGGTCAACTGATACTCTCCACAACCATTTTTGTTATTATGTTTACATCTGACACCAAACTTTGTCGATACCAAATGTTTATAATCGGCAGTGATTTGTGAACTACTACGAGTATGATACGCTCTGCTAAGTCGCATATCATGATGGAAGGTGAATAATATATGATGGGATTACAATATAAACTAAATAAATAAATGGTTTATTGCGAAAAACATGTGACTTGTTATGTTTATGTATCGTTGTTCTATTTTGATGCTAAAATGTTCCACACATTCTAACATCGAAATCCCGTTCATACATACATTTTGAAATATACACTCTCATTCATTCGAACTGTACCACTATAGTCCCGTAATTAGACAGTGTGTTCCGCGTTTCCCAGTTACGTGCCATGTCTGTATTTTAAAACGCTTCTGCGGCCAAAACATTTTCAGACGAGTTAAAAGCCTTGAGCTGGGGCACTTTTGATCGAATTTGGCAACCTGTTGAAAGTTTGGGAAGGTAAACAAACAGGTAAGTAAACCTGGGAATAAACGTTCGAACTGCCGTTCTGGTGTGCCTTTCAGTCTAGTTTGCCTTCTAGTTTCATAAGGGTGAATGTCACTTCCTCTTACGAGACCGCATTTTGATAAAAAAAGACACGTTTCTAAAATATGAGGTAGCGTCAACTTTCAAATTCTTGAACGCTGGCCTACATGACTCTCCATTGCAGTTTTGCAATGATCGGACAGCATTTTGAATGAAACTCTGGCCTTGATTTTGAGCATCCGCCCCACAAAGCCAATCCGCAGGATATGTGTGGTAGATTCTCCATTATGTCATCAGTACCTGAATTGGGCAGTATTCGGACAGTTGCCTCAAAACATAAATGCTTGAGGCTAACTTTGAACAAACCATCGTTTTGGTCACCAGGTAGTTCTTCCATCTCCCTAACCCCAAGAATGAGTGCTCTTCCTTATGATATCGAACTTTGACTTGACAAAGAGATGAAACGTTAGAGTCCACCACAAATCCATTTTGAAAATGCTGATCTTCAGACAGCTTTTTTTGAATGAAAACCTGGGAACACGCGTGCTTGCAATAATCCATATTGGCCAATTAAAACGAAAACAAAGCAGATCAGCAATGAAATTGCCGTCATCAGTATTTAGGTGTACTTCAACCCCGATTACATCAGATAAGAAGCCGGATGCCATCGTGGTTAATCCGTAAAAAAATGCATATAACAGGCCCAGATATCTTACGGTAGCCTTTGTGTTAATAAGTTTGAAATTGATTACGTTTAATGTATCCATGATTACTGTCTGATAGGTAAAGTAAAATTTGCACTACCATTGGGTTGAACCAGAGAACGCTGCCAGCCCACAGTCATACAGCTGTGAGAAGTCGGTGCCTTTGTAAAAGCGCAGTTAGAGGCAACGTGTGCCCAAGATCCCAAGCATGGCTTTGTTATTGCCCCCCTGGGGAGCCTGTAACTGCTTGGTCACACTCCTGACTGCGCGCATGACTGTCCGTAGTTCTCCAGTCGCACTCTAGACAAACCAGACACATAATAAGTTTTGGTAAGAATGGTTTAAGTAATTTAAGA
>CM032064.1:7714173-7732380 GCA_018831715.1 Matsumurasca onukii
TAAGATCAAGTTTGCAGGCACAATTTGCTGTTGTTTAAAATTCTTAAAAGTTGTTAGGAGAATTTTCTAAGCTTACCTAACATCCTTCCATCACTTCTTCATTCAGTACAGTCCGCCTTCTTTTCCTGTTCCCTACGGAACCTGTTTCGTTCCTTTTAACAAATCTGTGAATTTCAGATTTGTTTGGAATAACACCTGTAAACTTGGCCCCAAACGCCTCTTGTCAAAACAAATCATCTTGCTCCTAATTTTTCTTACAATAAACACGCTTTAATCTTTGCTAAAACCCGTGATTGCGATTATTTCACAATAATATCAAATTAGGAAATAAAAACCACTACATTACTGCAACAATACATTCCATCTGATAGATATTGAAGTTAACAAACCAATGATACAATGTATGACCAGATAGCACTCGTAAACAATGACTTAGAGTTTCAAAGGTGGGGTTGCGTTTAAAAAACACTCCCTATATATTTGATGGGTAAAAACCTTGAATCTGAAAAAGGTAATAGCTGCTTTGACAACACAAATTCAAAGAATACTGTTAAAGTGTTTTGGAAAATGTTGTTATTAATACATTTACACCACGTTATTTAAAATCTATTGATAAGCAACAGCACAGGTGAAACTCGTGTCATAGTTTCTCTAATAAAAATAAGTGTAAAGAGGAAATTAAAACATCTCATTAAACTAACTCAACATACAAAATTGATTCTTGTTACCTTATAGAAGGGATGTTATTGAGTTAAATCATCAAATAACTTGTACAAATGATTGTATCTCTAAATTAATTTCATGTACTGATCACTCTCAATTTGTATCTTTAGATTCAATGTATAATCCCCGGTTATACACTTATTTCCCATTTTAATAATGCTTTGGTAAAGAGTTCTGGCCAAAAGGTTGTTTGATGCCGTGGTAGCTCTTAACTATACAACCCTACCCATCAGTAATACCGTCAGTCTCGACCTATTCCTGTCGTCCTTCCACACACCTTCCTTCGTGAGGTCTAACCACATTGGACCTAAGAATCATAACTTAAAAATCACGAACTTTTACAAACAGCAATTATTTTGGGTTTGAATCACCTGGCAGGAGAGGGCCTAGATGAGGAGAATTTCAAACCCCCATGGTAATGATATTATCAAGTTGATGCATCAAAATTCAGGGTGTAAATTAAGGTTTTACAATTGATATTCTGGTTGAACAGTTTTCTCCTGATGTTCTCTGCCTGTCTGAGCACTCTGACTGAGTCTGAATGGTGGCATATCAGAGGTTATAACCTGCAACTGGTTTTGTCGTTCTAATATCCATAAAGGAGGGTGTTTTTAGTCTCTGACGTGCATAAATTTCATGTTGTCGGTAGTTCATTCTATTGGTTTGTGAATTTGCTGCTGTAAGATCAGTGTCAAGGGCAGTGGTATTTCTTTTAGGTTTATAGACCATACAAAATGAATCTCTCATGGAAGCTATTTTTGATTCCCTAGATAAATGTTTGAGTGCATTCCTTAAAGGAAATGTTCAATGCGTTTCTTCTGGAGACTTTAACATTGATTTTCAGTTTTTAGCCGTTTTCAAAAATGCTTACTGATCTCATGTCATCTGGGTCTGAAAGTTCCACAATATCTCAACTTCGTAGGTGTGAGTTCATCTTCTAAGTATTAATATATTCATAAGTATCCTCTTGACAGATTTAAATCTTCTGTGTTTTACGGGATAATGGAATCATTTCAGGTGGGAACATTAGTGTGTAGATCCTGAAGCCGCCGTCCCATATTTAAGCTAAGTCGATCCTTTTCAGAAAATAACATTAATTTATTTAATTTTCTTCTACAAAAAGAGTCTTGGAATGACTTATCAATGGCTGTAGGAGTTGATAGTAAGTTTGAAGTGTTCATGTCTACCTTTCGTTTTTCTTTGACAAGCCTTCCTGAGAAAAACTAAAATAAAGGTATTAACTCTTCCAAATCCAACTTGATCCTATATGTTGCAAGTAATGCGTGAGGTTGCTCAACTTGTATAGTTTGTCTAAGGGCCTGCATTCCAGCCACTACAACGAAGTTATCTCGATGTTAAGAGGCAGTTTAGGGATCAGGTTCCTCTTCTAAAGCTGAATTGGTTCTAAGTAGGATCTAAATTTCCTGCATCCAAAGTGGAGTGATTGAACAAATACCAGGAAAGTCATCAAAACCATTCACAACGTTGAGATCAAAACAAAGCAAGGAAACGTTCTTAGTGACCCAAAACTTGTTTCTGATTGTCTATAACTATTTCACTAGTGTTGGTAAGATATTGGGCAATAGTTGCTGCTTCTGATGCATCAATTAATTTTCAATCGGTTGATCATTGTTTTTATATGTTTCCCAACAGATGAAGCTGAGATCAGTAATTAAATCTTTGAAATCTAGTAGTTCTTCTGGCAATGACGGAATGTCGTCAAGGGTCCTTAAGGCCTGTGCTGAAACTTATCTATGCCTCTCACTTATATCATAAATGAATCTTTCGAATGTGGTAAATTCCCTTCATTAAAATGCTATTGTAAAGCCATTGCCCAAAGTTAAAAATGCCGTAGCTCCAAATTCAGGCCTATTTCAATTTTGTCAACTTTTTCCAAAGTAGTGAAAAAATATTTTTAAACAGATTGTATTCATTTATTGACTTGAATCGGTTACTTTGGATAATCAGTATGGGTTTAGGAAAACTCTTCTACCACTAAAGCTTTATTTGATTTCATTTCAAATGTATCTTTATCTCTTGACCAACACAAGCATACCTTAATGTTCCTTGATCTCAGTAAAGCGTTCGATGTCGTGGATCACTCTCTTCTTCTTCAAGTGGAACGTTTGGAGGCTTCAGGGGAAAATCCATGACTTACCCACTTAAGAAGAACCAGGTTGTGTCAGTGACCTACGTTGATGACAGAGGATATCTGAAGTACAAAGAATCTGAAAAGTTACCGGTGCTCTCAGGAGTCCCTCAGGGATTCTGGGCCCTTTTATTTCATTTATTTGATATATCCAGAGTATTCTAAAGCTAATCTTTGTCTGTTTGCTGATGATACATCTCAGCCTTTCAATAAATCCTTAGCAGTTGGAGGTGGACGTCTTTGTGAGGGAAATTCCATCGTACAATGGCTATCTGAAATCGTCTGTATATTAATTTTGATAAGACAAAGGTGGTAAATTTTTCTTTGAGAGGTTATCAGAATGCAGAAATTGGTCAAAATCGTTGGGTGATATTTCGGCATCCTCTATAACAAATTTTTAGGCATCACCTAGACTCAAATCTTAATTTTCTAGCATATTGACCTTGTCAGAAGAAACTCAATTGCGTTGTCTTTCTTTTTAAGTGTCTTTTTCGAACAGACAGATACTTTTTCTGACATATATGGATGCTTTTCCCCGTTTTGAACTATGGTGTTTCTATCTGGGATTTGATAGTTTTCAGTGAGGGCAATCTTTAAAATTCAAAAGAGCAGTTAGAGTTGTTCTAGGACTTAAAACAGGCGCTTCCTGCCGAGGTAAATTTCAGGAAAATAAAATGTTAACATTCCATCTATTTACATTTTTGGTTGTTTGAGCTTTTTGAAAACAATCTTAGCTCATTTCCAAATTGTGCCCCTTCAGGGTACAATCTTCAACAGTCAATGTCTTGGCCTTCCTCGTCCCAGAACTACTTTTATGAGCACCAGACATTCTATAGTTCAATAAAATGTACAATAAACTTGTTTACCTTACAAAATGAATTAAATATCTTTCAAATTTAAAAGCAACTAAAATTGTTTCTTGAACAGGAATTTTATCGTGTTGGTGACTTTTAATTTAAATTTGATTTTCAAGTGTAAGAAATTAAGATATGATTATTTATTTTGCAAAAAATAATGTATCTGTCCATAATTATAAAATATTTGACGTTGTCATGCATGTATTTAATTGGTGACATGAGATGGGTTTGAGTTTGAGTTTTAGAGTTTAATACCTTGGTTGTTTATGGTTAAATAAATTAAATGTATTTGTTAATGAATGCCAAATTGTACATAATTGTACCTTTTTGATACATTTGAACATGGACTATTGTCATGAAACTTATTTTATATAGCTTCATCTTATGTTGAATGTTTTAGACCCTTAGATCATTGTTTCTCTAGTGTGTCATTTTAGTAGATATAAGTACATGCTTACTGCTCAGTTGAATTGTTTTGAAAATATAATTTGAAGAGAGAACAAATATTGTGGTTTCTATTTTACAAAGGAGGTTTTGATTAATATAATCATTACAGTTTGAAATACTTTACGAAAGTTAAAAACCTCTGTAGTAAAGACTCTCCGATCAATTATGTGCACTGTTCAAACATTAGATGATATCGAAAACGCTGTTTACACGGCAACAATTCCAATGAAATACGGAGCTCATTAACTCTTTAATTCAGCCTGTAAACAACAACAGGCAACAGTGAAAACAGAACACTGAATAGTGTCACACTGGAAATAACCGATTGGTTCCACTTTCAATGTAAATAGGGTAAACCAAGCCAAAAAATCGGCAAATGCAATGCAAACAGTGACAATGGGCAATTGCGCTTGCTTGCTGGACATTCGTTGACCGAACGTATTGAATCGAATATTTCGTAACCAGGTTTGGTTGTTACTTGTTACTTGACAACGTTTTCACTTACTTAACCGCCATTTGAAAACTCTTTGGATATTGTTTTATAATGTACTTCGTTCCAAACTATAATGCATGGTGTTTTATATAGAGTTCTTTTTTGAGTGGGCAATTTTGACAGACGATATCACGGTACGAATATGAATTAGCCGTTTGTTCTGCAATTCCTCTCTCTGTGAGTTTTGTTAACGGTATAATACAGTGTAGTTGAAATTGCTGAACTATTCTATAAGTTAAACTTAATCAGTTGAACCTTTAAACATGTCATTTTAGCGGTTGTTAACCCGCAATTATCAAAACCCTTGGTCACGAGAACTTTCTCTTTGCTCAGTTTTTATTGAAACATGTTTTAACAAGGTAAGCTGTATTTAAACACATTTTGAATTTATTTTCAAATGGTATAATTCTATTTTAAGCCTCAAATTGCACAAATAGTTCATTTTTTGAAGTTTAGGGTTAACAAAAGTAAGAACGTTTCGGAATCTGAAACCTGACCTTCACGAGAAAAGTAACCTAAAACATAAAACTTAGACAGTGAGCTAGTCTATGAGTAATCAGCGTAACTTTTCAACAGCTAGCCTAAAACAATACAACATTGTACAAACACTGTTTCTAACGACAGGTTTTACGAAATCACCAAAAAGACTACCAAAACTTAGAAATCGCCTCACCGTGAGTAACGACAACTTATTACAGGCTTAAACTGTCCTTAAAGTTTATTTTTAAGATTTTTTATATTAATTGACTTTAACTCCTTTGTTAGGAAAAAACCACTGATTCTTTCAACTCAAAGGACTTCCTTTCTATGGCTGTACATAACTAGATATATTTAGTGTTCTCTATTAAAGGTTAGCCTGCTTCCCGCTGTATTGATCGTCCGCTGCGTCAAGCTACAGCTTATAGGTTCAATCTGATCCATGTGTAGCTGTAACTGGCAGGAAACGATGCTTGATTTCTCTATTTGTTTTTTAAATTAATTTCGTAAAGTGTTTTAGATGCTGTATTGTTTTCTATGCCAGATGTTTAGTAAGGGTATAATTATAATAATTGAGCAAAAGAGAACCGACTTCAAAAATTTGTTTTAATGAAAAGCTCTAAAAAGAAAAAAATAACTTTAAATGCATAATATGTGTGGTCTACTATATAAACGTATTTGGTCACTGCTACCAAACTTCCAATGAAATTACAAATGGAACTTCGAATTTCTTGTTTACACAATGCATTGAAATTCCCACCAACTATATTTAGTCTTAAAAGCAGCTTACTATGACGAATGTTTAATTTCGATGAGTGAAATATTGGACGTAAAGCAAAACCCAGTTACCACTAGTTTAGGTAACGTTGATCCATGTACATTTTAGAGAGGAAAATCATGCGTGATTTGAAGGTGACAACCTAGATATTGTTCTTGGACCAAAATTGCAGCGCCGACTTCAAATGTTTATTTTCTCCAAAAAATGGATCAACTCGTTTAACTCTTCTCAGTCCAATTTCACTCATCAGCTATTCAAATCATAATGTGGAAGTGAGCCCTAAATAATTAAATGACAGCAATGAACACGACTGTATGCATTACTTTAAACTTTCATTTTATTAAAAATTTTATTTTAGTTTATTTGGGCGAAGATATTTATGATACGAAGGTATGCTAGTTAATTTAAAAGGTCAAAAGAGCTAATATTTCTTCGGAATTGAACCTATAATTAGATATTTTTGAATTTAGCAACTAATCATGTATGTACCTTTAACTAATAATTACATGAAATGATTTTTGAACAAACAATGAATTTCAGCCAGTTTGAGGTGGTCCCTCATCCTTCTTTATTATTTAATTATTTATTTATTTATTTATTATTTAATTTATTATTTACGTCAGCTGTTTTAGTAACTTTAAAATTGCATTTTGTTTTGTTTTGCAGAAGATCATTTATATTTACACCCACAATTGCTAAGATTTTCAGATAGCTCGGGATCAAAATGACAGCACACAACTGAAACGTTGTTTGATTTACTGCAGTTTGAGCGTACAACTTCCACAACTTTACAGCGAGCGCTGAAATGAATATTTTAACAGTTTTCATGAAAAATGACCTCAACCAACCGATAATATTGAGGTCGAGATATTTTAATTCACACAATCTACACTTAAAGAATACCTACTTATTAACGGCCTAGTACTTACACATTCAGAACTCCCTCAATTGATGTGTTACTAAATCCTAATACACTTTTGGTTTCGTGAATGGTAGATCTCAAGCTTGAACTTTATCTCTTGGGTTGAACAGCTGGCTCTAAGACGTCGAATGACCCGCAAGATTTAATTGAGGTAATTGAAATATATGGATACAAATATGTGTGTAGGATCTGGTTAAAGAGCCCAAAATACAAACACAAGTGTTTAGAAACGCAATATAACTTATACAGTTATTTTTTTGTTTTAGGATTATTCTTTTCGATACAATTAAAACAATCAGTCACCAAAACTTAAAGTTGAGAACAGTATTTAAAATCCGGGTAGACAATCCTATTATTAGACTATTTTGTTTTTGTTTGTAAATGAAACGAAGTACGTGAAAGATGCATACAGCTTTACAGCTCTACCCGTGTTGGATGCGTCTTCTACGAAGAAGATAAACATGATAGCAGCGGAGATTTAGATTGGATGCTGCACCTCATCTTCTATCTCGTTTCATCTTTACTTTATGGCAAAATGCTAAAACACCATTCGGGTAGAAAATTAATTCTAGTGCAAATTGTTAAGACGGTTGAAAATTCAATAGGCGTACGTTATTACCAAATAATGTTAATCATAGCTGAGAGCTTCATCCATATTCTTGGATTTAAAGGCCGCCGTTGTGAAAAAATACTTATATCAAAACTCTTATTAATATTGAGTTTTAAAACAACCGGCTAATGATAAAAATCAAAACTGGAATGGTCGCTGCGTGGGTTCCTTGTCGGACTTAGCTTGATTTCCAATTCCGAAAATTCTTTTTATTTTCTACTTGAACGAGAGTTGTC
Source organism: Matsumurasca onukii (assembly GCA_018831715.1). NCBI lineage: Eukaryota > Metazoa > Arthropoda > Insecta > Hemiptera > Cicadellidae > Matsumurasca > Matsumurasca onukii. Next base: position 7,721,866 of record CM032064.1, read on the forward strand.
CTCTCAAAGAAACACAACAAAACCCAAATACCAAAAGTGCAAATGGATAACAAAATGTATTCTAGTTTCGAGAGAAAATGTATTTTTTCTCCGAAGTTAAGAACACGTTAAACGTAAATTTTCCTACTTTTTTCAAAATTACAAAAGAATTTATATGGAAGTGATTAGAGCTGCAAAAGCCTATGATGTCACAAAATCAATGCTCACGTAAAAATATATTTCAAAAACCACATCAACAATAAAAGCTCACCCACCAACAAACAAAACGAACTCCAAAATTCCAGTGAACGCGTGTGCAACTGAGTTCAACAGTTTTTTTTTTCATCGGTTGGAGCTGACCAAGGACTCAGTCTACAGGGTCAGCCCTCTCAACCATCCATAACAAGCCCCATGGCCTCCATGGCTCTGGCTCCAGCCACTGAAGAGGAGATTGCCAGAGTGATAAGGGATCTTCAATCAAAAATCAATTGACTCAAATTTAGTGTCAACGTGCCTCCTAAAGCAATGCTCAAGGCACTTGCTGCGACCACTGAACATTTGATTAATATTTCTTTTTGCTCGGGAACAGTTCCCTCTTCTCTGAAAACAGCAAAGGTCACCCCAATCTTCAAAAACGGACGACCCCTATCGTGTCAAAATTACCGCCCAATTTCAATTCTGCTTACCTTCAGCAAAATATTTGAGAAGGTATTTTTACAAATCGCAAACTTTTGGAGAGCACAGAATACTATCATCTAACCAATTTCGGTTCCGAAACCTTCACAATAACTTGTTTTTGTTATGTGACACCAATTTGATCTCTATGATTGTAAATAAAGCATGTTAGAAGGCTGCATTCGTTTGGTATAACGAATCCACGTGTATGTCGGTGGATACACATATTTCATTAATGCTTCGAAGTCAGTATGCTTGCGGTTCTTTATTTATTTGGATTTGTAATATTCCAATATTTTCCTAACAAATACGTTTTTGGATGTTATCCAAATATGTGCTTCTACTGAGAATTAGGCTTCTGCTTTATGAGGCATTTTGTTTTTACTACTGAGTTTTGCAAACTGAAAGATCGATATCTTATTATAAACAAAACTTACAGTGAGCTTGAACAAAGTTATAGTAAGCATGAACAAATATATAGTAAGCATGAACAAAGTTATAGTAAGTATGAACAAAATTATAGTAAGCATGAACAAAGTTTTAGTAAGCACGAACACAATTATGGTAAGCATGGTGGAAAAACTGATGGAATCAGGACTTGTTTAAGTCGACAGACGAGAGCCAGTTAGTTTCCAACAAACATTTAGACTGCATTCAGCCAACACTCTGTTGTCAAGTGTGCTTTGCTTAACACAGCAGATGCAATCAGGATGAACCACTGCTGTGAGATCAGCAAATCAACAAAATCACTCTAATCAAGCACTTTACTTTTTTAGAAACTGTTTCAATCAGTCGCTACTTAGGCAGTTGTATGTTGCACTAATTTATCCAAGATTACAATATGGACTAATCTGTTTGGGTGGTCCTTCAATAACCTAATAGGCAGACTTTGAGTAATTCAAAATAAGCGTTTACCCATTATATTAAACAGAGTAGAACTAACTCTTTTCTTCTGTACCACAGCAAATACGAGTATGTTACCAATTCAACATAGTTTTGTTTGTAGACACTTGTGAATAGTTTACATTAGTAATTTACAGTACGAGATATAAGACGGCAAAATTAAACATCCAAAGGAATACTTAACTCTTAAGCTTTCTAGGCTTTCGCGGTGTCACAATCATAATCAGGTTTTCTGGTTCACAACACGTCAAACAATCACTGATTGGCTGAAACTGAGATACTTGATGTCTGCTATCATATTCGTCCACTGGAGCAGGGATGCCAGCTGTCGATGTTCTCATTGGCTGTGACACTATCAATGACATTTCTTGAGAACTGGTTGCCAGCTTTTTGAAACGAATGCTGTCTTCTTCGTTGAAATTATTGTCATTTTTAATTATTTCAATGGTTTCTCGGATGACTCTCAAATACTAAAAGTACGTGAGTATACAAGAACGTGAATTTTCACCTCTCCGGTGATAGAACGTGTAGTCGCGGTTGTCTCGAGAACAACTAAGAGTCTGTAGGAAACTGACAGCAGCAAGTGCAAGGACCCGATGTTCTGTGTTGTCTAGTGAGATCAAATATTTACACGCTTGATCGATCTCTTGCGGCAGTGGATGGTCAGTTGCGGTGCAGTTCCTCAGTTGCTAGTTTCCACGGCTAACTTTCAACGCCGGAACTCTATAACATTCTAAAGGCTTGATTCTTCTGCACTGTGTTATTCAAATGAGGAAAAATGCAGAGATTTCAAGTATACAGGGTGATTCAAAAATAGGGCGCCAAATTTCAGGGGTGGGTTTCTTATGCAAAAACAATGAAAAAAGTTCCTATAAACATGGGTCCTAAAATTCTTCGTTACCCCGGTAGCCGCCATTTTGTATTTTTACATACAACTTTATATCTCCAGAACTCTTGACTGCATTCAAACTTGGTTGGGTGTTTATGTGTCATAAGGTTAATTAAGGAAAAAAGATTATTTTATAAAAACCACAGAAACAAAATGGCGGCTATTTAAATTTTTCAAATTAAAATACCAAATGGCGCAGAATACAAAAATTTATAAAGAGTAAAAAGTTGTATTTATAATTTTACATAAAGATATCTTCATCTTTCCAAATTTTATAAATGTTTTCTTGTTTACGTTCTTTAACAACTGGCACATTTACCAGTTATAAAAGACGTAAAAATGAAAATATTAATGTAAAATTTGGAAAAATGAGTCTATATGTAAAATTATAAAATACAACTCTCTACCAAAATGTTTTAATGCGCCATTTTCATGGTATTTCAATTTGAACTCTGTGGGTTTTATGAAATAATGTTTTCTCTAAAATTAAAATTATTACATATAAGTTTGAATGCAATCGGTTAAACCGTTCTGGAGATATAAATTTTAACAATGAAAACCGGTAATGTACAAGTTGTAAATTGACGTAAAAGTGAAAATATTAATTTAACATTTAGAAAAATGAGTTTGTATCTTTATGTAAAATTATAAAATACAACTTTTTTTACTCTCGTAAAATTTTGTATTCTGCGCCATTTTCATGGTATTTCAATTTGAAAAATTTAAATAGTTGCCATTTTGTTTCTGTGGGTTTTTATGAAATAATCTTTTTTTCTTAAATTTACCTTATGACACATAAACACCCTACCAAGTTCGAATGCAATCGGTCAAAGCGGTTTAGTGCGTGTCTTACATAAGTACTTTAAGGTCGAGTCGAAAATTATTCACTAGCAATCCTTTCAACAGCCACGTGGCCCTCCGGACTACTTGAAACTAACATTATGAGCTGACTGTGACACTCCGCACCGCAATAATTACTGTAATTTCTCCTCTGAACTACGGCTAGAAAACGGTTAAGCGCATTTTCATACAATGTTCCTGTTCCGTGCATTCACAAATGCGCAAACTTCACCGTTGGCAGCAATTTGTCTCTGAAAAATGTCGTACACGTTCTAGACCTCCAATCGAGACCGGAGTATTGAAAAGTTGTTTTGAGGTTACCTTGAAATGAGGGCCACACAAATTTCGTGAAAAGTTCGGACTCATCAAAATTACCAACTAAGGATGGGAGGGGAGGGGTAAAAGCCTTTGTTCGCGTCAAAAATTACTTTAAGAGCGTTAAACATTTTCAGCCGTTCAAGATTTACGGCAAGTGAAAATTTAAAACACCCTGTTTAAACACTAGCCTTCTTTCAGTAACTAAGGTCTCTCTCACAAAATGGTTTAAGGTTAGTGAAATAACAGTCGGCTGGCTACATTACCTCGAGAGTGTTCACCAACCTGAAACAAATCAATATCTTCATTAACACAACCATTTAACATTACTTCGCCATTATACAGGGTGTCCTATAAGTTAAGTGCCGACCCTTGAAAAGGTTATACGGGTCAAAATAAAGAGAAAATTAAGAATACAAATTTTCCAAAACGCTTAGTTAACCAGATATTTCCCATTTTATATTTGTCACTAATTATTTATTATATCCCACACTACTGATCGGATTTGACTCAAATACATTTGTATAGTAAGACCGTTTAGGGAAGAAATTACCAATAACTTATCATTTAAACGAAGGCTATTTTATGGTATTTTGGTGATGCACCTTAAATAGCGAATAAACGGTGAGTTTTACGATAAAGTAAAGAATACCGTTTTAAATTTCATTACCTATCTATTGACACCAAGTTTAAAGAAATCGATTAAGAATAAACAAAGTTATAGTGGAAACTCTGGCTGAAAACAGACAACTTTCCACCTAATTATCTTGATGTTTGCCACAGTTTCCACTATAACTTTGTTGATTCTTAATCGATTTCTTTATTGGTGTCAATAGATAGGTAATTTGCTACGGTATTCTTTACATTTTATCGCAAAACTCACAGTTTATTCGCTATTTAAGGTGTAACGTGCCCTAAAATACCATAAAATAGCCACCGGTATAAAATGATAAGTTAGATCATCTTACCAGGTAAAATTTGTGATACAAATTTGAAGTCAAATCCGATAAATGTGGGAGATAATTAAACAAATATTAAATGGTGAATTGATTTTCTTTATTTTGACCCATGTAACCTTTTCCCAGAGTTTGGCACTTTATTTATGGGACACCCTGTATGAGTTCCTCAACATCACGGTAACACAAATATTAAGTACACACACAATTTGAAAAGAACTCCCTAATAGCAGCTCTATTACACATGTTAAAACATAGAAAACTAAAACCACTACAATTGCATTCGGAAACAATCTACAGGAAATGTTAGCAAAGGTGCTTTGCTAATAACAAGACCTTAGATTGTATTGCACCACATACTCGTATCTGCGGTATTGTTCGAGGCTACTCTCTAACTCCTTGGTCTTGGGGCTAGTTGGAAAAATGTAACTAGAATAGCACTAAACATGGAGGACCACAGTATATTGGATTTGCTTGGTCACACTATTATATATTATTTTATATCAAGTAGGCCTATACAAATGTATTTATTTATTTATTTATTTATTTATTTATCTTCAACGGCAATACACCTTTACAAAAATACAAGATTGAAAACTAACACAGTAGATATTTGTGATTAACTAAGTTGACATAATAAATAATGAATGACACATATAGTTGATATACATGCAATAGGTTTAACAAATGACTTGCGATGATAAACTGCTAATAATTGAAACTGAATACTATAACACATATACACTAACAATAAATCAATTAAAACTAGTTAACAGTGCGATAAAGATCAACAAGACTTAACAATAATGAAAATAAATATTTGAAGCAATACAACAATAAATCACACAAAACAATAACATGCAATTGGTTTTACAAATGACATGCGATGTTGAACAACTAATAATTGAAACTGAAACTATGACACATACACTAACAATAAATTAATTAAAACTAGATAACAGTGCGATAAAGATCAGAACAGCAATAACAATAATAAAAATAAATATTTGAAGCAAAACGACAATAAATTACACATACAATAACAGAGAGATTTGTGTTTTGCAGCTAAGTCAGTCCAATTCCTCCGCTGCCACTCGCCTAACAGCCTCCAAACTGGATGTGAAAAAATCAAGCGAAGAACAAATTTCGTTCCCGGTGCGCATCAGACGTGGTATGGGACAGAAGCGAAGCTGGTCGCAGCATGGTCAAGCTCAAACAAGCGCTGGTGCCTGGTTCTTCTGGGAACGTGAATTGATCCTCAGCAGATATGGACTGCATATCTGGTTATTCAGAGCTTAAAGAGAATGCAATGTCTGCAACTCTTCTTCTACACTCTAAGCTTTGGAGTCCATTAGCAGCAGATATTGCCTCGACTGGGACCTCCATGAAGTTGAACCCAGCGCGGCAGCCAAGATATCTCACGAAGCGTCTTTGGACTGATTGGAGATGATTTATTTGGCAGAGGAGGTAGGGAGACCAGACCACAGACGCATACTCAAGCAGCTGGCGAACCAAAGCCTTGAACAGGATCGTTGAAGCGCTGGTGCTCAACCCATGTCTTGACGTACGAGTGATCAGCCCCAGCATGCGTGACGCCCTGGCACATATATGACTTATGTGCGGTCCAAAGTCAAACGAAGCATCAATCAGAACACCCAGGTCCTTGATAATGTTGCACCTTTCCACCCGGTTCCCGTCGAGGAGATAGTCGGCTACCAATGTATTCTTTTTTCTACTGAACGATATAACCTTCGTTTTGACAGGATTAGCTGACATTTCATTTGCTACACACCAACTGACGACGTTGTCAAGGGCTTCTTGTAGTAGTTGGCAGTCATTGTAAGATTTGGTGTACAGCTTTATGTCATCAGCGAACAGTAGAAACGGCACCTTTATAACGTCTTTAATGTCGTTGATGAAGATTGAAAACAAGAGTGGGCCAAGATGGGAGCCTTGCGGTACGCCGGAGCTCGCGACGAAGCTAGCAGAGACATGGGACTGAAAGACAACAGCCAAACGTCGATCGGAGAGATAACTCTCGAACCATTGAAGTATCGTGCCCACAACACCATAGCCCTCCAGCTTGGCAAGAAGATGGCGGTGACTAATCTTATCAAAAGCTTTGCTGAAATCGATATATATGGCATCAACTTGGCTTCTTCGGCTGAAGGCATCCATCACATGGCACTGCATCGAGAGGAGGTTGGTCACAGTAGAACGGCCAGAAGTGAAGCCGTGCTGCTCATCAATCAACACTTGTCGGAACAAGGGCTGAACTATATCCAGAATTAGACCTTCGAACACTTTGCTCAGAACGGACAAAAGGACAATTGGCCTGAAGTTCGCAACATCGCGGTTGTCGCCCGACTTTAATATGGGAATGACATATCCATTCTTCAGGACCGATGGAAAAATACCAGTGGACAGACTAAGGTTAAACAAGTAGTGGAGAAGAGGGGCTAATTCAGAGTGGCAGAACTTAAGCACTCCTGGAGTGATCTCATCGGGCCCGCCTCCCTTGGTTGCATCCAATGCCAACAGCCTCCTGTCGACCTCATGAACAGAGACGGAGCATTCGGAGATAATGAAAGGCGTGTTGAACGCACGCACAGGTAATTCATCATGAGAAACGGGAGAGTAGACGGACGAAAAGTCAGCGAAGAAAGTTGACATGACTCCTTGGATGCCTCCAGACGAACCAAGTTTGACAGTTGCAGGGATGGATGACGAACGGTTGAGGTCTTTGACAAAGCTCCAGAAGACCTTGACATTGGAGGTGATCGTTGAGTTGACGTGGGCGATGAACCTTGATCGGCACTCTGGAGACAGACTTGCATTGATCCCGGATTCTGCAAAAGACTGGTAGACCCGCCAATCAAGAGAGGCTTTGTACTGCTTGTGGAGTGTCTTCTTGAGGATGACTAGTTGTTTGAGCTCCCCTGAACCACCTAGGATAGCGAGAGTAACCCACACGTTTCCAGGGAGAGTGAGTCTTGATAAGGCCACTGAGCTGACTGCAGAACGAGGAGAACATCAAATCAGTATCACCGCTGTCATCAAGCAGAATGACTTGTTGCTGGAGATCGTGCTTGACGCCCGCCAAGTTACATCTTCTTAGGTTTTGACGAAGGATGAGGACTCAGAAGGCGCTTTAGATGGGCTCGGGATTACTCCCTGCACCCACAAGCATGGGTGGCAGAGTTCGTGGGCGAGTAGAGGCTCATCAGCGCGAGACACAGTGAAGTACTCCGGGGATCCAAATATTAGGTCAAGTTGGACACCTCTATCGTTGACTACGTCGCTGATCTGAGCAATTCCCAGATGAGCAGCAAGATCGAGAAGAACGCAAGCTGACTGAGGAGCGGTGGAAGCGTCAAGATTTGTCCAAGTATGGCCAGGTAGGTTGAAGTCTCCTGCAATTAAGGCGTGGTCATGGCTGTGGCAAGTAGAAATGGTGTCTATCAGCGAATCAGCAAACAAGGAATATGTTATTGTGTTGGCTTGCGGGGGAATGTAGACACCGCAGATCAGGATCTTGCAATTGGCGTTCAGTTTAACTGAGACGCACAGCGCCTCGATGGGTAGACCAGGTTGTGAAATTTCATGCGAATGCAGGGACTTATGAACAGCTATAAGTACTCCACCTCCGTCAAGCTTACTACTGGTTAGGGAAGACCGGTCCTTGCGGAACACAACGTAGCCCTCAAAGCCTAGTTCAGAAGATGAGATTGAGGCATTCAAGTTTGTTTCAGTAAGAACAATAATACTATTCAAGAGGGGGACAGAGGTATGCAGAGAGGTAAGCTTTGTGCGAATTCCGTTAGCATTTTGATATAATAGAGAACTGTGTATTGCCGTCGGCGCTTAGTCGTTTTTGATTGTATAATTTTGGGAATTCCGTTGATATATTTGATGGTGAGATTTACTTCCCCAGAATCAGAGCGACGGGAAAGCTCGGCTCTAAGGCTATTGAGGTGTGCGGTTTCCAGCTTTGTTCTATCACGGCCAATGGAAACATTTGAAAACTCATCCCCCAAACAGTTAATTCGCTCCTTGGTAGCGGTCTTCGTTATCTTCTGAACAGAAGCCTCACAGCCGACGATTACCTTAATCGGGCGGGGCTTGTTTCTGGAACTTTTACCTACGCGAAAGAGCTTGAAGGTGTTGACATCCAATGTGGGATCGATTGCAGAGAGGATGGTTCGCAATTTTGCCAGATCGTCACTTGTTCTATCCCCAGCCGTACCCTTGGCACTCTCTCCCAGCCCGAAAACCATGATGTTCTTAGCACGCAGTTTGCGTTGATTAATCTCCTCAATAGTTGACGCAAGGGACGAATCAGATGATGATTGGCCTTCCAGAGTAGCCAGCCTGTCTTCTTGAGACTTTACCTTAGTGGATACATTCGTCAGATTCTGAACGATCGTTTGAACTTTATCCTCAGCAGCAGCCACTCGAGGTTCCAAATTTGCCAAACTGCTGGAGACAGCGGACACCTCTAACCTGATCTCAGCAACATCCTTAGATATAGAGTCAATTTTATTTACTTTGTCAAGCAAAACATCGAGTTTAGATAATACTGAAGCCATCTGCGAAGAAAGTAGAGTCATTGGTGTGCTAGAGGCAGTAATGCAATCAGTGCGGGTACACAGCCATTTAATATTGCAATCAACACTCAATTTATTGTATTCAGTCTTATTCATTTTAATACATTCACGATGGAACCAGCGTTTGCAATCGCCATCGCAATTAAGCCCATCCTCAGAGTCCAACACCGCCTTCACACAAACGGGGCAAGATATCGTCATGATTATTGCACTTTGTATAGTATGCAGTGGTTCCGTGACGAAATATAGTGACCGCTGAGGCTACTCAGTTCACCCAATCGGACACTACAGCCCGAAAAGAAATATTGGTATATGTTATAGTGATGGTTGCAATAATCGATGTGATAATCAAGAAGGCCGTGGAAAAAAAAGTGTCGCAGATTTCTCAAGGGAACGAAGTGGCAGACTTTCCAACAAAACAGGAATAGACTAGGCTAAAAACTGATGTTATTGACATAAGCGAAGTAGATGAGGCTGAGTTTTGGTTATAATGGTTAGTTTTTGGGGCAAGATAGGGTGGGGCTGGTGACCACATAAAACTCACTGGTTATTAAGCGGCAAAACCTGATGGCTCGGCGTTCCCAAAATTGAGTAAGTACTTCCGAAAAAGGTAAATTCATAAGAGCGCTACACAAAGCATCAGACTGTTTCAGCCATCATGAAAAAAAGAAAAAAACAAAAAGAAAAAAAAAAAAAAAAAAGTTGTATTTCATCGATTATTTCTTCCAAATCTAGTCTGATTTTTTTATGTTGTTTTAATCATTCACAAATATATAATGTAATCTTGATACAAGACTTGATAAAACTAAGAAGCACTCTTTAAATATGTATTTCAACCACTACCGGTTTCAGGAACTATCCCATCTCCCTGGTGGTACAAAGCATCACAAATAATGATTGTGATGCTTTTTACTCAATGCTTTGTGCTTAGTTTTATCAATTCTTGTATTGATATACCAAGTATCCCTCAAAAGTGAACAGTTATCACAAAAATGTAATCTTAATATTATATAGTAAATACATGTTTTCATCCAACCAAAAAATGCTATTTCGCCCATGGCGTATATACAGTTTATCACACTCACTTAAACATAAGTCAACTTAAATTTAGTAACCTATGAAGTTGACGATGAATGCCAGTTTATCTTTTGTATACTATTTATTCAACATGCCCATTTTGCTACGTGTGTATCAGTGTCTACTATACATATTTCGACATTTCATAAACACAATAGTTAGGCATATACTAGTGTTGCCACAATCAAGTATCGCTACGAAAAATATCCTCTATTCTACATTTGTAGGTTGTATAAACTCATATACACAGAGTGTCCAGTAATTACGGGATCAA
>CM032064.1:10347386-10359132 GCA_018831715.1 Matsumurasca onukii
AAACGAAGCAAATATTTTAGTCCAGAAAAGTCTTGTAATTTGAGATTTCTTTGAGATATTTGTCGGAAATAAGAGAAACAGGCGGTGCGAAAGTCATGTCGACGTGGGTGGTCACGTGACGAGACTCATCTGTCGGTGGCAGATCTATTAGCTAACACATGTCACAACACTCCATTAGCCGCATTATTGAGTTTCATTCATTGAACAACATGTCAGCGTTTATATGCGGCAAATGCGGCCACCGGGCAAACACCGCTGTCGCCCGTCACAGGAAAATATTTTGTGTTAAATTACTCTTTTTTTCGAATTTTCTTTGGAAAAATGAGATATTCCTGCCGTCCTCAGACCTGGAACCATGAAATGTGCAACCTGACCCCCAGAACACGTTTTGAGATTTTTTAGAAAAACTGTATATGCCATATTTACCTATGTGTGTACTCTCTTCAGGTAGATAATTTGGTACAAATTATCCTTTTGTAAATATCTCGGTCAAGTTCGTTAGCCAGCGAAATCAGGCTACCAGTTGTACCCTTTTGGGGGATATTTTTCACAAAAAAGCAGTTTTAATTATCTAAAAACAGTAAACTTCGTCTGATAAGTATGGATTTGAAATTTGAAATAAATATGGATTTTGTTGTTATACATCAATATACTTAAAAATATGAAAATGCGTCAAGTCGTTTCAAAGTGGCGACAGAAAAGTGGGTTTTTGATATAACAGCGGAATGAGTGGTCCGATTTTATTGAAATTTATTTACACTGTAATTTTTCATGATATGGTATAACTCAAATAAAACCATCGTAGATTTGAACGAGGCTGTGAGCGCAGCAAATTAGAGTAACAAATTGCTAATATTGGCTCGATTCCTCACGCCAGCTTTAGCGCTTAGCCGCGTGGGCCTGGTCTAGATTTAACCTTTAGTGAATTTAAATGGGAATTATAGCTCTTCATTTTCATCACCATTTAGAACGAAGAAGACACCAAATTTTGGGGTGGCTATAGGCGCTTCGCACCAAATCGGCTCGGCGCTACAGTCACTTTTCACGATGGCCACTCCCCGTGGTTCTGAATGTTAAGACATTGGTCCATTCCATTTGTCTTTGGGCCATTAATTAATGTGTATTCTGTAGTCAGCGACTGCACCGAATACCTCATCAAAAACACTCATCACACTCATTATACCATTCCATATTCACCTAAAACACCCACTAGAGGTCGTCTCAAAGCAAAGTAATGACACGATTTTCAGTTTGAAGTTTCCAACACCACCTGAGTCAAAACGAGTGTGTGTAACCATTCTACAGGTCGCCTTTTTGTTCGATTTTCGAAATTCGGTATAATTAATATTTTCGCAATGAACTATTTATTTATTTATTTTATTTGTATTGTTCGTTTTGTAGATATCTAGGTTAAATATACGTCGTTTACGAAAGTTTTAGTCCATTAAAACTCCCTTTTGGTGAAAAATCTCTCCAAAAGAAGGGTTCCGGTAGTCCGATTTGGCTGGTTAACGAACTTGACCGAGGTATTTACAAAGGAACATTTAGATCGGTCAAAAAGTGAAGTGTAGAGAGTAACATATATTTTTAACATTTAACATTTTATTGTCATATACAAAAATACATTGTGTTGACAAATGATGATGGATGGTAAATGATACATTATTTACAAAGTGAATGGGTGAATAACAAAAAATGAGAGCAATGGTAATTTTAACCACTGATAAGAAGAAATAGTCTTATAAAATATAATTATACGTACGATTAGTTTATAAATTTTTTAACATGTTAACTGGAATCGATAAATTCCTGCAACAGAGTAAGGAGCTGCCACAGTAAATATTGCTTTAGTTTATTTTGAACAATTTGTGGTCGTATAAAAGATTTTAACTTCAACTGGAAGAATATTCAAAAAACTTTTGCCAGCTTGCACTGGTCTATATTGAATTTGAGCGTGTACTATAATTGTAGAGGTCCTTACCTTGTACTAAGTCACATTTAGATATAGAAAACATAATAGTTTCAAATATATAAATTCTAAGGCAAGGTAAGTATATTTTAAATGTTTGAAAAGCTCTCTTACACGATTCTCTAGGCATTACTACAAATACACGAATAGCAGCTTTTGAAGAATAAATACTCTTAACAGTCTAGTAACGCTAACAGCTACCCCAAAGTATACCGTAGGAAAGATGAGGTTGATTATTCCATAGTAAATTATTTTCAAAGATTCCAACAATATCACCTTTTAACTGTCTCAATAGAAAAACTCGGAGGAAACTTTTACACATATGGTATATATGGACAACATTGTTGTCTTCAAATTTCTTTTCAGTAATAAATTAGATTTTTAGCGTATATACAAAATTAAAATCTATATAAGTTATTCAACATAGTATTTAAATTATGTTTGTAATATTTGCAGCTTGTTGATTTAAAAGTCTTTATTTGACAAAGTCACATGTTTCGGATAAACATTCAGATTTAAGTACTTCCTTAAATTTGAAGGCAGCACAGCAATGGATCATAGAGTAACTAAAGATAGCCGGATGGTGTAGTGGTTTACATAACCGCTCGGCAAGGGGAGACCCGGGTTTTATATATATGTATTTGAAAAGACAAGTTAAGGGTACTGTTAAAATTATTAGACAATAAAATGAACATTGTAGTACCCTGATAACATTTTAATTCCAGCGAATTTTCTTAAATAATTGAATTAACAGTGTGTGTTGAATTGGGCCTAGAACTACAGTATCAGGCTAGTAGGCCCAATTCAACACACACTAGATAATGGAATTATTTCTGAAAATAGTCGTGAGAAATTAAAATGTATCAGGGTACTTCTATTTTATTTTTTCTGACAATTATACATATGTTTATAAAGTATGGAAAACTGCTCAAAACTTCTTCTGGGTGTCAGGATCGGTGCTCATTTCATGGTCCCTGCCTGGGGTCTTACCATGCTGAGGACATAAATATCCCATTTTTTCGTAGGAAATACGAAAGTTATTACTGGCATACTTCCTTACTTAATTAATCACTTTACATTCCAACAGCACAAACCATTAAACCATTAAATATAATAGAATTTTAAACGTTAGGCCAATATAAAAATTGGTTCTATTAATCAAGTGTAAATATCTCCAGAAGAAGATCATTAAATATAGTTTAACCAAGGTGAAACATAATCTTAAGCTATACAATATCACTGGAGCTCACAGAAGAGTAGCGCCTGCAAAGCCAAGCGCTTTTACCCGCAGTACAGCTCTGTATCAGTTTCACGTCTCGCGCCGTCCCTATATTCACTTTGCACACCCGCATGTGGAAAAAAGGTTTTCTAACTTTGAACTAACAGTCAACAAAGAACATAAATCTTTATCTGCATTTTCAACTAACGCTCATACTTTCTCATATCCTTTATAATTGAAATGCTTTTTATTTAGCGGTGTGCTAAAGGTCGTGTTAGAACGTATTTTCGTTTCGTCGAGGATGAAGCAGAAATAATAATTATATCCAAGTAAGGGCACCTTTTTCAGGCAAACCACAGTTTGAGGTGCTGCAAATTTCAACAGTACCCCAACGGTTTCTTACTTGAGTGTGCCATGTATGTAAGGGACAACTCTGCTTATTTAGAAGAAACTTTTCATTCTCAAAGAACACATCAAGCCTATTTCACAGGGCTTACTCTTCAGCTCAAAATTGTCCAGGAAGTTTCTACACTTCCATCTGCATTCGTACGTAATTGATTTATTTTCATCCTAATTTTAAGTCTAGACGTTGTCTTTCACGTAACTACTCAGTAGGCTACGTTCAATGGAAATAAAAAATCTTGAATTAACTTGCTCCCATTAATTTGAGTTATCCCCTTTAAACCATTGTAGCCAGAGTGTTCTATACGTCTTCCCAGTTAAATGCCATAAATAAAATAAACTAAACTCACCCGTGTTATAAAACCCCCTGAGACCAAAACCTGTTTTGAACGCTTTGGCGTTGAGGCACTTTTGATCGAATTTGGCAACTGGTTGACAAGTTGAACTCCTGCTAGAGAATGCAAAAGTTCATAAACTACCTTTCTGCGTCTTTCAGTTCGGTAGTTCTCCTGCCTCTGAGAGATTATAAACATCTTAGCTACAGTTTATACATCTAACAGTGCCATGAAATGATATAGGGTTCGATGTTCTGTTAATGATTTCTTTATTGTGCTAAGAGGTGGCTTTATTATGAACGAAAATGACTGTGAGAGTACCAGTGAGGTGTTGTGTTCCAGTTAATTCGAAGTGTCAGTAATCTTTACGTGAGAAAAAATACTACTACATAGTAATTCATATTGGTGAAAGTTCGTAAACAAGTAGAGTGTAACTTTAAGAACTCCTTTCATTAAGACCTGAAGCGTTATTTCTGCAATTTTGACAAGCTTTTTCTACTTACTTAAAAGAACACCATGTTGGATTATTTCCCCGAAGTTTATTTTCTCGGAGAGGTAGATCGGAAATACACGACGAAGAACCGACGTTTATTTACCCAACTTGAAAGTAAAGTCAGACACTCTTTCAACACAAGACACGGGAAAACAGACTCTAGAATAACTCGATGGACCTGCCTTGCCCGCGGGTAAATTAGAGGCACTGTATGTTTATTTAGTGTGGATTAGGGATGATACCATGAGGTGAAACACATGCGCGTCGCCATTTTGTGGGCGTGGCCTCAGCTGATTGGATACCTCAGTCAGCCAATCGCGAGAGAGATACAACGAGCGTATCTTTCAGTTGGGAACTTCTTGTGATCGACAAAGGTAAGTTTGTAACTTGTTCAGCTTCTAGATGTAATCGATATAGGAAATCGTAAAAGGCATTGTGTGTGGTTTACGGAAAAATATACATGACTTAAGAGGGATACTTTTAATCAAGCTCCGTTAAAAAAGTCTTTAAATGCACACTATTTGTAGGAACGTTATTATATATTAATTTTAAATGGTATTCATTTAACTACACATGAACAAAACAACTATAATGAAATTTAGAATTAATTAGAATTATTTCACCGTCAGTTTCTATAAAGAAAAGTGGACAAAGTTTAGTCTTTAATATTCGAAGGAGGGTTATTATAAGAAAGGTATATTTAAACATGGGGTAATTTAATTCTATTCAGTGGATTAGTTAAAAATGTGGCGACCCCTGATTACTTAAAGGCGGCCGGATAGAGCGGCCGCGGGCCCCTCTGGTCACCACTTAGACGGAGTAAATACTGCATACGATGTTTCAAGCTGGTTAATGTAGGCTACTTAAGTAAAAAATATGTTTTAATGGAAGCATAACACTATTTAGACCGCTGCATATAAACTGTAATACGTTTACTTTTGTAACAAATTATTAATGAGATTGATTTTCCTTAAGCACATAGAGCTCGAATTACCGCAATAAATATTTTGTTTGGTAAGGAGGTTTTACGTGTTTGCTTTTATATGCTGCCGTATGAATGGCTCTGTGCTGCTTTTTATTACACGTCAATCTCCTTAAAACATCGTTTGCAAATTTTCCCACGGTAAATTCCCTACCCCGGATGGATGCCACGCGGACTCTACCCGGTGGCGTCTTAAGCCACCGTTTGAAAATAGAAATATGTATTTCCGTAGGTACATGCTCATAGGATTTTCTGAATGTCTACTTAAGGGTTTAAATTATCTACGAACTCGTATAGGTCTTGTATACATTAAAACAGAAAATTAGAGTTATATTCACGCGTTAAAAATCAGGCTCCACACTTCTAACTAACCCTGTAATAGTATTGAAAACCCTAATATACTTTAAATAATTGGGTTTTATTCTATACAACAACGCGACCGGTTTCGGAGCTTGTCTATTTTCACAGCGGTTGTACAAGTATACATGTTCAACAAGTAGGTTTATCAATTCTATTAATTCCTCTTTAAAGTTTTCAAGTTTTAGACGAAATTTAAGTATTTAGGCAAAGAAAACCTTATGTACAAATCATGTTCAAGTCAATAGAACAAATTAAAGTAATTCATTCACATACAGGACAAATTAAAGGCATACGTTTTGTTTTATGAGACCAATAAAAAATGCTGTTAATCTACGTTTGTTAAAAAACTAAAATCAAACCGTCTTAATGTAATTTTAAAAAAGTCAATTCCATTATGGATAAGGTATTCACAGTATAGTTTTCAGCGAGTATCTCGATATAGTAGACTATTTATTATCTCGCTATTACTATTATCGAAGGCCGAAGCGAGGTTGTGCGCGGCCTGGTAATATGATGAGTTTAATTTTAAATACGTGTACGAATTTCCATCTTTAGGTGCGTAATATTTAATTTTTAATTGTACAAGAAAACAACGTGTATAATTCCGACTTGGGAGATATTATCACTTTTAACCCTGAAATAAATGCTGGGTATAACGTTTTCAGTATTAAAGTCATGAAAACATGTTATCTAATTATTATTTAAACTTTCAAACCTTTTATTTTTGGCAAACAAAATACAAATTAAAACCCCAATGCCAACAACATAAAACATTGCCTAAATTTCCAATGGAACGCAGAGATAGTTGTACGATGTTAGCTAGCCAACAGGACTGGTGACGTGAGGTGAGCTACCGTCTAGTGGACTGGGGTCGGTTCCTATCAAGGCGTATGAAGATACTTTGTAAGCCTTGGGTCCGCTGACTTCAGAAGTTGAGTCTTATGTAAGGAGCTGAGGACAGTGGGAACTGTGTCAGCTGTGTGTGCGGCGCGCATCTAGTCAAATCGATCATCGATCGTACACCCGGGTACCTAGCTCAGCTGGTCTGCAGAAAACCATCAGGCACCAGGGACCAAGGAGGCTCGATACCACCACCAAAACGAAGACTACTCCCATCTCGCGTGTTGACCCTACTCCTCCCCCGGAAAGCTTACTGACTTGCGATTTTAGGCCTGGTGTAAAGCGAGGCCTTAAGGATCCGTCTCAGTGGTCACCGCAGAGAAAGGTTGGATTCGTCCGCCCAAGGAACACGCGACACCGCGCATGAAACAACTGGCTAAACAACGGGCCTTCTTTCAACTGATGCGGCCTAACTAACTAACCTAGTACTTACAAGGGTTTACGGCGGGCCGTTTTTCATCTTTCAAAATAATTTTTACATTAATTAACTTTATACATTTGGAAACTAGAAGAGTTGTTCTAAACGTGTATAGAGCTCGATTTCTAAGTTATTCAATAGTTTCACAAATAAATATTGAAATTGACAAAATTTTTCTACTGTTTGTTGCACTTAAAACTCATAATTATGAAAAAACGCTCTACTTATATGAGTGTCGGAAAGCTACTCTACTTTCCAAATATATCAGGTTTATTAGTGTAAACATTATTTGGACCCTTTGCATTGGAGCCTCGCACGCAGCTGAGGCGGATTCTTCTGAGCTCTTGAGAGACTTCTAATGGCTATAATATCTTAAAAAAGATCAACTTTTAATTGTGGTGCAGCAAGTTTGATGTTCATGTATTTTACTATTACAAAAGATATCAAACTCTACCTTTAGTTATGTACGTTTGTTTCTTTGCAAACAAACAATAATTGCAATTATTACGTTGTATGGTAGTCACTGGATGATGTTACAGCTGGCCTAAACAAAGAACAGTATAACGGGTCAACCAGTAAAGTACTATTAATTAATAAGTTCTAAGCCCAAAATATGTCAACTTCGAAATTAATTTGGAAATAAAATATATGTTTAAAGAGCAATGTGTTTAATAACTACAGAATATCCAGTAATTAGGGGATCAAACTTCACCAGGTGGTTTAACAAGTCAAAATAAACAAAACCATCAATCTGTCTGTGTGTGTTTATCACTAAATAACTTTTATCTCCAAGGTCAATTAGGTTATAAACTTAAAACTTTGCACACTTGTTAGTATAATTACTACCAATATTGAAAAATAAATTTGACTAATTTTCACTTCTGGTTTGAAAATGGTGGCCATATTAAGTTTTCTAGGCTTAATAACTCAAAACCCTTAAACTTTATAGTAAATAAACCAGCCTACAATACAAGGAAAATGTTTTTGTTGTGCTGTGATTAATAAAAACGGAGATATTAAAGTTTTCCTGAACACAAACATTTATTTACATATGTTTTCAAATTATGTGGAAGGTTACCACCAAAACAAGCGGTTTTAATTATCTAAAAGTAGTTTTCCTTGAGAAACCCGTGTTTCAGTTAGAACAAATGTAAAATATGAGAGACGTAGACTAGATAATTTCGTTCCACGCTAACTCCACACACTACAAAAAACTAAAATTTCGATGACGAGCGGTTTTAGAGTCAGCAGGTGTAAGGGAGGTCCAAACTTCGACATATTACAAAACAATACCAGAAATGTTAAAAACAGTAGAGATGTACTTGACGAGAACCGGTTATAGGGCCCACATCCGCTCCCTCGAGGTAGGCAGAAATGCTATTAGCGATATATCAACTTTGCTCTACTCACTCAAAAAGTGGCAAAACATCGTTTCGTAGTCCCCTGTTTCCGACGCCGTTTATGAACTGAAACGTACAAATGCGGGTTTATATGATAGGTTTAGAGTAGTTCTATGTTCCTTGTACACGAACAAATCAAAAGCTGTTGCAAAAATTATAGTACACTTTGAAAATAGCCTATTTTGGGTAACTTTAACATTTTTGCTAATTTTGGCGTAACATTAAAAAACAGGTTATATAAACCTAGAGACAACCTTTGAGAACATAGAAAACAACTGTTCTAATCTCTACACCAAAAATAGCGTCCAAAACGGGGGACTACGAGAGCATGTTTTGAGCAACTTTTTCTGGGTGATCAATCCTCTTAAAATGTTTAAAAACATTTGCCTTGTATTGTATTCCGGTGTATTTACTATAAAGTCCAAGGGTTTTGAGTTATTAAACCTAGAAAATTTAATATGGCCGCCATTTTCAAACCAGAAGTGAAAATTAGTCAAATTTTTTATTTTGTAGTAATAATTATACTAACAAGTGTGAAAGTTTAAGTTTATAACCTAATTGACCTTGGAGATAAAAGTTATTTTGTGAAAACACACACAGACAGACAGACTGATAACCAAGCGAGATAGGCCTATGTGTTATTTGACCTGTTTCGTTTATTTTGACTTGTTAAACCACCTGGTGAAGTTTGATCCCCTAATTATTGGACACCCTGTATAATTGAGCCCATACAACGTGCAATTCATGAAAATTTCATTAATACTTGTCTATTTTTAAACTAATACTAAAAAATTAAATAGATTGTTGTGTGTCCTTTGTTATTACGTTGTATTTTTCTACAAGATGTACAATTCAAAATGATTTCCTCGGCGTCAAACTTGAACGTTTCCCGAATCCTCCTCTGCCCTCGTCATAGTCGGTCCTAAACTCGTCCCTCACCTGGCCGCCAGACCTGCCTCTCCCGTACTGACGGCCCTCCTGGAAGCCGACGTCCCAGTCGGTGCGTATCACCCGTTCGTCCAACACAGTGCCGTTGACGTAGCGCATGCAGTTCTCGGCGTCCGTCCTCGTGTAGTACTCAACGAAGCAGAACCCGCAGGGGGTGAGGTGGAAGCGGTCGACTCCCATGACCACCTGCTTGAGCTCCCCACACCTGGAGAAGAGCTCGTGGATCTGACACTCGGTCGTGAAGAAGGACAGGTTGCCGACGTAGAGGGTGTTGGATTGACGCAGCAAGCGCTCTTGCTCAGTTTGGTTCCCGGAGAACCGCTTGTCTCTGTACTCGCTCAACTCCACGCTTGGAGAATTACTGACGACATAGTTATGACTTTACTCTGACACAATTAAATGCGGTGTTTACTCTACCAATAAAATAATAATAAACATGGTGGCGCACAGCCAGAAGTATAGCCATCGATGCATAGAGTTTTACATTAGAGATACAGCAAAGAGAAGATGTTTTCTCGTTATAAGAAGAGAAATGGCATGGAACCGTCACTAACAAAAACAATGACCTTTAGCGAAATTTATCATTGTAAAGCTTTTGTAAACGTCTACTGTATATGAGCAATAAAAAGTTAAATTACAGCCTTAATTTAAAAGTTGATAAAACACGAACGATCCAATTAAAACCTGTATAGTTGGTAAAGGTCTTTCGAGAACCTACCAAAAGTCAAAATAATTTTTATTTTCCATTCAATGTTAGAATACAACAAAGTACATCAATTGTATATACATATAGACATGGAGTACAAATATTATTTATGTCAAAAGTGTTATGTATATATATTTTCCTTTCGTTGTTTACAATGTCTAAGTTCAATACCAGATCAATTTGCACTCTTTGGCGCCAAAAGTTTTAGTTTTTCTTTTCGAAGGAACAGCTACTGGGCTTTTGCCTACTGAGGCGCTAATATTTTCTCAAATAATTATGTTTTTGACTATTATATTATGTATATTAGAACTATGTTATATGTATATTTTATATTGTATTAGTGAATATGCATATGAATATCATATATGAATATGTATAACAAGAATGTTCATTTAAATTTTACGTAAACAACTATTTTGTATACTGCATTTTTGAGAAAATAAATTCATTCTTATTCTTGTATCCAGTTAACACAAATAAATATGTTTGTACACTTTAATCTAATTGAATTTACATTTCCAACTATAATAAAATAGAGTATATCTAAATTGATCTATAACTGTAATCTAACAGCTTAATTTCTAAGTATTCCTCTTATATCTATGTTCTAAAATGGAAAAAAGCCTACATAGGCCAGGCCGTACGTGGAAAAGCTTGAGTTTATAAGAAATAGAATACAACATTTGAATGGAGAAAAATATGATATCTGAATAAAACAGTTTTGACGTGAAAGTGTAAATTGTTAATAGAGTGGTGCACAGTTTCTTGAGTTTACGTATTGGTGGTTAACGAAAATAATGCCCTCTTGTTAAGCCTAGTTACGTATCGATTGTTGTCGCATGTGTGTGTGTTGCACAGGGAAGTGTGGTGTATGTGTGTGAGTGAGGTGCAGTGTTCATCATGGTGGTCAATAAGTATTAAACCATGGTGTTCATGTCTGTCTGCACACAGATACAGCAGAGCACCAATCTCCTCCAAGCCTGCTAACCATTAAGAAACACGTTTCTTGAATACGTATGCGGATTACACCAGAACAGGACTAAACCGTTCGGATAGTCTCTCTGCATATTTCTGTAAAGAACATGGCTTACATAGTCGGAGTTTGTTGTGAGAACGGTTTTGTTTAAAACGATGGAACCAAGACCTATCTAATGAGCATACCTAGTATTGTGTGCATGGGCAATTTGATTTAATATTGAATTGAAATG
This sequence comes from Matsumurasca onukii, assembly GCA_018831715.1. Classification (NCBI taxonomy): domain Eukaryota; kingdom Metazoa; phylum Arthropoda; class Insecta; order Hemiptera; family Cicadellidae; genus Matsumurasca; species Matsumurasca onukii. The sequence goes on from CM032064.1 coordinate 10,358,727, forward strand.
TTTAAAGATATGAATTAAAAGGTGTTTAACATATATGCGGTAAGAAAGAATTCCTGTGTCTGAAAATAAAAAGTCAGTAGCATGCTTTCCTAATCCAAACCCTACTTTATAATAGATTTCTGACTAATCAGCAAGGTTTCTAGATGATTACTGTATAAATTTCCTAGGCAGTTATTGCAAATGACAGTAGTGATTGAACATATGCATAATAAGCAGTTTTATTTCATCACGATTCAAAACGTCCCTAATTTGTTAAAACGCGAAAATGTACTTACGAATTTGTTTCTTAAGATAACCTATATGATTTGCCAGTTTAGCCTTTAATCGAATACAACACCCAAGTATTTGTAGTGGGAAACTTTTCGATAGACTTACAATTGTATGCAAGGTTGTAGTCGTTACAGCT
>CM032064.1:10959232-11414390 GCA_018831715.1 Matsumurasca onukii
CCTTAAGTCAACAATGTAAATATAACTGTTTCCATTAATGCATCTTCCGAACAAAGATAATATCGAAACAATTACGTATGTTGAACGTAAAGTAATTTAAATTTACATTTGATCTACCGGAAGTCTTTAGAGCGGATTTTATGGAGCTAAGATACAAAATATTGAGTGAAGTGAAACGCACATGTTAGTGTGGATAACTTATTTCATTTTCACAATTTTATATTAACAACTTTAATACGTTTTATCACGCTCTGATATTCATACACTGTCATGCAATTGCTAGTTATTGCCAACTCTCTTAATGAATCATTAGAAATATTTTGAATATCACGAATAGAATGACTCTATTCAGATAAGATAACTTTATTGCCAGACAATAAAATTGCATAAGGCATTGAAATGATACATAAATGAGAACACAAATAGAAACAAAGTAAAAGACTGAAGAAGATACATGACGTTTCTTTATATTCCTATGTACAGCCTGAACTCCTCCATGTTGTAATTTGTATTTCATTAATAATTTAGTCAGACTTCTTTTGAAACTTTTAATGTTTTATTCTGTCTTAATTTCTTCAGGCAAATGATCTGTAAATTGTTTAACTAAATTGAGGGTTTTTTATGAAACGGTATTTTGTGATTTGGTATTGCTAACTTGTTTTACTTAAAAAAGAGTCAAATAAAAATGTTGTTATAACTCTTGAAAATTCATTTTTAAGAAAAATCACGCTTTACAAAATATAGAGTTAGTAGTTTGTTTTCTGTGAATAAGGTTCTACAAGAATGGTGGTTCTTCTATTTAATCATAGATCTCATTGTGGTATTTTGGTATATAAATAAATTGTTAATACTTGCTTTGTCAGCGTTAAGCGTTAAGGCACTTACTAGACCATCATAAACAGAGAATTATACAGAGTGTTTATAAAAGGGTGTCAAACTTTGGGGTTAGGTTTATTGGGTCAAAATACAGATATAATCTGGAAATACATTTTTTCCAAAGACGCTTTATTTACCAAATATCCGCGATTTTGTTTTCCACTAACTATTTATTATCTTCCACACCACTTATAGGATTTGGTTCAAACCTAATATAAATGTTTATCAAAGTAAGACCATCTACGGCAAAAATTATCAGCTTGTCTAACTTGTCATTTTAAAATGAGGGATATCTTATGGTATTTTTAGGGCGTTTTTGGTGTTACACCTCAATTAGCAAATAAACGGTGAAGTTTACAATAAATGTAAGGAATAAAGTTTTGCAGCAAATTTTATAACCTATCTATTAACACCGAGGAAATAAAAATCTATTGAGAAATAACATAGCTTTAAGGGAAACTCTGGCTCAAAACAGGCAACTTTCCACCTTATCATCTTGCTTTTTGATGTCGGTGTCAGAAGACAGGTAATGAAATTTGCTGCAAAAAGTAATTCTTTTGATTTGTTGTAAACCTCCCAGTTTATTTGCTAGTTGAGATGTGCCACCAAAAACGCTCTAAAATACCATAAAATATCCACCATTCTAAAATGAAAAGACCCTGCTGATAATTTTGCTCCATACATGGTCTTACTTAAATACAAATTTATATTAATGTTGAGCCAAATCCTATAACTGCTACGGGTTATAATAAATAATTAGTGAACAAAATGGTGAAGAACTGGTAAACGAAGCGTTTTTGGAAACGAGTTCATTTGTGATTTCCCTTTGTTTCAACCCAATAAATCGAACCCCAAAGTTTTGACACCTTTTTATGATGCCCCATTATAGTTGTTGATACAAGTCGAATGCTTGTGCAGGTTCCGGAGTGGAAGGTGCTGCTAGTGGAGGCAGGTCAGGAGGAGAACTACGTCATGGATATTCCCTTGGTAGCCAACCTTCTCCAGTTCTCCGACATCAACTGGAAGTATACCAGCGTATCTTCCACCGACTACTGTTTAGGTGAGTTATACTATAGATCCTTGTATAACATCCCACCCATAGATTCTGTGTTTCAAGTTTGTTGTTGACGGTGTTACAATTACTGTCAGTGGCGGCTCGTCAGGTGAAGGGAGTGAAGGGTCACTTCACCTATGTTTTAGAGGGGGAAAATTAAACTTTAACATTTAATTAATCCGTTCCCAATGTCCGTGAGATCATCAACGACGACAGTGAGTGCGATACAAGCTCGACAGCAACAATCGATGGTTGCCTCGATAGTCGCCACAGAAAGTTAGTATGCCTTTATGGTTGCCACTAGCTGCTTCGTGTAAGACCGGAATACTTCGTTGTAGGTGAAGAGCTTTGTTCGGGCCTTCACTTGACGCTTATCTACGTGGTATGGGTAGAAGCTGAGGGGCGAGGAAAGGCGCTGCGTTGCTATAGCAACGAGTGACGCTAGAAGTGTATATTCAAAACCCGTCACTTGCGTAGCCCGCCAGACAGCAGGTCAGTTGTCCAGCTATCATTAGACCCGCGCGGCGCAAATGATCTGATTAAGGCCTACTTTTGCAATCACACGACCTGATTATGTACATTGTTAAAGAATTAACAACTAATTTAAATAGTTGTATATTATTTTTTTACTGATCCAATACTACAAAACAATATAATGCAACGATTTCTATACGTTGTTGGTGCTCCACTTAGTGCGGTAGTAGTTCAATGTTTCAATTCAACATATTATTTTTTGCAATATTACAAACATTAACTTTTAACTCCCTGCTAGAACTTGCTGTAATGACTACGTTTTCAATTATTTACGTAGTTTCCTAGAGAAATACTCATATTATCGATAAACAATGTACATATCTTTGAATTTTCTGCCCCCGTTTTAAGAATAAATATTTAAACATATGTTTCCTGTTAAATAGTGGAGTGCAGCTGATTTGCCTTCACTTTCCTCTAGGCTCACGAGCCGCCACTGATTACTGTGGTTGAAATATTATTACAGACGTTTTCCATCGTTTTTGAGTGAACAAAAATTACACGACGTTTCGGGATATGGAATCTGACTCCGTCTTCAGGTGAAAAGTAACCTAACATAACAGATATCAGGGATTGGGCTAGCCTAAAAGTAATCAGCTCAAGCTGACCAGTCACCCACTACCAATTAACCTTAGTTTAGCTAGCCTAGGCAACAATACCACATGTACAGTACAAACACTATAAGAAATTTAAAAGACAATGAGAGAAATCAAACACGTCCACGGCCAGTGCTAGCTGCACTCTGACTGCCTGCCGCGCCATTGGCTGGCTTGGAGCAACGGACGGTCAATCACAGCCGTGAATCAGACTGACAAACTGTACCACAGACACACACACCACTGTAACCTCTGTTACAGTTAGTCTGATTCACGGCTGTGATTGGTCGTACGTTGCTCCATGCCAGCCAATTGGTCTCTATGCGACTGGCCAGGCAGTAAGTCAGTGTCACTAGCCGTGGACGTGCTCGATTTCTCTATTCGTCTTTTAAATTGCATTAAGATTTTGTACATGTTGTATTGTTTTCTACACAGGCTGTTATACAATTTAATAGTTAAGCAACAAAACTAAAGTTGCTTGGTGGTGGGTGACTGGTCAGCTTGAGCTGATTACTTTTAGGCTTGCTCATTTCCTAATGTCTTGTATTATGTTTTAGGTTACTTTTCACCTGAAGGCGGGATCAGATTTCAGATCCCGAAACTTAGTACTTTATGTTCACTAAAAAACTATGGGAACGTCCGTAATAATAATAGTTCAACCTCACCCATAGATGTGGCAAACCTTTTGTAGGTGTATAAGATTTGTTCTCTATCATTTCAGCTTGCTACGGCACTTCCGCGGGTTTGACTGTAAGACTTTTAGTGAATTGATCACTTAAAACATCATTTGCAAAATTTCCCCATGCTGAATTCCCCACCTGATGAGTTTTAACGGGCCGCTTCATCTTTCTATATTCCTTTTTTATACAACTTTAATACGTTACTGGAGTGTCATTAGAAACGAACACAGTAATGAACAACAGAGCATTCAAATATAGTACATCTATAATTGCCATTATAATAGGTATACAGTACATAATGCATCAGGATCAGACCGCCCCTTCTCTGTAATGTAATGAGGTTATAGTAGGTTTTTCGCGTGAGAAAATACAATTTCAAATAGTTATCTAGAAGTTTTATTTAATTTCTTTTGCAAATACATAAGGTGAGATTAAACACTGAAATGTATACAAACCGTGCTGATAATATTCTAGACAGTTCTCTTCAAGAATATAGTATACAGTGTAATTTAAACTTACTTATGGTCCTCTGTTCCTCTAAATTTTAGTTTGAACAATGCTATAATAATATTACTTGATACACAACAGCAGTTTCTACAATAAACCAAGAACAGTACAAAGTATGCATAGCGGTCTTAAGTGTATAACTTTTACTCATAATTATTTGATAACTCATTTGGATGTAATTTCAGTCTATTGACACTGCTTACCACTGTTTGAAAATCAGGCCTATTTTGATTTTATATTATAATTGATTGACTAAAACAGAACATCTTGACTTTGGAACTTTTTATTTGTTGAATTTTAGTTTTTTAAATCCAACCAGCATAGTCTGGTCTCACATAAAACTTGCAAGATAGCTTAAATATGCGAATTTTGAATTTGCTATTACTGTATTTACATTTCCCTTGTGGCCGCTGACTGTTAAATTAATTTTCATTACAATAACTTGAATAGCAAGGAAACTGCAAGGGTGAACTGCGCTTGTTAAGCTGAAAAGAACGTATCGACTACAGCATTTTGACATTTTTAGCTTAGACGCCAGCCAGGGTCAACTTTGGATTGTATCTCTTTGGTTGCTTTTTAACATGTATCTACTAGCTATGAATCAATTTTTGAAAAACCTATTTGAAATTGGTTATTTGATTCTATTCAATTGAATCTATTTGAGCAGTGTACGATCAAATCAGACCAATGTAAACACAAATTAATAATATTTTTAAAAAACACATTAAAAGTTATGACGTAAATAAGTTCAAGTGATTAAATTAGGAACAACGATTTAGGGGATGATTGTACTCTTGTTTATTCAATTAATAGCCTTAGACTAGATTCCTCTGTGATTACTAATCAAAGCCCTTAGCTCAGGAAAAATATTATACTCCTTAAATTTTATATTAAACTACAAAGTTGTTTAAATGCTCTATTATAAGCCAAATGTTGGCTGTGCACATTATTAAAGAGCTACTATTTCATTTAAAGTATTGATTTATAAAAAAAATTTCACGGACGAAACCTCCAAGAAGAGAGCCGACGTGCCACACAAGCGTGGCGAAATATATATTCGCTCGTAGAAAGTAGGATCTACAGGCATAAATACAAAGTATTTAAATATTTTGAAAAAAACTGGGTTTATAAATGTATATACACTTAGTTTACTACTTACTAACCAATGTGTACCAAAGGCCTAATTCATTCAACACCACATCTGACTGGAGCACAATTTACACGACTTTACTAATTTGCACACATTGGACTAATGCACTGTGGTGGGTTGTAAGGGGAAGCTCAGATGAAGGTGGTGAGAGTCCGAGTTGGCAATCCGTCTTTGGGTGTAGCATATGTCGATGATGGGCATTTTCTCAAGTGCCTTTTCTGCAAGATTGGAGGTCTAGTAGCAACAGCTTCACTTTGGTCTAGTTTTAGCGACCATTTCTGGTATTCACTTGCCAATAACGCTACAAAGTCTCGTTTAGTAATATCTTTTGAATTTTCAGCAGCAGTATTCATTTTGTTTTACAAAATAACTCACAACATTTTTGAATTTGCTCGGGTTAGGAGGCTGAAAAACTTTAGGATTTAACTTGAATGTAATTTTGTAGCTGGCGTTGGGCTGTACAGCCAAGAATCTCTTTCTTTCATGAGGCCAAATGTACACTCATATATCAAGAACCTCGGAAAAGCTTGAAAACCTTGAAAATATAGAAGATAATGAAATCCAACATAAGTCTTCTTTCAATGACACTTTTTACTATCTCTCCTATTTGGTTACCAAAGAGTGTGTTGCACAGAAGCTAATATTATGAAGGAAGATTAAGTGTTGGACAATTTTATTGAGGGACTTTCCTCCAAACCTGGTGGTCTAGGAGTACTAACAACTTCAGTTATCTCTTGTATTAACTAGGCAACTATAACAAAGTCTTCTTCTATTGATACTCTTTGTCTTTTCTAGCCACAGGACTTAGTGTTGAAGACAGCTCTTTCATTGCTAAGATGGTTTTAGGTTTTTAACAATATTTTACAGCTCACAATAGACTGCACGACCATTAAAACTTGTCTAATCTTCTGTACAGCCAAATTTATATTTTTATTAACTGAATCCTAAAACCACTGTGAAAATATTCGCAATGCTAAATATTTGCTTTCAATGACACTTTCATGTGTTTTTCTTTTTCGTTATTGACGGGTTTGTTTAGGAATTTATTACTGAAAGACATTGTATGACTTTTTGCATATTTGATTGGGATAAGTTATGAAAGTGGGTAGAGAAAAAAGGAGTTCAGGTTCCAGATTAGGGTGATAGAAGGCCGCTGCCTTAAATTTGGCAATTTTTATTGACACTCAAAACCGAATGAGTGATCATATTGAAATAGGGCAGAAGCCATGACTTTATTTAAACAAACTGTCCATGTAACTTGAACCATTAATTGACCAACAATTTATGGTAAAAAGTTCTCTCAGTCAAGTAATTAAAAACTGTCTAAAAAATAATAAAACACTTATCAGTTAGTCAGGAACTTTACTATAAGTTAATTACAAAATTCAAAGTTCGAAAGTAGTTTAATTCCAAGTTTCAGGCAAGCTGGACAGATGATGATTCATTGAAGTAATCGTTAGTAGCCTACGCACTGCTTCATTGCATGATGTTAAAGTTAAAAAGCAGTGTGTTGAAAAACCTTTCACCAAGCAAATATCCATGCAAATCAAAAGTGCTTATACACAGCTTTTACAGAATCGAAAGTGATTCAATCAATAGGAAGGGCCATATTTGTTAGGTTGTGCATTTGAAAAGCAATGGGAAATTGCCTTGAAGCTTACTTTCATGGTAAAAAGTGGATTTTAAAACATTTTAAATTACCCTCAGAATAACCCAAACTTAAAACCTCAAATTTAATAATTATTATTCTTGATGTTTTCTCCATCTACTTTGTAGTCGAGTGTACAATGAAAGCATTTTTGTACTTTACTACATTAATTTAAGGCGAAATATGTCTTATAAAATTAAAAATTAATGTGGTAAAGTACAAAAATGCTTTCATTGTATAATAATTATTACCTTTGCCGTAAAAACTACTTTCAAGCATTTTTGAGTAACGGTTAAACAAAATTTGGTAAACCAAGTTGGTTAGGTTTGATTCATTTGGTTTTCCAAAAATCAATTGCATTTCAAGAAAGCATCAACTATGGAAGATATAGCAACTCAATTATCCAGTGTAAATAAACCAGCTAAATAGTTGTCATATGTTGTGAAAATGTTATGAAACTTTGTTAAAGTCTCAAAAGTTATATACAAAGCATGCCAATATTAACGATGGATAGATGAGCCTAATTTATTCCTTCACTACAAGTCATAAGAATAGTTACTTTTCTGTGTTAATGTTGTTAATGGTAGACCCTCACCTCTGAGTTTTTGTCCCGTATGTTTAAAAGTATAAATAGGCTCAACGATTCTGTTGTCAGTCTTTATTGGTAGAAAAAAGTTAGATATTTTAGGAGGAACAAAGATTAGCTCCGAGTAAAACGGAAATTTAAGAGAAAGCTTAGGACTTAGGAAATTTAGCTTAATTTAGGAGTTTACGGTTACTTTTAAAGTTCTTTTATTTTGAGTAGAGTACATTTCAGGATTTGCAATGTTGTATTCTATGTTGTGGCTACCATAAAAATCATAGACAACTATTTTATCCAAACGATCAAATTTTGTACATTAGTAAAAAAATATGTTAACGGTATAATGTTTGAGATATAGCCTATAAAGTACTCAAATTCAATTTTGTTTCTTGACTTAAATACACAATTGACCAAGTCAATTTAAGACATTTAAAAGAAACCTATTTGGACCTCCTTTAAACTCCTCCACCTAGAGGTAATTCCTACTTTGAAAATTGGTATCACTTTATTAAATATTATTTATGGCCATTGCAGTATTTTGAAAATATTATGACAACGCATTATTCAATTTTGTTTAATAAATGCCTTTATCAACTTATCAACAGTAACTTATGAACTGTATCAACGCAAGAATTATCCACACATGCAAATAGTGACAAATGATCCCCATCATTTTTAGATGATTATTTGTTTCAAAATGATCCCCAACATTTACACAACCAAGAACAAATCATTTAACTGTTTTCATTTTCCTGTTCTCACGACTACACAAGGAAATACAATAAGGAAAGTCCAAGGTTCTCTGTCTTGCAATTTAACAACGTTGGTTTATTTATAGTTTGTGTAGGTAATAAACACCAATGATGAGAATGTATGTTAGTTAAGTACTTCAGGTACGTACTTAAGGGATACAAACATGATTTAGTTACTGCACCAAAAGTGATGAAAATCTGTTATTTGTTCAGAGTTATTTATCAAGCAACAAATATAGTCGGTGACCTTCAGAAGAGGCCTTAAACACCACCACCGTGATAACCTGATCAAATTTGTTACTACTAAACAAATATGTAGTGTTTTTGAAGCAGAAATCCCTCAACCAACAATCCCAACCCATTTCAATCAAAATGAAACACATACCTGATGCAAATGGATTAAAATGACAATGAACTTCTAGCAAAGGTTAAAGAAATCCCTTCTGTGTTCATGGCACTTTTTAACAGGTCTGGGTGTGACGATGACCTGTGAAAGGATCAACCAAAAGAGTTAATATGGATGTTGATGTAAAAATTCAACCCGTAACCAACCAACAGGAGAAACAAATAATCAACATACTTGTTAACAATAAAACAATATTAAAACAAAACACACTGATCATAGAGCAAACCAGTTTCATACTTCACTTTAGTTCATTTTTCTGAGTAGTGTCTTTTTGCTAAGCAATCTATACTTTATAAATCTTACGAGTGCATTCGAGTGTTGTTGAAGAAAGCAAAACAAGTGTTACACAAGTATCAATATATTATTGCAGTATTAAACTCATTTCAAGGAAGATAGCTTTATACAGTGGTCTCACGTAACCATTCTTTGCTTATCGGATGTCCTGTTCTACTCATATCGGTCATCCAACCAAGATAAAAATGTACACAGTAAAAGAAAGTTACGTATAATTTGCAATCACTATGAATATTTTGTGTTGTGATACAACTGTTCTCCGTGTTATCCGCCCTTCCACCTTCCTGTTTATGATTGATAAGCGAGACCCTACTGTATATGCGGAGAACGTTCTGAGAAATTAAGTTATTTTCTATGTTATTTTAGCATTTATAATAAGCAACCCTAAATATATATTTTCAAACTCATATTCTAAGATAAGTAGTTTTTATTTTGAGGTGAAAGATTCTGGCTGAACACTTTTAAAAATTGGAAAATTGGTGTCAAAAGGTGTACTAATAGTTCATTTTATATTTTTCAGGCTAGTATGAAAAATGGAACAAGATGGAGTACGTCACGAGCATTCCTTCATCCAATCAGGAAACGTAAAAACCTCTTTGTTACCAAGAACAGCCAAGTGACACGAGTATTGATAGACCCGATGACAAAACGTGCTTACGGAGTGGAATTTGTAAAGAATGGCAGAAAACACTTTATAAGAGCCCGAAAAGAAGTTATTTTGAGTGCTGGAGCTATAAACTCCCCTCAGCTGCTAATGTTGTCTGGTGTTGGACCACAAACCCATCTGAAGAGTTTGAACATTCCCGTGGTACAGAATCTTCCAGTAGGGGAAAATTTACAAGACCATGTCGCACTCGGAGGCCTCACCTTCCTCGTCAACGACTCTGTCAGTATAAAAGTAGAAAGAGTGTTGGAAGACCAAAACGCTATAAACAATTTTGTCCACTTTCACACTGGATGGCCCAGCATTCCTGGAGGAACAGAGGCTATCGGCTTTTACGATTTACAAAACCCTTTCGACCCGGACGGTTACCCAGATCTAGAGTTGCTCTTTATTGCTGGCACTTTGTCAGCAGAGCCGACTTTGAGGAAAAACTTTGGTATTTCAGACGAAATCTACAATGCTATGTTTAAGAGTACGGACCAAATGGACGGTTTTATGGTATTCCCCATGGTTCTACGTCCGAAGAGCCAAGGGGTCGTTCGGCTCCGGAGTAAAAACCCATTTCAAAGCCCACTTATAGACATGGGCTATTTCTCGAATCCTGAGGACCTGGATATTTTAGTAGCAGGAGTGAGGAAAACTCAGGAACTGGTGCAAACAAAATCTTTACAAAGATTTGATGCTAAACTACTGGAGTCTGTAATTCCCGGTTGTAAGCATTTACAGTTTGATTCGGACGACTACTGGAAATGTCACGCAAGGTATTTTTCTTTCACAATATACCACCAGTCGTGCACTTGCAAGATGGGTGTAGCTAGTGACCCCACAGCAGTGGTAGACCCGAGACTGAGAGTACACGGTATCGGAGGTCTGAGAGTAATCGATGCTTCCGTAATGGCCAAGATCCCTGCAGCACACACTAACTCTCCTACCATCATGATTGCCGAGAAAGGCTCTGACATGATTAAACAAGATTGGGGCATTCTCTCGTGACACAGTTCTTGAGCCATGAAAATATGCCACGTACATGTCACCTCACAGTATCTCACCTCAGCCCAGTGATATTAGGTTTAAAACTAGGTTTAATCCAATTATAGGTTGAAACTTGCATTTTAAGTCATCTTTGAGCATCTGTTTAGACATTTCAATCTGAACAGGACAAATATGTTTAAATAATAGGTTTGATGTATTTTTTCAATGTTGTGCAGTTATTATGTTCAATAGTTATAATGTATTATTCTTATGAAAAAGAAGAATGCTATATATAAGATTTCAGAACCTATTTATTTGAAAACTAATAATTTATGAGCTAAATCCATACTTTTAACACAATTTCAACGACTAACAACTTCAGAGCTAAAATTCATACTTTTAACACAAACACGTAGTGATGTTTGATAACGTTTAACTACTGATTGTCTTCTTATTTTGACCCATAAAACCATTTCCTAAAACTTGTACCCCATTTACAAAATGTGACAGACCGCCCATACATTGTTTCTAACAGAAAACAAACGCAGGCTTGTTTGATTTTTAACTGCAGTTCCTCATTTTCGACCCTGAAGAATCAAGGAAAAAATATTTTTCAACCCCAAAATTTTTTCAACTTTCCAAATCTACCATGAAAGTTTGATACACTTCATTGATTTTTCCACTTTTAAAAATTAAAAATATTATTCAAAATATCGGTTAAAGGGCAGATTTTTAAATGCCATCTTATTGGGCCCTCAACTTTTCAGAGCCTTAAAAAAGAATGTTTTCAGATTTTTCTCGAGGTTTTACACGAAGAGCTTGAAAAAGAGTATGAGTTTGAGGGGCTAGCATGCCAGGAAGTGCTTAAACATTTACTTGAGCAAATTTTAAAACCAAAAAACTGAAAACTTCAAAATGACAACCTAGGATGAAAACTACTTTCTTTTAACATTTTAAGGCCTAAAAATGCTTTATAAATTTCTAATTGGCAAATTTAGCTCATAGTTCCAAACGTTTTTAAAATATTCTAAATTTGAAGTCAAAAAAGGGTTTAACGTTAGATTTTAGAGACATGCAGTTTTCAACCTAGGTTGCCTTTAAATTTTCATGTTCTTGCCCTTTAAAATGTTTAAAGTTTAACTAAATTTTTAAAGTAGAAAAATCTATATAATGTATTAAATTTTCATATTTTGTATACAGGTATCTCATCTTTAATTTCGGAAAGAAATGCATTTGCAAAGGTCCTGTACAGAATCGACAGTCAAATTCACCAGCAAACCTAGTACAGTACAAACAAGTAAAAGCAGACGTTTATTTTTCAGTAAATGTATGTGAAAATATGTCCTTTAAAATAAAGTACAACACAATCTATGTTTGAATTTGGAACATTTCTTAAAGTGACTCCAATCTCAACATCGTGTACGTTTGAAATAGTGTGAAATGTGTGTGAAAATGAAAAAAATTATGAATTTGTTTATTGCATCGGTTCCAATATATTCAAAAATATACAATTCAACATTCCGATCAATTGAAAAATATTTAAAAATCAAATTATTAAAGTATAGTATTTAAAGATGTACTATTTCTCAAACCAGTTATATCATAGTTATCCATAGCGTTAAATCCAAAACATAGAATTACAGTTAAGGCTCAAGTATTAATAATTACCTTATTATTAACTAACTTTCACAAAATCTAAACTATTGCAAGCATAATCCTAACAAAGTTTAGCAGTAAAGTAAGATTAGGAATTTAGTTATTTATTACACTTAGTGGTTTATTCTTGTATTATATCTCGCTACGCATTTGCTTTACTACAAACTTATTTGTACCATTAAACCTTATGAAATAATTGTATATGGTGCAGTAAGTGTGTGGTAATTAAGAGTGTGCTGTAGTGGCCAGGACCTTGAATTTCACCCTGAAAGAACAGTGTTAAAACATGCATTTTCTTGGGACACTTCACAACTACAGTTTTAATAAGATTTTTATGAAATAAACTTTGCTTTAAAGAGTGTTAAATGTTTTAGTGACTTCGCTGAGACAAAATTGCATTTTCTAATTCGATAAACCTTGATATAAATCCAAAAATTGAGGAAGTTTTGTACTTTAATTTCTTGTTTTTAGTATTAAACTAATAGAATATTTAAAAAAGTGGTCAGCGGAGTAACTGCTTTTTAAAAAAAAATTATTTCAAAAAGACCTGATGAAATGTCTAGGCGTGGGTTGTCTCAAGAAATTCCTTGGTTTTACATTGTTCTTATGGGACAAAAACAAAATGGCTGACCGACACTGTGCACTCTGTTAGTTCATTGCAGTGTTGGGTCGGATCTCGATACTGAGTCTGTCGAGTGAAATCTCGGTTTTGATAACGAGTCTGATGCGTAAGGCGCCTTTCTCCAAAACATTCTACTTTTCAGTTGCCTTTTGAGAATGGTTTCAATTAATGTTATAAAAGATTTTGGGATGAACTTGCAAAAATAACTAAACTTAGTAAGGGTGTGAAGGAAATCATGTTTTTTTAACACCTAAAGTTACTTTTGACTTCTTTACGTGTATATCAAAAATCATAGTTCTCTCAATTTTGTTATTTTCACAATATAGTTAGATGACCTTTTAATTAATTCAAAGTTTTTTTTATAAACCAGATTGCACAAGTTTTGTAGGTGAAATGTTAAGAAAAGTTTTTTTTCTAAACACAACATTTCCCTGAAAATCTGTAACAACAATAAGTACTAACATGAAACCTAAAAATCACTTCTCAACCCTTATTTTACTTGTTTTCTTTAGTTTTAATTTAATCTTTAAATACAGCATCAAATAACAAATTGGTTTACATTTTTTACTACTAAACCATAAATAACATAAGGATTGTTTATGCTCCATAAAAACTTCAAGAGGAATTCAATTATATTTAAGTTTTTGCAGAGAGCTCAATAAACTGTGCGGTGTGCTCGGTAGTATAGTTCGAGTTGCACTCTACAATCTGGCGACACCACCAGACCAAAGTCGTTCTATGTTCCTAGTTTATTTTCCATACCAAGTCTATTGAGTCGGATGTCAGATCGATCGATTACAAGTCTGTCTTGGCAGACTTTGTTGTAAATTGTGAATCTAGCTTCGAGAACCGAGCATACAGGATCCGTAGCAATTTTGGAGCCAAAAAGCTCTGGATCCGACCCACCACAAGCTCATTGAATAATGCTGTTAAGGCTTTCACTTCCGTATATGTTGACAACGTTTAGTTAAAACTCAATCATACAATTATCAGTTATCGTACAATATTAAAATATCAACGAATTGTATTGTTTTATTTTGCCTACATGTATTATTAACTTTATTCCAGACTTATTTATGCAGCACTTAATGTATAATATCTAAGTATTAACGTTATAAAGGTAAGCCTACTTTTGACAGATACAGTACTTTGTATTTTATTAATGAATAAAAACATTTGAGTTTTGTCATTTATAAGTGTTACTGCCTCTACCATGTAACCATTTAACTTCCCATTTATATTTCAAAATAACTGTCCTCTGTTAAGAGTGCACGTTGCCAGTCGGCCATTTTGTTTTTTGTCCCGTAAGAACAATGTAAAAATAAGCATTCTCTTGAGACACCTCAAGCCTGCAATTTTCATCAAATCTTTTAAATAAGTTTCAATATAGAGTTCAATAAGGTTTGTAGTAACAACAATGAATTCAACTACAAAGTTTCTTCAATTTTTAGATTCATCTCACGGTTTGATGAATGAGAAAATGGAAATTTGGCTTAACTGAGTCACTAAAACACATGATGGACTTTAAAACAAAGTTTGTTTTATAAAATGTGATGAAAACTTTAGGTGTGAAATGTCCCAAAAAACGCATGATTTTACATTGTTCTTATGGGATGAAATTCAAGCCACTACTGCACACTCTTAAGAACTGTACTTACTGTTCGGAAGCATGGCACAACAATAGAGGGGTGACTGGAATGTTGCATCACAAGTTCCAGTCCCAAGGACACTTCCAGGAAAGTAACAGTTTGTTTCAAAGCTGAGATTTACATTTACGTCACTACTTGTGAAAGCATTTATATTCTACTGAACGACACCGAACATTAAGTATTATCAGTGTTTTACAACAGCTGAATTTGTTGAAAGAAATGTTATACTTGATTTATGCTTATATAGCATTGGTCTTTTTGTATTACAGCTAAAGTACTAGTAACCCTTTCAACTCCAATGATTAGGAAATTCCCTATGAAAAATTAGTCTTATTCATGCCGTCAGCATGGTAAGATCAGGAATCTTAAAAAATGAGCGCATCCTGACCCATAGAACACAACATACAGGGTGACAGAAATTTTCCCTGCTGGCTTTATATCTTTTCAAACAGATCAAGCCAAAGACACCAAATTCGCTACACCATTGCTAGTGGAAGTGAACTTTTTTTGCGCGAATTGGTGACTAGAAATCACTAACGGGTACGCAAGGAGTCGGAAGCAAATCTTTAAGAAGACCTTTGATTATATGGCTCATCAAAATGAAAGTCAAACCAAATCATAGTAGTTGGTTGCTCCTAGGACTGTCAAGAACGGTGGGTAGAGCCCCAGTGAAAAAATTTAGTTTTGATTAACTTTGTGATATGGTCATTTTAAACAAATGTATTAACTTAATGGATATTATAAAGTAAGAATATGTTTTATAACAAATGTTGTGAACAATTTACAGCCTTAGTCTTTCTGTTGTAATGTCAACTGCTTTACAAGAGAGATGCGGATCATTTTTATAATTGACGTTTAAGGGTTTGCACATACGAGGGTCATCCAGAAAGTAAAGAACGATTGCGCATCACGCCGCACAGACCTCTCCCCACTACCAGTACGCACGCAGCTGCTAGCTCCAGTCTTCCTCTTCAATTTGAGGTTATGTTCGTTGCTGTGTGGTCAAGCGTCTCGTTTTCACACTGATTTATAATGGTGTCGACAATTGAAAATCCCGCTAAAAGTGAAGTGCGAAGTGTCGTTCGTTTTCTGAACGCTCAAAACGTTAAGCCTATTGAAATTTATAGGCAAATAAAGAGTGTTCCGAGAGGGGAAACGAATAAGTCAGAAGCCTACGGTGAAACCCTCCAACGACTTCAACGTGCCATCCAAAACAAGAGACGGGAATGCTTTCAGAAAAATTGTTGCTGACCCATGACAATGCTCGGCCTCATGCATCTGCAAGAACACGTCACGAACTTCAACGTCTATGTTAGGTTTTTTTCCATCCACCTTACAGCCCTGATTTTGTGCCAAGTGATTATCACTTATTCCCAAAGCTTAAGGATTCTATTGGTAGAAAACAGTTTGCTAACGATGATAAATTCCAAGAAGGTGTGAAACCATGAAACATGGGTTTGGACTGTTTTCCCAAAAAGCGTTTGGTAATGGCCACAAAAATCTTAGGTTAAGTATCAAAATTTAACATGGGTATGGAAAAACTGGTCCCACGTTACAACAAGTGTCTTGAAATCCATGGCGACTATAAAAGTAGAGGAAGGTTCTATGCATTTGTAAATAAAGTGTTGTGTTGATATCTTTTTTTTTATTTGACCATGCCAAAACGTTCTTTACTTTCTGGATGACCCTCGTAGCACTAACTGTGACTGCAAAACTACTTGATAAATTAGGCCTTTTTGATTTGAAACACAAAAGTATCATTCGTTTTTTGTTTACACCATTGAGGCTCGGAGATCCACCTATCCACCTTACTCTGACACACTCAGGTAAATTTCATTGTAAAGTGAAGACAACTAACAACTTGAAGCATGGGTGCTACAGAGTCACAGCTGCCGCAGACATTAGACGGACCCGAGCCTTTCTTGTAACCGGTTGCTGCTCCAAGCCAAAGCGGCAAAGAGATTACACTATGCTAACAATAGGCTTCCGGTGTAGACCTCGTCAATTAGCTATTTACAATAGTTACACTGCCAGACGTTAGGATCATCTTACAATAGAGCATCCTTTAGTGGACTTGCTGAGATAGTCAGAAGAAGTGTCATATTGTAAATACTGTGTCGCAGTACAGCTTTATGTATGTACTTAGAGATCGATTTCTTAGTATATATATACAGTCAACTCCGATTAACCGTAATTGGATTAACCGCGACACCAAATTGAGACAAAATACAATGCCTTCATCCCTCACAAAACAGACTAAAGTAATGTACCGCATGACCTTGACTCATCTTCTCTCACTCACCTGACAATATTAGTCCGAAAATAGCAATTCTCCCTACCTTCCAAAACTAACATCCGCCTCACCGATAAATCTGACTAATTATTCAAGTTTTTGACAGTGGTGTAAGAGGGTTAAATAATTGTCTGAAATGTGGTTGCAGGAGTTGTTTTTGTTATTGGAGTGGTTATTGGTGGTTGCGAAACGATGTCTGCTGAACGAAAACTGGTAGTATTGACAATAAAACATAACTAGACATGGTGCAAAACACTGATCGTGGTTCAACAGTAAACAAATGTGCAACCAGTATAACAATGCACATTGGTGATACAACGGTGATATACGGAAGTAAGATAACAACACTAACAATACTCCGTCGCTATCTTGTCGTCATTTTCTGGTTGCTGTGGTAACCAAGTCATGTGACCTTTTTTAAAGAGTTCGACGCTTGCGCTCCTGATTGCTCAGTAGCTAACCAAGGCTTGAGACGGCGTCCGACCGTGCGGTGCTAAAATACACGGAAACTAATTACTATATTCCACATGCACCGCTTACTGGAATTATTGTAGATTAATTTTTTGTTTTTGCGGATTAATTGCGATTTTGCTTCTCCGGGAAGCCTCAACCCAACATTATCACGGTTAAACGGGAGTTAACTGTACTACTGAGTTAATCTAAAGGCTCTTGTCATGGTTTGGCAACCTATTCCAACAGCAAATTTGAACAGTCCTATTGAATAACTTCTCCAAGGTACTTAAATTGATGAATTTTATTAATTTATGATCTCTATTAATTAATAATATATTCAGGGACAGATTTGAGATTGGTCATGAATTCTGTTTTCACTAACAAGATCTGTAAGTCACTTAGATCTAGGGCTTCCGGTCTACACCGCGTCACAGTTGAAATATAGTTACTGCTAAACATTTCGACCTCACTGTGGAGTCATCCACAGTAGCTGGTTGACTGGCTGAAACTCTGGATGACACTGGATCGCGAAAGCTTAAGAGTTAAGAAGATCTGTAGGCCTACTTTTTCTGTATAAGCTTCTGGAAATTAGATTCTGTAAACCTAGGCTTCAATGTCAAAATGTCTTCAAAGCATCATTTATTCAAAAAACGGATAACACTGATTTGAGACACTGAAAAATCGTAGAAAGTATTTTAAGGTGAATATGGGTAGAATGGTAAGTGTGATGAGTGTTTTGATGGTCCTAGTGTGGTGAGTGCAGATGGTGGTGTAGTCTGGTTACAAACTAGGGCCGACTGCTCTCCAGATTCGATCATTAATTAATAGCCTAACGACCAATGGCTTAGCCATTGGCTTCTGAACCACGGGAAGTGGCCATTGTGTAAAAAAGTTGTTACTGCAACGCCCAGGAGTTGAACTGGGCCAATATGGTGTAAAACACTCACTGCACCACAAGAGTGGATATAGGTGGTGTCTTGTTCCATAATCCTAACGCTTCATGGTCCAGGCCTACCATTTCTATTTAGGCAACGTTAGTTTTATGGAAGCTGGGAGAGTCTAAAAGACCCACAGCTGGCATCTACAAGACCCACAGTTAAAGCTAAAATCCCGATTCTCGAGAGATAGATTTTAATGGTCCTATTATTGGAATATTGTCTGTAATAGTACAACTAAGCGTTATCATGAAATGAAAATCTCCATTCATCTATGATAGATCTACCGTTAATTTATATTGGCCTTGAATGAGTAGGGGACAGATAAATTAATGAACATCGATAACTCCGAAATCGTACTTAATTCTGTATTTTATGGATTCACAAGTACTACGGCTATATCTGACGTAAATTGAGTTATAAAAGACCACAAACGCGGATGAGCTAGGCCTAGGCCTACTACAACTGACTGAAAAGTATTTTGAGAGTTTATGTGTAATTTATCGACTATATCAACTATGCTTATACGTATTAACGTGTTTGAATATTATGGAAAGTAACTTTCGTATACAAGCATAATAAAAAAAAATAAAACTAACCTAGGAAGTTGGATGAAATACAAAAATAATATTGATACCTGATACGATAAGAGCTTCGTTAGGTCCTACGGTGTAAATGTTTCCCATTGTGCCGATGTAGCAATCTTCAGTCGTTCAGGAGCTATCAACTGCTTGAGTTGCACAGAATTTGTAACAGTCAAATTTCACTCCTTTACACAAAATGTTCGAAAAATAATATAAACCAAACAACACTTGACTTATGTTTACATTACACTCGACCGGCCGCACATACAACTACACAAACAGTCAAACACACACAGAAACACTAGACAGATGACATTTCCCACAATGCAATGTAACCTAACTTACATCTAAAGGTTGCGCATAGGGAACTCAACCACTATAACAAGTGAGGAGACAGTACTTGGTTACTTCGCCGAAGACTACTTGAACTAGCATATGTGGCGTCAGGTGAAGATAAAACACAGTGAAGATTTAAAGTAAATAGCCTAGCTATTATTTTGATCTTAAATTAAATAGTAAAACCAAACTTACCATTGATGACAGAGAGGCTATAAGTATGAACTCTTTTCCAACTACTTCTCATCTGTTTTTACCAAGGATCAGTTTCCCTTCCCCATCTACGACTTCGGCTGGAACTGTTCCCTCGCTCAATGTCCCAGAACAGCTACCGACGTTCTACGTTATCTGACTTATCTCGTGTCCCTTGACCCAAACAAGAGAGTGGGACCTGATGCAGTTCCCCCTTGTGTTTTGAGATACTGCGCTTCTATTCTAGCTCCGCATATCTCTGTCTGGTTTACCTCTCTACTCTCACTAGAAATCTTCCCATCCATTTTAAAGCAAGGCTACGCCATCCCCATTTTCAAATCTGGAGATCAATCTAACCAAGGAGATTCAAAATTCTTTATTGAATGCTTTAATACAATGTTAGCCAATTACACAAAGCATTAATGTTAAAATAAAATATTTACATGCATAATACATAATTATATATAAATACAGCATGAACAACTGTAGGATATATTGACATGGCTATTTGTTATCAAACCATATATTAGACGAACATAGCACAAATATTGTTAAAAATTACTATTATTAATTATTCCCAGGCTGGCCCCCGCAGCCCAGCACGAGCACACCTCCAACCTGCCAGTCGCACATTCATCCCCCAGTGCGCGGTGTATCGTAGGCGGCCACCGGACAAAAACCCCGCGTAGTGCGTCACCGCGTTCGCCCCCCCTTGTGTATAGGACAATAATTAGTGTAAATAGTGTACCATATGTTTTAGTTAATGACAATAAGAGTGCCGACGATGCCCCACAAGCGGAGCGAAATGCGCATCGACACTTTATTCTCAACCGTAGGATCTACAGGCACAATACAAGGTAACTAATTATTAAAAATAACTATAACAACATTTAAAGACTGTATAAATAGAATGTATAACAAAATCACGCAACAAATTAACACTCAATGAATATAAATATTGAACAATGTGTTCTTTGGAAAAGAAAAAAATGTAATCAGTGAATCTGATATACCAAAATAATTTGCTTTGATAATAAAATCAAATGGTCCACTTTATCAAAGGTTTTTTGAAAAGTCAGTATAAATAACATCCACTTGCTGATTTTCATCTATTTTTGTATTGCAATATTGAGAAAAATTTAACAAATTAGAATTTATAGATCTTTTAGGGAAAAAACCATGTTGGTAATTACTAATACCTACACTTTTTTAAAATCAAACAAGAGCCTATCATAAATAATTTATTCAAAAACTTTAGCAGGAGGTGATACATTTTATGAATAAAGTTCATGATGGCTTGAATGTGTATGTGGACTTTTTTTAGATATTAAAAAGGCGTTTGATACAGTGAATCATAGAACTCTCCTTGATAAGCTTTATTTATGCGGTATTAGAGGAAACACATATAAATGGTTTCAAAGTTATTTGATGGGGAAAAAATAATGGGTCAAGATAAATTCAGTATTGAGTGAAATGGGTGAAATAAAGAGTGGTGTACCCCAGGGTTCTGTATTAGGAGCCATATTGTTTATAATTTACATAAATGATTTTTGTGAGGCTAAACTATGAGGCAATTTGACATCTTTTGCTGATGATACAGCCTTGTGCTATACTGACAAAATTGGGAAGCAGTAAGACTGGTAATGGCAGCGTTGGCTAGACGGAAAATAGCATGTAGTCTTAAGAGCCGGCCACACTGGCGCCATATACGACGCTGCATGTAGCGCCACGGCGTGACGCTGAAAGCACTCGCCATGTTATGATATGGGGCCGCCACACCGGCGCTCAAGTAGCTACTTGTCTACCCCACCGCTTGTTACCTCAGTTGTCACCTCTGGTGTGCGGTTTTCAATACATCAGTATGTTTGATGCAATTTATCAATGAAATTAGTGTTCGTCCCCTATTTGGAATATAAAATTGAAAGATTATAGTTACCATGTGAAATCCAAGCTGTGAATAGAAGTTGCCTCAACAATGTCAACCACCTCAATTGTTATCGACATTGAAAGAAACGAAAAGAAGGTTTGAGTCCCTTTACGCTTTATTTTTCAAAAATATAATCGCATAGTGCAAGTAGCAAATCTTCTGTACTCATCGAAGAGATCTTTGCAACTGATGGAGTTTTGAGCCAAGTCTGGCCAGTGTTGATTTCAGTCTGGACGTTAACGCTTGGAAGCCAAGTGTGCTTTAGCCTAAAGGCGCTGCAGTAGTGGTTTACCGCAAATCATATGGTTCTGAGTGCAGAAAACAAAATGTATCGCTTAGTCTAAAACATATTCCGTACACTTAGAGAAGTAACTTATATTTGTGCTGACTGTCTAGGAGACGGACGAGGTATGTGTTTGACTGATTATACAATGGTAGAGAGAACAAATGAGATCAAATATCTTGGAGTATATATATAGACAATGCTGGAAAGTCCATACACATAAACTTAAAGCCATAAAGCAAATTTAACAACATTTTGAGATATTTTTATTTTTGAGAGTTTTATGTAGTCAAAATAATGCAATTTTATATTTTTCCTTCAAAGTAGAATAGAATACGGTATCAAACACTTCAATTCTCACAGTTATCTCACTGTATATCCGTGAAACCATCACGCAGTCAGCACCCAGCAAGACACCACAATCAACACCAACACAACACTAGACACGCTACAGACTTCTCCTTGCCACCTCATCACCTGAGCCTCTTCAAAATGAAACCATCTTACAAAGGAGCTCTCTTCTTCAACCTTCCTGAATACTTGAAAGCCCAAGACCCACAACATCTCAAGAGACAGCTGACTTTGTGGCTCCAGGAGAGACCCTTCTACTCAGAGAAAGACTTCCTGACCACCAGAACTCTTCCACTCAGGCAACACACATCTAATACAATGTTCTGATTGTATAATTTATTTTTTCTTAAAATCATTTTGACGCGTACTGTTCTCCATGAATATGTGAATAAAGAATATTGTCTATTGTTTATAGTAATTTGGGGCAGTAACGATAAGAAATATTTCAATTCAATTTTATACAACAGAAACACATATTAAGAGTAATGTCCTATAAAAACAAATTTGCATACAGGTCCTATGTTTAAAAATTAAGAATTCTGCCTCTAAAACATTTATATGTATTTAAAGTTGAAATTATTTTTTCATAAGTAAAAGTAAAACATATGATATTTGCCTATAGAAGTAAACTGAGAAACCATAATACATATCCAGTTCAATTCAATTAGTTTATTTCTGAGTTTCTATTATTATAACTGGGCTTCTGCCTGCTAAACTTAGTCTGTGAGGTCCACTTTACCACTTACATGCAATTATTAGGTTAATAATGCAATTACATTTTATTAATATCACATATATATTCTCCATATTTTTATTTTTTAAGATTAGCTTAATTTATCTTTTTAATTTGGCGTTTAGGCTGCATCAGAATCAGAATAGAATCATCTTTATTTCACATTGCTACATACAAAAATAGTGTCATGTCTAATGTAATAGTAACAAACACAAATAAATAACAAAAAGAAGTTAACAACAGAAGAACATATCCTGTAATAAATATTTTAAACTAATATATTTAAAACTAACTTTACTTTTAACTTGAAACAAGTATTCGCCTAGTGATTAATAAATGACTTTTATTTAACAGATATTTCTTAACTAAATGTCTAAAACATTTTCCAAACATTACTTTTTATTAAATGGCAAAAGGACAAAACCCATCCCATATGAAATGCTTTTTTAGTGTAAAAAAGACAAATGGTAGATGCTGAATGTTTATTAAATTTCGCTTTACATATATAAAGTGATAGTCGCTCTTAAGATTAAATTTGTGTAACTTGATCTGATATACAAATAATACAGTCTAAAAATACACTATAATCGTGAAGAATGTTCAAAATCACGAGCTTTAATCAACCTATCCTAGGTTTAACAAAATTTTAATGCTTTCTCTGCATTACCAGAATTTTATCCGAATTTGAAGTGCCACAGTGATATGGCTGGGCAAAGTGCAGTGCACTGGAGTGAAAATAAATGATCTAAAGTTTCAAACTACATAAAAATTTCATTCTTCTTAGAATTGCACAACCCAGAAGACATTTTACTAATTATCTTTTTCCATGATGAAGATTCCAACTTAAAATTATTATCTATTTCCAAGCCT
The DNA here is from genome assembly GCA_018831715.1 of Matsumurasca onukii. Lineage (NCBI taxonomy): Eukaryota > Metazoa > Arthropoda > Insecta > Hemiptera > Cicadellidae > Matsumurasca > Matsumurasca onukii. Next base: position 10,982,830 of record CM032064.1, read on the forward strand.
TAAAATTTTGTGTGATTACTCTTTTTCTAATACAGTTTTGATCTATTTTGAGATCAAAATTATGGAACATTTTTATTTAGAAAGCTGTTGAAAAACATGTACTGTTTCATGAAAACCAAAAGAACAGGCTATTGTGCATAAAAATAATTGTTAATACTTCCTTTAATTGCCTATTACTACCAAGACAAATAATTAGCAGCCTATTATACCAAGATTTGAAATCATCCGGCATATAAAACCAATTGGACTTTTTGAGCCATTAATGTAGTTCAAAAATGAGGCATCCTGATATAGTAGAGAAATTAACAGTGGCCTAAAGAAGAATTGAACCCTGTGGAACACCATCTAACCAGAAATATCAGATTTATATATTGCTTTATCAATTGTGAAGCTAATCTCAACGTATTGAGTTCTATTTGGACAACAAGACCTAAAACCAGTTCAATGAAATCTCTGATACTCCCAACAGCCTAAGTTTTTCCACAAGAAGTTTTAGGGAAATAATTGTCAAAAAACTTTAGACAGATCCATAAATATTCCAACAACCTTTTCCCCCATCGATTGAATTTATTATAGATTCTGGAGAACCAACAAAGTTGTTTATGTGACTTTCCTCAAGTTTGCTTGCTGGTCATCGAACAAATTATTATTCATTAAGTGATCAACTAATGCTTGTACATCAACTTCCGTTTCAGAATCTTTGACAGCGATGGCATACCATACAGTCGGTAATTATTAATTTCTGTTCTTTCCTTTTTAAAATTGGAACAACCTTAGATACTTTAAACTGTCAGGAAATATACCAGATATAAGAGTAACTGTTTATTAAAATGAGTTAAACTTTTAACAATGGCTTCCTACATATTAATGAATGAGGAACCTCATCATACCCACTTGATGATTTATTTGTAAAGGACCAACTAGCAACTCAGCACAAACTTTAAATATGTATGGTGGTATACTATCAGGCCCTAGTGTTCTTTTGGGCTTAAGTTTATTCAGACTGATAAGAATTTGTTTGTTATCTCATCAAAGGCCAATGTTTCCGCACTCATGACTGGCGAGGATTTTGCTTGTTTCCAAAGCTGCTCTGAGTCCAAAGTACAATCTATGTAAACAGAGTTAAAATACATTGTGAATGTCTCTGCTATCACTGCTCCTCCCTCTACTTCTTCACCATCGAATAACATTGTAGCTGGTTTCATGTTTGTGCCTTTTAAACTTTTGATTACCAACCAAAATGATTTGGGATTTCTATTTATCTCAGATTCTGTGGATTTTAAATATTCTTTGTAATCAAATTTTATTAGTTGTTTAACTACTCTTCTAATATTCTTAAATTCATCTAACAAGTGTGGCATATTATATTTCTTATACTGCTTACATATTCTTTCCTTTCTCTTTATTAATCTTTTTGAATTTACAGATTACCAGTTAGGATACTTTAATTGAAAATATCTATTTTCAGGGACTCTTAAATCAAATACACAGTAAGTTTTATCATAAAATAAGTTAACTGCTTCATCAATAGTTTTAACGTTTAATAAATAATTCCAAACTGTACCTCTTAAATTTCTGTACAAAGAAAGAAAATCACCATTAAAATAATTATAATTAATTACATGTACATGTTTTTCCAAAACAACCAATTTTTCATTAATTTCTAAATAAGTGTTTAATTCAGGATGGTACCTATCAATATTTACTAAAGGAACTGGGTCTTCTGTGATATGCAAATTGTCAATATATGAGAGGAATAAATCTAATGTTCGGCCCTGAAAATTCAATATATTATTATATGACTTTAATTAATACATATTCATGAAAAATAATAATTGCTTACAAATGTTATTTTCTTTAGATAAATTACACTGTGCCCCACTTATTGGTAAATTAAAATCTCCTACCACAATTAAGCGTTCATTTTTGAACTTATACAAATCAACCTGTTTTTCTGAGCGAACTCCTGAATTTACATATGTTTCTTAAACGTAAACAAGGAGTGCGACTAGAAAAACTCATATTTCTCCGCTTATAGTTATCTCAGAACAACAAACTTGGTCTTAAAATTTTAGTTAATACATTTGTCACATATTGTTATTCTTATGTATTAACTATAAAGATTAGGTTTTGAGTTACTAAGCTTAGAAAATTTAATATGGCCACTATTTTTAAGCCGGAAGTGAATATCAGTCAAATTTATTTTGTAAATATTGGTTTTAATATTACTAATAAGTGTGCAAAGATTTTAGTTTATAATTTAATTGACCTTGGAGATAAAAAACTTAAGTGAAAAACACAGACAGACAGAAAAGTGTTAGATAGGGCTGTGTTATAGGAAGTTTTTTGTTTATTTTGAGCTGATAAAACCCCTGGTAAAGTTTGATCCCCAATTGCTGGACACCTGTAATGAAATTGTTAATATCTTTGTACTGTTATGGAAGATAGACTTGTCCTAACTGCCACCAATAAAAGACAATTTTCATTTCATTAACTGATCTAAAATTAAATTTTGGCTTTAAACAATTTTCTTGAGGGTTGATATCTATATAAATAAAATAAGACTTTTGTCTGTACATTGCAAAGAATCCATCAGTTTTTGGTTATTTGGTGTTCATATACTTTGCATAGACCGAAACTGGTGTCAAAAAAAAATTCTGTCTGTCTGTCGGTCTGTCTGTCTGTCTGTCTGTCTGTCTGTAACGTTTTAAGGCATCTTGACCGCTTATAACTCAGAATCCACTGAAGTTATGGCAGTCAAATTTATTTTGTAAATACAGTATTGGTTTTAATATTACTAACAAGTGTGCAAAGATTTTAGTTTATAATTTAATTGACCTTGGAGATAAAAAACAGTTGAAAAACACAACCAGACAGAAAAATAATGAAGATAGGGCTGTGTTATAGGAAGTTTTTTGTTTATTTTGAGCTGATAAACCCCCTGGTAAGTTTGATCCCCTAATTGCTGGACACCCTGTATGAAATTGTTAATATCTTTGTACTGTGGTTAAGTGGAAGATAGGACTTTAAAGTCCTAACTTCGCCACCAATAAAGACAATTTTCATTTCATTAACTGATCTAAAATTAATTTTGGCTTTAAACAATTTTCTTGAGGGTTGATATTATTAATATTTACAGTATTACTTTGAGAACTAATGTTTTGGTCTTTTACTACATTGACAAAGTAGTAATTAAATTCATTTGAGATTAAATTGTGCTTTGTTATAATTTGACCATTCCTGTCCAAGGAAATCCCTGTTCAAGGGATCAGACAGCTAAACTTATACTATCATGACATACTTAGCGCACACATCAGAACATTAAGATAACATAATTGAGCTCACCTTCTAGACCAAGGCACCCAAGCCTTTAAATAATATAAAGACAGTCGACTTTTTGCCAGCCATTACTAGTCATGAACAACCAAGGACTGGAGAAGCGAGCCCATAGCTTACAAAAATAAATTTCATACAAAAACTGATGAATAAGACAGTAAAATTTCAATATTAACACAGATACATTATTTACTTGCGTGGATTCTTCATCCGACTACTACTAATACTAGATGAAATTACCCTAGTTTGTGAGTTTCGTGTACTATGAACTAATTATTGTATGTTGAATGTAAAAGCGCTTCTGCAGGGACCACCAATTCTAAGCAGCTCCACCATGTCTCCTGGCAGATATTGGACAGTATTCCCTGTACACAACTATTCAAATCTAACAAAACAGGTCTCACAACACAACTTAAAGTTACTTGCACCATAAACAAATTAAAATGCCTGGGGCAAGGTATGGCATAAAACACTTAAAAAATCACTGTTTATGAGGAATGAATTTATGTTGATGAAAAGTTAAAACTTGATTAGATCACGTGAGTTTGAAGAGAAAATGTATGAAATTGAGAATATTAGCGGTTTGAAAAGTATAAGTCAGCACAAGGTTCACGTATGACTGTTCCAACGGGAATGAGCGCTGCTCTGCCTTCAAAGTTCACGTGTATCCCCATAGCACAGGTTGACCAATAGAAACGTCGGCGGGTCTTATCTGTGTGGAGTACATGCTGCTGATGTAGGTTTGTGTTGGCTGAACTGTTCTTGTTAGATTTGAGTAGTTGGGTACAGGGAATACTGCCTACACCGTTATGTGCCAAGATTGAAGAACTTGTCTTGTTCATACCGTGTTGGATCCAGGTCCCTAAGCCAAAATGTCAGCGATGTCTTGTTTGAAGTTCACAAACTGAGTGTCTTAAGATTTGTATTAAAATGAACTAAAATCCATACACTTGCTTAAATTATTATACTGCGATTTTATTATTATTGCTTGAACACTTTCACTGCAATCGACATGTTAAAACAAGTAAACTGCACTTGTTTATATGGAAATTGAAAAGGCACCGTTAGCAGTGATAGTGTTAACTCCTCCTCAGTAATTTAACGGGAAAACTCAAGACAATTGGGCTCCAAGTTAGCTTTCATAGCACCAGATTTAGGAAAGAAATAAAATCAATATTTCCTTAAATGCGTTTTATTTTTAAAACTAGTTAAATGATAACACAATAATTATTTTATCCTGGCTGTGAGGGTCAGATATTATTAATATTTACAGTATTACTTTGAGAACTAATGTTTTGGTCTTTACTACATTGACAAAGTAGTAATTAAATTCATTTGAGATTAAATTGTGCTTTGTTATAATTTGACCATTCCTGTCCGGAAATCCCTGTTCAAGGGATCAGACAGCTAAACTTATACTATCATGACATACTTAGCGACACATCAGAACATTAAGATAACATAATTGAGCTCACCTTCTAGACCAAGGCACCCAAGCCTTTAAATAATATAAAGACAGTCGCTTTTGCCAGCCCGTACTAGTCATGAACAACCAAGGACTGGAGAAGCGAGCCCATAGCTTACAAAAATAAATTTCATACAAAAACTGATGAATAAGACAGTAAAATTTCAATATTAACACAGATACATTATTTACTTGCCGTGGGATTCTTCATCCTACTACTAATACTAGATGAAATTACCCTAGTTTGTGTGAGTTTCGTGTACTATGAACTAATTATTGTATGTTGAATGTAAGCGCTTCTGCACGAGGACCACCATTCTAAGCAGCTCCACCATGTCTCCTGGCAGATTACGATACAAGGTGGACAGTATTCCTGTACACAACTATTCAAATCTAACAAAACAGGTCTCACAACACAACTTAAAGTTACTTGCACCATAAACAAATTAAAATGCCTGGGGCAAGGTATGGCATAAAACACAAAAATCACTGTTTATGACGGAATGAATTTATGTTGATGAAAAGTTAAAACTTGATTAGATAATTGAGTTTGAAGAGAAAAAATGTACTGAAATTGAGAATATTAGCGGTTTGAAAAGTATAAGTCAGCACAAGGTTCACGAGTATGACTGTTCCAACGGAATGAACGCTGCTCTTCAAAGTTCAAGCGTATCCCTGCAACCAGGTTGACCAATAGAAACGCCGACGGGTCTTATCTGTGTGGAGTACATGCTGATGTAGGTTTGTGTTGGCTGAACTGTTCTTGTTAGATTTGAGTAGTTGGGTACAGGAATATAGCCTACACACGTTATGTGCCAAGATTGAAGAACTTGTCTTGTTCATACCGTGTTGGATCCTTGGAGTCCCTAAGCCAAAATGTCAACGATGTCTTGTTTGAAGTTCACAAACTGAGTGTCTTAAGATTTGTATTAAAATGAACTAAAATCCATACACTTGCTTAAATTATTATACTGCGATTTTATTATTATTGCTTGAACACTTTCACTGCAATCGACATGTTAAAACAAGTAAACTGCACTTGTTTATATGCAAATTGAAAAGGCACCGTTAGCAGTGATAGTGTTAACTCCTCCTCAGTAATTTAACCCGGAAAACTCAAGACAATTGGGCTCCAAGTTAGCTTTCATAGCACCAGATTTAGGAAAGAAATAAAAATCAATATTTCCTTAAATGTACGTTTTATTTTTAAAACTAGTTAAATGATAGCACAATAATTATTTTATAAACACTGAATATTTACATTATATACATTTTTAATCACTAAGATCCGTTTTTTCAATTGCCTGGTAATCAGCTGGTTAACTAACCGCCGGTTAAGTTGTTTACAGTCTGCAATGTTCATGCAATAAAAGTATAGTTTTACCATTGTTATTGAATTTAATATGTACACATTATGCTAATATAACTAAATACAAACTGTAACACCAAAATGCAAAATCAAAACAGACAAAGTAAAACTTAACCTAAAAAATATCCAGCCTTTCTATTAGTTGGCTCCCTGTCCTAATTTTAACCGACGGTAAGGCTGAATTGAAAAAATGGCCCTAACAATGATTTACATACACTAATGTAAAAAAAGAAGATTTGGGGATCGACAATATTTTAAGGGGATAAAAAAGGGAGATCTACAATATTTTGTGACATTCTATATAGAGAAAACTTCATTAAAATTTACTTCTTCCCACCAACGTAGGTTGGTTCATAGCAAAGAATACTATTTAACTTGTACAACCATTACGTCTAGTTGTTGGTATTTATTAACCCTTTTTTTCTTTTATAAACTCGCTAATTCATTTGCAAGTACAGTAGTTAATAGAGAACAAAGTATAAAATAAGTCAAAAATCATATATACTTTTGTAAATTCATATATACTTTTGTTAGGAGACGTTGAGTAATGTTCAGGAGAGTCCATAGATATCAGCAATGATCTGTTTATTTCTTCTCCTTAAGTAGTGCGACAGTCCTGGCAAGCCTAAAACAGAATGAATGAATGAATGAAAATGGTTTTATTAGGCAAAGTTAGGACTAACAAGTCCTCTCTTACACTTAACCTATCAATGGTGGTTTGTAGGATGTGGTTGAACAAAATCATAATCTTTATTGCTTTTGTAAACTTTACATAAATTAGCCATTATCAAAGTCCAATGGGCGAGCCACCATATGGTCTAGGCATGGCTTGCCGAATTTCACTCAGGTTTTCATTTCACATACCTTTTTATGTACCCTTGTAGGATGGAGGTAATATTTGTTCCACGAAGAACTTACATTTCTGAGCTAACCAAGAGTGTGTTTTGAGTGAAGTTATGAAATATTTTATCCCTATGGTGTTTTGGCACCAATTGTAATTGTACTGAAAATATTTATCCAGACATAGTGGATTTAAGGACCAGAGTGGGACTCACCCCTTCCAACTGATCTTGCAGATAACTGGTTTGTTTTTAAAAATCTGCAATTTTGGAATTTTAACAAATCTGCTTGCTTGTACTTACCTCAAACTCATTTAAAGGTCGCAGTTAAAAAAACAGAACAGTGGAAACAAGAGCTTTTTATCCAAATCCTGTAAAAATGGCAGCTCATTGAAATTAAGTAAAACTTAATAATAGCTGCCATTTTGTACTGGCGAGATAGGTGGGCTTGTTCTTATTTAACCAAGACCTTTAAAATGAGCCACTTAATGGGTCTTACCATTTAAAAATCTTGAGCTGCCCCCCAAAATATCCCATTTTGGGCTAAGTTGTAATAGTGACTAAAAAGTTCAATTTTGTTTCCTATAAAGGTGTCCTGAGCTTAATCCTCTATCTGGCGGTAACAAAAGTCTATACTGGCTGGCCCTTTTGAGCCCTCAATGATGGTACCACAAAAACCCCGTAGATCCGCTCGGACAAATATTAAGTGTTATACATTTTCTTTTTCAGCACATTACAGGGAACAATATCATGGCACATACTAACCTAAAATATATATATATATATATGTGGGTCAAGATACCTTGAACACCTAAAGTTACAAAAAGCGGCTCTGAAATTTCCAAAGTAGAGCACTAGGAAAATTGTAAACATTTTTACTTACTATTTCATTATATAGGCTACAAAAGTTTTTCAATCTATTTCTTTACATAGAATCAGAATCAAAATTTATGTACATATTTTTTTCTTTTTTTTTTTTACCTGCTTTACCAGTTTTCAATGAACTTGCTAGACACATTTTGTCTTTTACTACATTGACAAAGTAGTAATTAAATTCATTTGAGATTAAATTGTGCTTTGTTATAATTTGACCATTCCTGTCCAAGGAAATCCTGTTCAAGGGATCAGACAGCTAAACTTATACTATCATGACATACTTAGCGCACACATCAGAACATTAAGATAACATAATTGAGCTCACCTTCTAGACCAAGGCACCCAAGCCTTTAAATAATATAAAGACAGTCGGCTTTTTGCCAGCCCGTACTAGTCATGAACAACCAAGGACTGGAGAAGCGAGCCCATAGCTTACAAAAATAAATTTCATACAAAAAACTGATGAATAAGACAGTAAAATTTCAATATTAACACAGATACATTATTTACTTGCCGTAGCGGATTCTTCATCCGACTACTACTAATACTAGATGAAATTACCCTAGTTTGTGTGAGTTTCGTGTACTATGAACTAATTATTGTATGTTGAATGTAAAAGCGCTTCTGCACGAGGACCACCAATTCTAAGCAGCTCCACCATGTCTCCTGGCAGATTACGATACAAGGTGGACAGTATTCCCTGTACACAACTATTCAAATCTAACAAAAACAGGTCTCACAACACAACTTAAAGTTACTTGCACCATAAACAAATTAAAAATGCCTGGGGCAAGGTATGGCATAAAACACTTAAAAAATCACTGTTTATGACGGAATGAATTTATGTTGATGAAAAGTTAAAACTTGATTAGATACGTGAGTTTGAAGAGAAAAAATGTATGAAATTGAGAATATTAGCGGTTTGAAAAGTATAAGTCAGCACAAGGTTCACGTATGACTGTTCCAACGGGAATGAACGCTGCTCTGCCTTCAAAGTTCAGCGTGTATCCCTGCAACGCAGGTTGACCAATAGAAACGTCGACGGATCTTATCTGTGTGGAGTACATGCTGATGTAGGTTTGTGTTGGCTGAACTGTTCTTGTTAGATTTGAGTAAGGTACAGGAATACTGTAGCTCAATTACGTGCCAAGATTGAAGAACTTGTCTTGTTCATACCGTGTTGGATCCTTGGAGTCCCTAAGCCAAAATGTCAACGATGTCTTGTTTGAAGTTCACAAACTGAGTGTCTTAAGATTTGTATTAAAATGAACTAAAATCCATACACTTGCTTAAATTATTATACTGCGATTTTATTATTATTGCTTGAACACTTTCACTGCAATCGACATGTTAAAACAAGTAAACTGCACTTGTTTATATGCAAATTGAAAAGGCACCGTTAGCAGTGATAGTGTTAACTCCTCCTCAGTAATTTAACCCGGAAAACTCAAGACAATTGGGCTCCAAGTTAGCTTTCATAGCACCAGATTTAGGAAAGAAATAAAATCAATATTTCCTTAAATTTTATTTTTAAAACTAGTTAAATGATAGCACAATAATTATTTTATAAACACTGAATATTTACATTATATACATTTTAATCACTAAGATCCGTTTTTCAATTGCCTGGTAATCAGCTGGTTAACTAACCCGGTTAAGTTGTTTACAGTCTGCAATGTTCATGCAATAAAAGTATAGTTTTACCATTGTTATTGAATTTAATATGTACACATTATGCTAATATAACTAAATACAAACTGTAACACCAAAATGCAAAATCAAAACAGACAAAGTAAAACTTAACCTAAAAATATCCAGCCTTTCTATTAGTTGGCTCCCTGTCCTAATTTTAACCGACGGGAGGCTGAATTGAAAAATGGCCCTAACAATGATTTACATACACTAATGTAAAAAGAAGATTTGGGGATCGACAATATTTTAGGGGATAAAAAGGGAGATCTACAATATTTTGTGACATTCTATATAGAGAAAACTTCATTAAAATTTACTTCTTCCCACCAACGTAGGTTGGTTCATAGCAAAGAATACTATTTAACTTGTACAACCATTACGCCTAGTTGTTGGTATTTATTAACCCTTTTTCTTTTTATAAACTCGCTAATTCATTTGCAAGTACAGTAGTTAATAGAGAACAAAGTATAAAATAAGTCAAAAATCATATATACTTTGTAAATTCATATATACTTTTGTAAATTCATATATACTTTTGTTAGGAGACGTTGAGTAATGTTCAGGAGAGTCCATAGATATCAGCAATGATCTGTTTATTTCTTCTCCTTAAGTAGTGCGACAGTCCTGGCAAGCCTAAAACAGAATGAATGAATGAATGAAAATGGTTTTATTAGGCAAAGGGACTAACAAGTCCTCTCTACACTTAACCTATCAATGGTGGTTTGTAGGATGTGGTTGAACAAAATCATAATCTTTATTGCTTTTGTAAACTTTACATAAATTAGCCATTATCAAAGTCCAATGGGCGCGAGCCACCATATGGTCTAGGCATGGCTTGCCGAATTTCACTCAGGTTTTCATTTCACATACCTTTTTATGTACCCTTGTAGGATGGAGGTAATATTTGTTCCACGAAGAACTTACATTTCTGAGCTAACCAAGAGTGTGTTTTGAGTGAAGTCGCGGAAATATTTTATCCCTATGGTGTTTTGGCACCAATTGTAATTGTACTGAAAATATTTATCCAGACATAGTGGATTTAAGGACCAGAGTGGGACTCACCCCTTCCAACTGATCTTGCAGATAACTGGTTTGTTTTTAAAAATCTGCAATTTTGGAATTTTAACAAATCTGCTTGCTTGTACTTACCTCAAACTCATTTAAAGGTCGCAGTTAAAAAAACAGAACAGTGGAAACAAGAGCTTTTTATCCAAATCCTGTAAAAATGGCAGCTCATTGAAATTAAGTAAAACTTAATAATAGCTGCCATTTTGTACTGGCTTGAGATAGGTGGGCTTGTTCTTATTTAACCAAGACCTTTAAAATGAGCGTCACTTAATGGGTCTTACCATTTAAAAATCTTGAGCTGCCCCCCAAAATATCCCATTTTGGGCGAAGTTGTAATAGTGACTAAAAAGTTCAATTTTGTTTCCTATAAAGGTGTCCTGAGCTTAATCCTCTATCTGGCGGTAACAAAAGTCTATACTGGCGGGCCCTTTTGAGCCCTCAGCGCATGGTACCACAAAAACCCCGGTAGATCCGTTTTTTCCGTGACAAATATTAAGTGTTATACATTTTCTTTTCAGCACATTACAGGGAACAATATCATGGCACATACTAACCATATATATATATATATATATATATATATATATGTGGGTCAAGATACCTTGAACACCTAAAGTTACAAAAGCGGCTCTGAAATTTCCAAAGTAGAGCACTAGGGAAAATTGTAAACATTTTTTACTTACTATTTCATTATATAGGCTACAAAAGTTTTTCAATCTATTTCTTTACATAGAATCAGAATCAAAATTTATGTACATATTTTTTTCTCTTTGGTTTTTTTACCTGCTTTACCAGTTTTCAATGAACTTGCTAGACACATTTTGTGTTATAAAATAATTATACAAAAAATTATAGCTTTGTTGAGCACAAAATGTTGTATGGAATTACATACTTTTGAATGGTATATTTCCTGGTATGTTTTGTAATGTATACAGAAATATTGAATTTGCTGAAATAACAAAAGCAAACCACAAAAAAATGTAAAGCTATCAGAATTTTGTTTACTGAATAAAAGTATAAGTCTACTTGTAGACAATCCATTTCTGAACAAAAACCTGAAAGTTTCATAGTTTTATGATTTCTTTTCAAATAGCTATGAACTTTATTTAAATTCGGATCATTTCTTCACACCAGTTATTATTTCTTCAATTCGGATTATTTCAGCAAAAACCGGTCTTCACTGTGAGGACTGCAAACTACTCATCACTGTGACCAGCGTCTCATTTCTATTCGAAACATGTCAAATACTACTACATACTAAATAATTAATATAAAGCATTTAGTACAGGAAAACCATCGACTAATATTCAATAGTCATTTGCCAGAATAGAAAGTCGAAAAACAAGTATTCAATTATAAATAGCAGCTGCGCAGTAGAAGAAGCTAGAGAGTGAAACGAAAACTTGTTTTGTTTACAAAGAGATGAAGAATCAGGCAGTCCAACTGTTGTCTTCCTAGAACAAAATTTACCCACTGAAATATGTTGGTGAAAGCAGGGCATTTTCGTGTTGCTTGACGTCAGCTTAGCTGCAGCGGCACTCACAGCATTTTACTCGCTACTTTATAAATTTGTAACGCAAATATTTCGCAATAGTTATGAATAAACTTTACATACAAACAAACAGCGTCTCTTCCTGAGTAGAACAACATAAAATACTCTTTAGTATAACAACCTTTACTATATTAAATACCACTTTAAAAAATTATTGTACAAACGACTATCGAATAGCTCTTTGCCAGTGGGTGACACTTTTTTAGCGACTATCAAATAGTCGTTTGCCTGATAGAGGGTTAATGTTTCTATCTTTATCTATTTAAAATCTAATAGGGTGTATCCATACTTTTAATTCACTTGCCTTTAATAAGTACTTGTATACTCAATTTCATGAGCTTCCATTTTGTAGTGGATTGAGATAGAAAGCTTTTGTTTCCACTGATCTTCTTCCTCGACCAAGACCTATAAAATGACATGTCACTTAATGGGTCTTAACATTTACAAATTTTGAGCTGCCCCCCAAAAATATTACATTTTGGGGAAATGGGCAAAGTTGTAATAGTAACGAAAAAGTTCACTTTTATTTCCTATTAAGGTATCCTGAGTTTCATTTTTCTACCTTTATCCATTTAGCATTTATCAGGGAGTTTCCATTCTTTTAACTCACCCTGTATTTACAATTTTATACAAGTCACTATTAGGCACTAAATTAAGGTTGACCGGAGACACTGACGGTTGACATTAATAAAAGGGCACGTTGTAGGAACTTGCGAATTTGCCAGCGATCACGGGGGAGTGGAATCCTTGACCTTGGGAAGGAATTTTGAAGAATTTAGATGTCGACAGTTTTTGGGAATACCTCAGGGTTGGTTGTAGGGGAGGGGGCTATTGTTTTGCATATTACGACCCATATTTTGTCACAAAGTCGGGAGATAACTGAATTCCTGAAATCACCCTTAGGACCAGCGCACATGAAGCGACAGTTCTGCAACTAGAGGTGATCTCTAGTTTGGTAGGTTGAGTTGCAAACCTGCCAAAATTGTAGCTTTCAAATTAATAACTAATAATTTTTTTACAAAACTATTTACTGTACAAACTATTACAATATGGCGGTGGTACAAAGCGGCTCCTCACCAATTTCTTCTAATGAATAGAGCGGCCTATCCTGCAGACACTTCCTCACTACACTCTTAAACTGGGCTATCTTGAGTTCCCGGATATTTTGCGGAAATGTATTGAAGATGCGTAATGCAGAATGGGGGTAGGATTTTAATGTGGAGCTCAGTCGGCACCGGGGAACGTCCATGTCACAAGCTCTCCGAATACTATGGGAGTGGAATTCATCCCTTCTGGGATGGTAAGCAAATTCAGCAACTGTCATCTCAGTAGAATGGTTCATTTTAGTCTGGTAGAGTCACATATCTCATTCTCAATAGTCTTATGGGAGGCTATCAAGGGTCACATAAATAAAATTTTAATTTGGCAAAAAGTCTATCACTTAATCACTATTTGAGATGCCGACCACTCTCATGAGGGTAATAAGGCAATTATGTGGTGAGGGATGAGTGTGATAAGGGCAATGGTAGGCCTTCACTCCCGAGCACATTGTCAGGATGCATTTAAACAGCTAAAAATTTGGACAGTCACATCACTATTTATCTACGGGAGCATCCTTCACGCTAGGCAGATAGCCAGATAGAGGACAGCATGATAGTAGAGGAAACCCACAATTACAATACAAGGCACAAAAATATATTCTCAGAATACCACCGGCTTGTTACATACGAGAGAAACCCCATTTTTTAGGCAGGAAACTGATACAAGTTTTGCCAACTAAATAACATCGAGATTCCAATCTAATTTACTGTCCAGCCAGAAACCGAGTAATTTTACTGGTTTTATATTTTCCTCCAGGACATCTCTTTTAAGGATGAAAGTATCCTTTGAGTTTTTTCTTAATTTAGTTTCAACTTTGCGTAGGCTAATTATTCCAGTAAAATGGAATGATTTATGCAGTTAAACGCCTTTGTTAGCTGGCCAATTGCTCACTTCCATCGACGTCACTCTCCTCGACGTCACCATTGGTCTGTCCCAGAAGAGACAATAGTTGGGAAAATAGATTTATTTCTTCTAAAACCGTGTTGTGATTCTGTGATTAAGTTATTAGATTCAAAGTATTCAACTAGTTGAGATTTCAGTACCGCCTCGAAGATCTTAGAGAGCGTCGGGAGGATGGAGATGGGTCGATAGTCGGTATAGTGATATGGTCGCTTAACTCGCTTCTTTTTTTTTAAATGGGGACAGTCCTAACAATTTTAAGGCAGTCCGGAAAACGACAAGCGCTAAACATTTGTTAAGAAAAAATGTCAGTGGATAGCTATTTAATTTATGATAGACTTCAGGACTAGACTGGACATTCCAAGATATCTTGGATGTTTTTTCACTAAACAATTTATTTTTCCATTCAATTTTTACTCCCGCCATGGCCACGATTTTCGTGCCACATAGCAGCGGCTACGCATGTACGTTCGGTCACGTCACGTTGCGTTAAGTCACGTTACGTTACGCCATTGCCTTTAAATATACTCGTACATTTAAACCAATGGTTACGCCATGGAATGTTCTTGGGGTGGCTACACATGTTCCTTTCCGTGACGGCACTGGCAGGACTCTCCGATCGAAGAGGGTAGACTTGCCTATTCTCCCAAGATTCTCTAATCGTTAGTTCTCACGGGAAAGCCCACAGTACACAACATTATTTTAATAAAATTGTGTGATCTACAAGTTTGGCACTTGACTTTAATGGATATCTAAAGACAATGGTTTGGCGATCAAATTGTTATGAATTTATACAAACTTGAACATAAGTAGTATTTTTATTATAAGCTTATAACCGTACTTAAAGTACATAATTTGCATAATTTCTAGTTGAGTTTTAGTGACAAAAGCTAATGACATTATTAAATCTGGACGAATTTATTTCGATCAGATGAGCGTTGACGCCTGTCTTTGACTGTACAACTTTTGTACTATATAAACTTCGGTCGTATAATACCGCATCCATTGACTTTAAATATCCATTTAAAATCAATGCCTCAACCCCCAAAATCTGGATGGCCTAATTTTCACAACCTACCTTCCAGGTGGACGATTAGTATCGAACATTGTCCGATAGTCGAACGACAAAATGCTCAAGTAAACTATCGATTCGATTTCCAAACTACTATTGGTTCTAAATTCTACTTTGCAAATAATTATACTTTATACTTGTTATCTTTGTCGATGCCCAGCTAATGCCAGATAGACTGCGTCAAATTAAAATGAAACTAAAACTGATATTTTAACTCTCTTATTTTGATTTACAAGATGGCAATGGACTAGAGGAAGTAATTGCTGTCAACCTCATTCAGCGTGTAAACAGGTTTATCGCTAAAGATTTTCCTGAGAGCAACTTCCATCTTGTTGGAGTCATTTATCCTGAGATTAGCTGGCAGTGCGTTGTATAGCCTGATTCCTCTAATTGGAAAACTGTTTTGGGTTTTGGAGAGCCTGCATCTAGGGATGTCAATATCTCGACGGTGTCTGGTATAGTGGTTGTGCATATTGCATCTCATTTGGAGTTTGTTAATGTCCTTGCTAATGGCTTGTAGGGAGTTCAGACAGTATTGGCTAAAGATGGTAGGAATGCCAGTGTGTCGAAACAGAGGCCTGCAGTGGTCCCTATGTCCAGAAGAGGTGATGAGCCTAACGGCCTTCTTTTGAAATATTAGGATTCTCCTGGCGCCGGGCGAATGTCCCCACTAAACCAAACCATAGTTTAGGTGGCTGTGAAAAAGGGCATAGTACACAGAAACAAGGTACTAAGGGGTGACAATATGTCTCAGCTTACGCAGCAGATGCAGAACTCTTGAGAGTTTTGCACATATGGTTTCAGTATGATTCTTCCAACAAAGAGTAGAATCTAAGTGGAAACTGGAAACCCAAGAGCTTGACCTCTCCACGCAGAACCACCTTATCGTCGACATTGCTAAGGGTGCAGAGCAGACGTTGAGTTTTATCTTCATTCATTTGAAGTTTATTGGTTTTAAACCAGTCACTAGCCTGTAGGAGTTGGTCGGCTTCCAGCAAAGCTGCATTTACTTCAACACCCCTAGCCATCAGCGTAGTATCATCTGCAAACAGCAGCGTTTTCCCGTTTAAGTGGAGATCGTTTACCAGAACCAAGAATAGCAAAGGCCCCAAAATAGACCCCTGCGGAACGTACCGTGTGCCAGATTTCGCTGTCAATCTCACTTGTTAAGTCAACGACGAAGCCATAGAGTATCAAGTACTACTACAGAGTTGTGGGATCAACACTCAGTCAAAGCACTTTCCAAGTAAACTAGAGAGGAAGGATTACCTTATGGCAAATTTTGGTTCATAATAGCAAATAAAATATACCTGGGGTTTCACAGTATTTACAAGAGAACATTCTAGGACTATACAACACCTAGCTTTTATTTTCTACATAACCTAACTCTCCGATTTTATTTTAGAACCACTACTTTTGGGATGGCCTAATTTTCACACCCTATCTGCTTGTAGATGGAGGATTAGATCGAACATTCACCATTAGTCGACTGACTCTTGTTGCAACGACTATCGATTAAAACTACGATAATTTGTAACTGTTCAGTGTTCATCGTTCTGACAAAATTGTTTAGCAACATGAAATGAAGTTCTGGGCAATGCTCAGCCTATTGGACGTTAAATCACCCTCAATTCATAAAATGTGCATTTCTGAACTACCGTAAGCGCAATTGCCCTTCCCATGTCCATAAGCACGCGCCAGTAAGCTTCAGATACGGCTTCGGGGAGAGATGAGTGATGTAACAGAAAGCTGGTCCTAATCCATTTTGTAAATGAATGTATTGATGCAATGGAGGCAGGAGAATCAGTAATAGGCTGCTTTGCTGATCTGACTAAAGCCTTTGAATGTGTCAATATAGACATTGATTATAAATGTGTATATTTAAAGTCAATGATATAGACATCCTGGTTGCAAAGTTGAAATGGTACGGTGTTGGCGGCGGGGCTCTAACATGCTTTGAGTCCTACCTGAGCGACCTTCACCAGATCAAAGAAATACCACATTTGAAAAATAATTATTTTACATTTATAAAATCTAAGTAATTTCCAATAAATAGTGGCTTCCCACAAGGATCAATCCTAGGGCCTATCCTGTTTTTACTTACATAAACGATATCACAAATACAACTCCGGAGCAAAATCTTTTCCAGTTTGCAGATGACACCACTATCATCACAAAAAGCGGCAATTATTGTGAAACGTTAGAGTTGGAGTCTTTTGTAAACGTTAATTTACTCACGCAGTATTTCTCTCAAAATCAACTTAAGTTAAATCCGTCAAAAACAGGATACTTATGCATTCAAACAAGACAAAAGAAGGACTCTGCCCTGAACAAATTTCCAGAGCTCTTCATAGAAGACAACCAATTGGAGAGACAACAAGCCGCGGACTTCTTGGGAGTGAGACTGGACGATGCCCTTAGTTGGGCCGAACAGGTAAATGGAGGTAGAAGCTAAGATAGCTAAAGGACTGTTCGCACTTACTTGAAATACTTGTAGCCTACGTACTTGACCAACTGCAGTTGTTGGATAGACTGCGTCAAATAATAAAAACTTGATAAAATTTTTTTACAAAACTATTTACAAACTATTACAATATGGCGGTGGTACAAGCGGCTCCTCACCAATTTCTTCTAATGAATAGAGCGGCCTATCCTGCAGACACTTCCTCACTACACTCTTAAACTGGGCTATCTTGAGTTCCCGGATATTTTGCGGAAATGTATTGTAGATGCGTAGTGCAGAATGGGGGTAGGATTTTAATGTGGAGCTCAGTCGGCACCGGGGAACGTCCATGTCACAAGCTCTCCGAATACTATGGGAGTGGAATTCATCCCTTCTGGGATGGTAAGCAAATTCAGGAACTGTCATCTCAGTAGAATGGTTCATTTTAGTCTGGTAGAGTCACATATCTCATTCTCAATAGTCTTATGGGAGGCTATCAAGGGTCACATAAATAAAATTTTAATTTGGCAAAAAGTCTATCACTTAATCACTATTTGAGATGCCGACCACTCTCATGAGGGTAATAAGGCAATTATGTGGTGAGATGAGTGATGAGGGCAATGGTAGGCCTTCACTCCCTGGCACATTGTCAGGATGCATTCAAACAGCTAAAAGTTTGGACAGTCCCATCACTATTTATCTACGGGAGCATCCTTCACGCTAGGCAGATAGCCAGATAGAGGACAGCATGATAGTAGAGGAAACCCACAATTACAATACAAGGCACAAAAAATATTCTCAGAATACCACCGGCTTGTTACATAATGAGAGAGAAAACCCATTTTTAGGAACCTGATACAAGTTTCAAGCCAACTCAAATTAAACTAAATAACATCGAGAGATTCCAATCTAATTTACTGTCCAGCCAGAAACCAGAGTAATTTTACTGGTTTTTATATTTTCTCCAGGACATCTCTTTAAAGTACATAATTTGCATAATTTCTAGTTGAGTTTTAGTGACAAAAGCTAATGACATTATTAAATCTGGACGAATTTATTTCAATCAGATGAGCGTTGACGCCTGTCTCCTTGACTGTACAACTTTTGTACTATATAAACTTCGGTCGTATAATCGCATCCATTGACTTTAAATATCCATTTAAAATCAATGCCTCAACCCCAAAATCTGGATGGCCTAATTTTCACAACCTACCTTCCAGGTGGACGATTAGTATCGAACATTGTCCGATAGTCGAACGACAAAATGCTCAAGTAAACTATCGATTCGATTTCCAAACTACTATTGGTTCTAAATTCTACTTTGCAAATAATTATACTTTATACTTGTTATCTTTGTCGATGCCCAGTGCCAGATAGACTGCGTCAAATTAAAATGAAACTAAAACTGATATTTTAACTCTCTTATTTTGATTTACAAGATGGCAATGGACTAGAGGAAGTAATTGCTGTCAACCTCATTCAGCGTGTAAACAGGTTTATCGCTAAAGATTTTCCTGAGAGCAACTTCCATCTTGTTGGAGTCATTTATCCTGAGATTAGCTGGCAGTGCGTTGTATAGCCTGATTCCTCTAATTGGAAAACTGTTTTGGTTTTGGAGAGCCTGCATCTAGGGATGTCAATATCTCGACAGTGTCTGGTATAGTGGTTGTGCATATTGCATCTCATTTGGAGTTTGTTAATGTCCTTGCTAATGGCTTGTAGGAGTTCAGACAGTATTGGCTAAAGATGGTAGGAATGCCAGTGTGTCGAAACAGAGGCCTGCAGTGGTCCCTATGTCCAGAAGAGGTGATGAGCCTAACGGCCTTCTTTTGAAATATTAGGATTCTCCTGGCGCCGGGCGAATGTCCCCACTAAACCAAACCATAGTTTAGGTGGCTGTGAAAGGGCATAGTACAAGAAACAAGGTACTAAGGGGTGACAATATGTCTCAGCTTACGCAGCAGATGCAGAACTCTTGAGAGTTTTGCACATATGGTTTCAGTATGATTCTTCCAACAAAGAGCAGAATATCAGTAACTACCAGACTCATCAACATCACATCAGATCTTCTTAGAATTTAGAAGTAACACACTGCAGAGATGTTTCCCCTTGCAGCAGTAACATTATTCAATAAACTACCAGAAAACATCAAGAACTTGAATGAAAATAGATTCAGGAGTACTCGGAGAAGATAATTAACTTCAAGAGCCCTCTATTTTGTGAGGGAATTGAAGCTGAGGCCTTTATTCTTGAAGGAATATTAACTCCCAAAACCTAATTGACACAGCAATCCTAAAAAGGTCTCAGGCAAAGACATCAAGTATAGCCTACTTGTGACACTACCCCATTGATGATAACGTATTAAAGATATTTTGACTTTGATATGTCGTGAACTCGCCCACACTATGAAATGCTTTTGTCCTCAAGATATTTTTAAGGCAAACTTTTGAACACCTTCCGAATTGGGACACTTTGAATTTGGTAGCCGGTTGGATTCCTACCTGAGAAGGCAAACGCTCATGAACTAGATACCATTCTGGGACTCCCAGTTCTCCCTCAATTGTTTCATAAGAATGAATATCACTTCCCCTTATAGGATCATAATTTGGTTTTAAATGAAAACATGGTTCAAAAATATAAAAGCAAGGTAGTGTCGACAATTTTAAATTTTTGAACACAATTGCCTACAAGATCTCTCTTCTTTTCGCCACTGTCTGAAATAACATTTTTGCATTTAAGCAACCGCCCTGCAAAGCCAATCGCAAGACTTGTTATTGTATTGAAATTGTTTGAATAGGACAGTATTCCTAATCCAAAAGTTGCATCAAAGCTAAAATACCTGAGACTAACTTACCACAGACACTGTCTACAAAACTATCCCAAATCATCCCCCGATCAAGGTGCCTTCCAAGGAGTTTTGTCGAGTAAACTTTGTTGATCACGTTATCGTTCAACCTGACTGTAGAATTACTATTAAAGACCATTTGTTGCAAAAAAAAATTTGAATGGTTGAGCTCAAGAAACGTCACTTGTCAAGTTCTTGGCTTGACAGGATCATGTAAATTTGTTCATAAATGCATTAAAAATCATCTCTGATTGATTATTTTTAGTGATAAAACTAAGCGAGAGAATAAACACACAAAAACCAACAGACATCTTACCAAAATAAATTTATTTTATATTTTTATACATTCATTAAATGAATTAATTTTTTAAAACTGTCTAAACATTATTGAAATAATATTTAAGAGGTACATTATGCATAGTCATTTAAAACTAGTTCATACCTTTTCATATAAATAAATAATATTACTCAACAGTAAATTTACACAATACTGAAATTTATACCAAAACAACACAAAACATTCAAGGTTGAAGCACTTTGTATATACGGTAATTTGTTTTTGCTGTTAAAAAAAATAACTACACTTTTTTATATATATGGATGTGAAAAACCGTTGTAACTTCTGAGCGTTCTCAAATAAATACAACCCTTATGAGCTAGACTATTGCTGAGAATAGGCACAAATGAGGTCTGGCTCGATGAGTCTACTCCTGCAAGAGCGGGGTTCGGGGCACAATATTGGCTTTTACACTATTCTAGCCCTTCCATTCTAGTACAAATAATAACATTGTTATAAACATGCACTGTTTTAAATAGTGTTGTGGTTTTCATTTTTAGTTAGGCTAAATCACAAAATAGGTTATGTGTTTGAACGGACATTAATCCTATCAATGGAAACTGGAAACGAAAGCTCAAACAACATAAAATACAGTCCAACTGAATGAGTGGGTAATTTGATCGTAATAGTATTGGTATTTAGAAAAGTAAAGAGTTTAGCTTTTAAGTATCTTCTTTGTCTTAATCTCAAGACTTTACTTGTTTTTTCCTCAGTCTCATCTCGATCTAAAAGAAGATTCCAAACCTGGAAAAAATTGCTCTTGCGTGAGGCATCCTTGGAGACTTTTGTTAATGGAAATATTAAACTTATATATATAAATATAACTTATAAACAGTTAGAAAATGTAAAGGTTACCTTGTCCAACGAGGCAAAGTTAGGACTATAAAGTCCTCTCCACCACTCCTAGACCTATACCCAGCATGGCTGCATAGTCACTTAACAAATTGTTAGTGGTGACTGCAGGGATAAAATTTTCGCCAGCGCAATGAGCTCTGGAGTGGCAAAGGATACCAACCCTCCACTGGTTCACAAAAGGTGACAAACTTAATAAATCGATGGAATATTGCTGTATTCTTTTCTCAAACATCAACAATGGCAGTTTCAAATCCTTTATCATTTTGGAACTATTCATTAGCTATCGTGTAAAATATACAAGCGGGTTATTCATCTTCTGAACAGAGGTGGCAGGTGTGTGCACTGTATAAATCCAGCTGTAATAGCAACCCATGCCGGGGCGAGATCCAGGGGTCGCCGGAAAATAGCGTCTGAATAAATAGACATTCAGTGCTCAAGGGCAGCAACTTGTTAACGCGATAATCTTATGTACGCAGTGTATTAATCATCCCTCACTAATATTATTAGAAGGAAAACTACTTTATAACTGTATAGCCTACAGCGGTCAGTATTGTATAGTAGAAGTAAGATATTGCATACAGAAGGGGGTTGAGGGTGTATCTAGTGGGCCTTGGTTGAGGTGTGAAGAGGCCGGAGGGGGCACCAAACTGCTGGTCAGGGGGGGGGCGGAACATACCACGCCACTGGATAAATCCATGCTCAACAGCCAGCCTTTTCATGCTGCATGGAGTTCCTGAGTTATTCTACCCATGTTTTTGTAATTATCTTAAAACCCTACTCCTACACATCTATAATTAAATGAAAATTGTATAAAATGTGATAAATTCAAGTGGCTTCAACTCTAGAAAGTAGAAAATGATCAAAATCTCAATTCAAGTATCCCTACTCAACAACAGTAATTACAAGAGAAAAGAAACATTATCAGTGCAGTAGAGATCCAATCACCCAAACTCTTATCAATATGAGGACAAAATAATAAAATATGTTTATAATGTAGGGTTTCTTGAGCAACAAAATTATTTTAAATTTACATATCTACCGCATTGTCAGACTTGTGCAAATCACGTATTCTACTTCATTTCCTTAACCTTACAAAAGAGAGGTTTCAATTTAATTTATTGACTTTTGGTTGAGTTTGGTTATGTCCAATCTTAATGTATCTGGATGATTGGACTTCCACTGTGCCGTTAGAGTGAGCATAGCACAAGCATAGTGTGAGTGAGGTGGGTATTGAGCACACATAAGGCATACACACTAACACATTGTTAAACTGCAGTGAACAATCACACAGCAATTTAACAGCATGATGGACAGATATAAACTGTCTGTCGATTTAGATTACAAGAACCTCTTTCAAGAAATATTAATCACAATTATAAATATTAATCTTGTTTAAGGAACCATAGATATTTGGTTATCTCATTCTTCTATTATATACCAAAAAATATTTGCACAATCAATATAAACTTAGATGCATTCCTAAAAACCGTTTTTAGTTTTGGCAAACTAATAACTATACAAAGTTAATATATATTATAAACTTTACAAGAGATAATTGACTATACTCACAGCTAAATGATAAAAAATATTTACAAGTTAAAATCATATTACAATATATAATTTATCATATAAAAATCTAGTACGAAAAAAATATAAACATCAAATAAAAATTAAAACTCTTGAACATATAAAGCGTACGTAGGTGTTTTGCACATGGTGCATTTGCTAACAGAGAAGTATGCTAAATCCTTATAAGTAGACTGAGATTTTGCACAACCAAAACAATCTAATCTAAAACACAATTAAAATGTACAATACAGAATTATATAGAGAGTGATCCAAAAGTCAGTTTACCGAGTAATTGTATAAGTTGGTTATACATAAATGGTTAAAAATGCTTTTCACCAACCTCTCACATTGTTTTCGCACACTTGAAAGAATCGTTTGACATAAATCTTTGTAATTATTAAACCCTTCAAATTCTTAAGTGATGGCTGCTCAACTGCTGCACATCTGCGGGCCTTTCAGCGAAAAGTCAAAGATATTGTTTTGACGATTCACCAAACTGAAAAGTCTACCGTTGTTAGATCGCATGATCTTGAGGGCCTATCAGTTGTGCCACGGCTTTTGATCCACTCGTTGAAAGCGTTGTTGAGAAATGTCCTGACATTTAAACTGTAACGTGGATGAGCACCGTTGTTGCAAATGACGTTAGTATTGTGATTTTGTGAATTTTCACAAAGAAGAAGAATAAAACGTGTATATCACATTAACTAAATGTACAACATTGAAATAGGAATACAGTATTCAGTATTCTTCAGTAAACTGACTTTTGCTCACTCAGGCTATCTAGTTCTGAACATAATAAAAGTATATAAGATTTACTTTTGATTGAAGCTTTGTAAAAGTACGTACAGTTCGTCAGGTTAAGCATGGCCTGTGAGATGGGCTATAAGCGGCCAGCAGGAAATCTCAAGGCCACCGGCCATGCTATACCTAACGAACTGTAGCTGTAGCCATCAGTCGGGTACTGAACCCTTGATTTTTGACCACCTTAAAGTCACTTTTAGAGCCAGAGTTGGTTAGATCTCACAGAGAATTAGTACCACTCAGCGCAAGTAAAGACAATGTTAAAGATGCAACTTGAATACTAATTTGCAAAAATTTGGAGAATGCTATATTTTTTACAATTCTCAAAATTTAGTTACGAATTTGAGTACGACTAAGGTTATTTAACCAAGTTTTTGAGTTATGAAATAATTATAAATAATTCAAATCTGTTTATGCTTACAACATTTAGTACAACTTTCAATCCAATAAGTAATTAATTTATAATTTTTTTTCAAAATATTTCATTTGACAAAACAGTGGAACAATACAATTTGTCTTTTACATTGATTTGTACATATTAGCCTTATCATTATTATTTGCTATCAGGCAGATTGGTGCTATTAGTTAACTATGTTAGTAATATTGCTGTTAGAGTAAATAACACGTTTGTTAGTAACGATTGATTCTCAACACAGTATAAACTCTCTCTTGAAACTTAAAAATAAAATCATTGTGTTTAAAATAGTGCTAGACAGTAGTAATTTCCTACAATCAAGGACGTACCATATTTCTATAGCCCTTCCCTTGCCGGTTTCCTCCAACAATATGTGTCTTTAAAATGTCAGTGTAAACTTGGCATAAAAGTTAAAGTTTGTCTTGTTTGACAAGACAAAGTTAGGACTACAAAGTCCTCTCTACCACTCAACCTCGACCTTTACCTAGCGCCACCGTATTAGTCACATTACAAATTGTAAGTGGTGACTGCGGGGATCGAACCTGATGAGTTCCGGAGTCGCACGCGATACCAATCCGCCATAAAGTAGTACTCAAAGTCAAATTCGAGAAAACTAGTCAGATACTCAGAGTTTAAAAACTCAAAAGTGATCAAGTCAAGTTAGGATAGAGAAAGTTCTAAATGTGCCCAAATTGCTTTGAAATTGGGGATTTAATGTGTTGTTACCAAACAATATTGAATATAGGTATAATAAAAGGAAGCCATTAATGATGAAAATAGAAAAATAATAGTGCTAAACCCATTTGCTTTTGGGAAGCAGTACCTTTACAATAAGCTTTTAAATTATTACGTTCACACTGTTAAATGAACTTGACTCTGACTCGAGGGTAAAATAAAAAAACTTGACCTGACTCAGCCTGAAAACCAGTATTGCCATTATTGCTAACCATCTAAACTGAATAGGTTTAGCGGACTTAACTTTATAGAGAGTGAGCAGATGATGTATACTGCAGATTTATACAGGGTGTCTCAGACCACCTGTATATCTCGAGAATGCTTTAACCCATTTCCATGTTAAAAACACTTGAACGTAACTAAGGGAAAATTGTTTACAAGTTTCAGTATACATGGTCAGAAAATCGAGGGTTAAGGGCTGTAATTTCATTACTTTCAGGTGTAAAGAAGATAAATGTAACATTATTTTAAGAAAATTACCCCCTTTAAATTTTGAAAACTTGGTAAAAAAGTATTGACAAAAAGCGAATGAAAAGTTGGAAAAACAGCTGTAAAAATAAACCACAGAATATGCCAAGTTTAACTTCACACAGACCAGGAAGAACTTAGGGAAACTAGGGCTAGTGTTACAAATGAGGTTTCTTACAGTATTTAATTTCATATTATACATTAATTCATAAATAAATAATTATATGATTGTAAAGATAGATTATTGGCTGGATGTTTAGTTAGTTACTATGCTTTTGACTTGTTATTGCCTGGTAATCTGATTGGAATAGATCACATTTGACGACTACCTGATCCAGGATCACGGAGAAGACATTGGATGTAAGTTCTTACATTTGTGTACAAAGCGAGGAAACTATTGATGATTGTGAAAGCTTAGAACTTACAGCCAGCATTGAATGAATTGAGCAACATTTTACTTATTAACTGCAAACTTATTTTCCCTAAGGAAATTACATTAATATTCACTACCTATGTATGTATATTTTAACTGATTTGCACAGCTTAAATTTGTTGCAAGATTTAATTTTAACGATAATCTTTGGCTATAATGAAGCTTATTATTATGTATGGCTATTGTTTGTTATTATGATTCTGAAGCTTTTAAAAGCTGACATATGTATTTTAATTTTTCCCCACACCTACAAATGGTAAATGTGTTTAATTTTTTTATTGCAGAGGAAACTGCTATAAGTATCAAACTTGGCAAATAACCAAGTACCGTATTCCACATTTTAGCAAATTAGTTTTTATGGCTGTTAAGATTGTGTATACTCATTTGACCATTTTACAAATACAATTAAAATAGTCTAATTTACAAAGGCAGTCAAACATACATGGTTATAATACTTGAAATAAATTTAACTTCTTCAATACAAAAATAAAAATTTGAACAAAGTCCAGCTTATATGGGAATATTGGGTTTTAATTAGACAGTATTGAAAACAAAAGTAGTGTTGTAAGTTTAAAAAAAGCTAAAATCACAACTAGTTAGTAAATTGTTTTATAAATTTAATGAATGTTATTTTAATTTCTTTATTTAACTTTGAGAAAACAATGATGTGTAATCACTTTTAATTTCTTGATAAAAATTTAATGATTATAGTAATACAGTAACTTTATTTCGATACATTTGCAATTCACAGTGTTGGGATTGATGAAAAGTGCTAGAAAGCTTTCAGTCATTTCAAAATGGCGGCCGAAAATGTAAAATGACTTATAGTCATGGAACGGCTTAGTAACTTCTCCACAAATACAGGAAAGTCAAATTAAATCTAGGAATCTGGTTCAAAATGAGATAAGCTTTCTAGAAATTAACAATTATTTGTAACACTGTTGTATTTTCACGATAAAAATTTTCACAAAAACAATAGTATGTTTTTTAAAAACTATTTTATAGGTCTTCAGTAAATAATAGTCATTTTTATTAGGCATTTTCATTCAAAATGACAAAACTCAACTGGATAGCTCGGGACCATGAGTTAGGTTTTACTAAACACCGTTACTGCACTGTTTTAGGATTGTTTTAAACTTTTAATTTTTTTCCCAATTTTCCTAAACACTACAGTTGATACTTGAATATGACCTTTTTAACATTCAGGCAGCTCAAGGCATACCTATCCGTTATTTACAGCCTGTGTATTATTACGATGAAATCAGATTTTGCTGTAAAAGTTCATTTTCTATTTGTTATGAGGAAGTGTTTTTTTTATTTTGCATGAAATTGTCCCGAAGGCCTAGCAAGAATATATTTTCTGCTGATTCCCACTTAAAGTGAAAAATTCGATCCCATCTTTCTTTAGAATAGTTTCAAAGTCAAATATGACAGCGAGTAAAACATCTAAACATTGCTGGAGTTTCATTTAACAGTTTATTGCTATGAAAAAGTTTTGAGCTAACAAGTGGGTACCGGTAGCAGGTAGTCAGTTTGTTCCTTGAGCGACATGATTGGACTCAACAAGCAGATGAGATTGAGCATACATGAAACCATGTTAAGGCGCCACTGTGATTGTCCTAATCTTTTATGCGCACATCAACAACTACAGTAATATACAGTTATACACCCATTGCACTTACACTGCTTGCTCATGCTAAAGCATACCACACACATCTACCGTATGTACACACTAGAAAACATAACATGTGTGACAGTTCCACACTTCAAAAAAAAGATCAGGCAACAAACATTTTTCATTATCTGTTCGCAATCAGGATTAAATTAATTTAACTTTGAGGTAACTTTGAAATTTTTTAACTGGTTCTGATTTTTAATGTTCACTTTAGTACATTTACAGTTTTTAGCCAATTTAAAGTTCAAAGGCCGATAAAATTTACTTTTATCATTCCTATAAAAAAAACACGACAATATATTTGAAGGAAAAATATTTCTTGCTAATCATTTGTGCAAGTTATTTGTGCGTTAGTACAGTGGTTGATCCTTAACTCTTGATCTCTTACGACGTGAAATACTACTGTCATAGGGTTCTTTGTCGTAGCCCACTAACGTTATGACAATTTTGCACTTCTTAGCAGATTGCAGACACCTAACACTTTTCTGTGTCTCAACTGCTGAGAAATTCTTCCCCTAACTGATTGATCCCCACAAAATGAGACTAGACAATACTGCACATCTCTACTGTTAACATCTTTGCACAATCACCAGTGATTGCTTTATCTAGAAGTAAACTTAAGTATAAATAAATACACTGTAATAAAATAAATTCTTAACGTATTTAATTAAAATTTTTCAAAATAAATAATTTTTCTATTAAATAAAACCCTTAGCCTGCCTCGGCCAATTAAAACAAAACTTTTAGTTCTAGACAATAAAATAATGCTACAATTTAACCATGGTAGTTCAGATGAACCAGTCCTGACATTATGAACAGTAACGTCCTATTTATAACTTGAACAACAAAATAGCATATTAATCACATTATATTTTAAAAACTCAGACTCACTAAAACAGCATCATAAAAATAAAATAGTAAAAAAAATGTCTGGACGGGTATTTAAAACGTAGCCTAAACAGTAGACAGTACCACTTCACTAAAAAATTAGTAAAGTCATATAAGCAACTAGATGGTTAACAACTGGAGGTGGACAGGATTGGATTTTTCTTTTCGGCCGGGTATCGGGCCAGAAACATTTTTTTGCTTGATATCGGGAAATTTTTGGGCAAGATTAAAAGCTTATTTTAGTCATTACAAATTAAATGAAAAAGTCATAAAATTGAAAAAGGTTTTTTACAGTACAAAAAAGTACATTTAATTTACTTTATAAATCCCAATATTGTGTTCCATTTGTCAGTTTTAGCAGAAATGTGTATGGTACAGCATGAATGTCCTTTGATTTTGATATTATTATTAGGAATGTTACATATAATTAAACTTTATAATTATTACAGGGAATTGTAAACATTAAATTGGCAAAAAAGATTAAAATAATACCAGCTCATTTACTCCTTAAAAAATGTAAATATTTAAACATAATTTTAAAAATTGTATATGGATTGTTTTGTAATTGGGGGTTTTTAGGAATTCACCTAGAAAACTTATCATCGATCAGATTAAAATTATTAAAAAAAAAGGTTTAGAAATCCTTCAAGTTATAAGATCTGCTAAAAATTCCCATTTAACTTCCATTTTGCCAAAAATCCCACCCGCCAGAAAAATTGTTTCAGGTAATTCCCGCCCAATTTTTAGGATTTCAATTTTTTTCGAGAATTTCCCAACATCTTGTCCACCCCTATTAACAACATTAACAAATCAAACATTAAAACCCTGGCAACTATTTCAATAATAATAAATATAACACTTTTAAAGAGATAATTATTTACACAACCTTCTAATTACTTGGCAAGTAGAAAATGACAGTCTTTGGAAAATATGTAATTACAATAATTAAGGGATTGATCGTTCTCATATATTAATTAAAAATTGTAATGTCAATGTGATTATGCTAATAAATAATGTTTTATTTCTGATTAGGAAATCACAATGATGTATTGAGTATGTATCCTCTTGGTGTAAATTAATTATAGCCTTGAAGAATATAACCTATAAAAATATCACAGTTCAAACTTAGTTTGATGATTGCTTGGAGCTATTTCAGTCTGTTAATGATTGGTAATTAGAAATAAGATGTACGAAATATCATTAAATTAGAGTATATTGCTTGGAGCTATCTCAGTCTATTAATGATTGGTAATTAGAGATAAGAAGTACAAAATATCATTAAATTTGGGCCTAACTCGATAGTTAATCAACTGCTTTATTATGCTTTAATACAAAACGGCCCATGACTTCAATGTTTTGTTTCCTGGATTTTTAACAGAAAAACTGTATCATATACAGGTTACTTCAAATTTAGGACAGCATAATTTATAATAACATTGAGTACTGTCATTTTCTACTTTGATCACATGGGTCCAGCCCAAATCACCCACGGACACGAACTAGTTTACACGTAGAGTGAATATTTGGAATAAGATGGGGAGTAAGTGTACTGACATCAGTTGGATGTGTTGGCAGCAGCACTGACGACTACCATGGCCGGCTTCACAAGGTACTGTGATTGTAGGGGCACTTGCCCAATGCTCTTTAATACTGGTGTAGTCACCATCTGCAACACAAGCAAACCTCTCTCATCAGCTACCTGACCAACCTTGCTGACAAATAACTACTCTTCAGACTCATCTTGCATGAAAACACTTTTACCAACGAAGGCCTTCCAGAAAGTTAAAGACATTAGTGCATCACGCCTTGAGCCCTTACCGTTACGATAAAAAATTCACGCTTTAGATATGCCCCTGGGCCAAGTTTGGGCCCAATTTCATTGCCGTACAGTTCTACAACATTTGTATTAAGCTGTGCCAAATTAAACATCCCTGAAAGTAAAACTACCTGCATTAATATTTCTTTTGACACTCAAAAAGATTTTCCTATGGAATTGCATAGACACAATGATTATTATCATGGCAATGCAATATCACTTATTATATCAGCTAAAGCTATTTTTAACAAGAAACCACTTTGCAAACAATGAAATTCCCAAAAAGGGTGAAATAATTCTGCCTTGAAAGTGCTTAAATTAAAATAAAACTGCTTTACTGATTTGTTCATTGTTTGCAAAGTGATTTCTTATTAAAAATGGATTTAGCTTACGAAATAAGTGATATTGCAATGTAACTGTACAAACTCATTACTTCCAATACAATGCCACAAGAAACCTGCTGTGTATTAAAAGAGCTAGTAGTAGTGTGAGTACTTAGGGGTTTTTACTTTAGGCCAGTGTTTAAATTGGCACAGCCACCAAAAAAACGACAACACATGTGTGAACGACAAGGAAACTCTGCCAAAACTGAGCTAAGGGATGTAGCTAACAGGTGAATATTATTGCCTGTTATAACTTTTTAAGGATGTTTTTCATTACATTGATTACAACTATGATATAGTTGTTGATTACTGTATCAAAGGTCCACTTGAATTCATCAGAAATTTTAATACCCTTTTTAAATGTGTACCATTATAAAACTGTGATGATTTGGAAGTACAAACACATTGGTAGGTCTTGCTAGACACAATTATATTAACTCTCAGGTAAATGTTACCTTGTCGATGTGCGAGGGTGTGGCCAACAAGAACGACCCACTGTGTTGAGGAACAACTAGCGAATGGTTCAATAGTCCAGAAGCTAACAGAGCATTGGAACTGTTTTCTGAAACACATACGACATTATGCGGCAACTAGGTACATATAATGTTACATCCACCAGGTACTGTGCTCCTGTGGTTTTCCACTATCTGACATCAAATTACAGATGTACGTCTCTCTACAAAAGGAGAAGTATCAAACATAAGATCCAACATTCAACCTGTTACAAGGGGCGTGCCTCAGGGCTCGGTCCTGTAATATTTATACTTTTTAGTTAAAATTAATAAAACTTCGTTTGAACTGTAAATTATTTCTGGGACCAAAACTGATTTTAGACAAGCTTTGAAAGCCTTTGGCTCCAGGGCACTTTTCATCGAATTTGGAAATCTGTTGACAAACTGAACTCCTGCCTGTGAGGGCAAACGTTCATGAACCATCGCTCTGTGTCTCCCAGTTCGATAGTTCTCCCTGTCTCTGGTTTCGTAAGAGTGTACACCTCCTAAGAAACCACCTTTTATCTATACATCTTACAAGGTTGCATTTACATTTGAAAAAAAGACAACGCTAAAGGGTAAAGTCAACAGTTTCAATCTTTTGAATGCTGGTCGTCAGCACGAATCTTTCCATTGCAGTTTTGCAATTGTTCCGAGGATTGTAGCACTGCTTGTTTTTGAAGAATGAACACTCTGGAAAAGTTTATGCTTGAGC
Source organism: Matsumurasca onukii (assembly GCA_018831715.1). Classification (NCBI taxonomy): domain Eukaryota; kingdom Metazoa; phylum Arthropoda; class Insecta; order Hemiptera; family Cicadellidae; genus Matsumurasca; species Matsumurasca onukii. The sequence continues at coordinate 11,014,969 of CM032064.1, forward strand.
AGCCTCCCCACAATGTTAGCCTGTAGGCCAGGTGTGGGTAGATTAGTCTATAATAAGCCTCATCAGTAACTGAGTGGGGCAATATTTGGACAATTGCCTCAAAACATAGATCCCTGAGGTTAATTTTGAGCAGACACAGTCTACATGACAATCCCAAGTCAACCCTCAATCAAGAACATCTTCGATCATAATTTCATCCACATGACTGTAGGGCTACAATCTGATATCAACAAAAATGAATGATGGATTATTTCATTTATTTGTTTGGGTTTGTTTTGAGTTTGACCTCATTGAAGTGTTGAATTGAACTGTTGAGCTCCATGAATGTGATTTTTTCTAGTTCTGTTAGTGTCTTTGCACTGAAACAGAGAATCGTGTCATCTATATACTGGACGAGTCGCCCGTGGTGTACTGATGAGCCAACATCATTGAGGTAGATTAGAAAGTGTAGAGAACTGAGTATGGGAGCCCTGAGGCACCCCATAGCTCAGTCCCCTTTCCCCTGATCTCACATCTGAAATCCCTACAAATTGTTTTCGGTGACTGAGATACGATTTGATCCAAGTGAGTGGCACTCCTCGTATCTCATGAATGTCCAGTTTGTGAGATGGAGTAACATGCTCCACACAGTCAAAAGCTTTTGACAAGTCTAGAAAAACACTTAGTGTTTGTCTTCAATCTTCAAATTGTAAAACAAATTGCATTAGAACTCAAATGTAATTCTAAATGTTCTACTTTTAAATGTTTTGATTTGTGAAAGGGTGGTCTATGCTGCCCATACATCTTGTGAAGTGAGCGTGTTTCAGATCAATTATTGTAGTAAATTTAGTTTTGTTTGATATATATCAAAGCCTGAAAAGTGTAGAGACTTTCCATTGGGCAAAAAGTGGCATGCAATGATTCCCAGTTTCAAATTTAGATATAATTCGTACTACTACTCTCTTCAATGAACACACTAGAGACGACACTTTGAGGTTCACCAAAGTAGTCTCTTTTCCAAGATAAAAGTCATCTTGAAATTCAAGAAATACTTAATACTTGTGAACTGTTACTGTTATTGTAAATGGAATAAATAAAGTAGTGTTGGGTCGATTCCTATTTTTCAATTCTCAAATCCAATACTAGGGATATTGATTCTCGATTTTAAGCACCCACATGTGTTGGTGGTAGTGTAGGGTCAATTCTTTATTTGTTCAATTATCGATTCCGACTCCAAAATAATGATTCTTGATTCCAGGTTCGATTGATTTTTAATTCTGGGTGCGATTCCCGTTACCGAGGACCGATTCCGGAAGGAATCGATATCGACTTTACCAGCGGATTCCCAATTGCAGAAAATCGATTGTAGCTTACTGCTCCTTGTGCGTATTTCTATAGTAGTAAATAAAAATAAATAATAAAAATATTATTTAACTCTAGACAATACAAAACACATGCACAGGCATCGCGTTCGGATCAAAACAACTCCTCCAGTCCCCTCACTCCTCTCACTTTGCAGGAAAGTGGACTAGTCCATCTGTGCAGGGTCTAGCTAGCAACCCTCAACCGAGCGGTTTCAATTCGCAATCGATTTTTTATTCTCGATTCCAAAACCGATTCATTCAATAGAATCGATCGGAATCGATTCCCGATCCCAAGAATCGGAATTGACCCAACACAAAAATAAAGTAAGGCGCTTAAAATCTTTGCTACTGCATTTACATGTTTTAGGAGAGTATTTTCTTTTGGGCTTAGACTCAGGAAGAAATTATTCATTTGCTCTGAACCAATTACTTGCGTTTTTCTAGCCATACACAACACAGTGGATTCTTTGTTTGAAGTTTGCTGTTGGCAATGGGAGGATGTCAGAAGTAGTCACTATATCACTATAGAATGTGTTATTATTCACTAGTGATATATTATTACTCCTCCTTATTATCACTGTTGAATTATTATTGCGGACATTTTTCATCATTAGTGGGCAAAAAGTTCACGACATTTCGGGATCTGCAATCTAATCCCGTCTTCGGGTGAAAAAAACCAAAAAAGTAATTCACTAAAACCTTAGAAAATGAGCTAGTCTAAAGTAATCAGCCTGTACGCTGACCAGTCAAACACAACCAAACATCATGTAGCTGTTGAAGTCAAACAAATAAAGTTAAATCTTAAATAAAGTAGCCGAGAAAACAATACTACAAATACAAGACACACTAAGAAAGTGAACAGCAACTAGAGACAATTAAAAAACACGTCCACAATCAGTCCCTATTTATGAACAGCCAATGGTGGAAGGGGTGTGGATTGGTAGAACATTTGTTACCTGTACTCCCTGGATGCTTGGCAGCTAGAGTCACAGCGCCGTGGTTCAACACACCATTTTGAATAGTAATACCTACAAAACAATAAAAAGATTAGTGCGATCTTGTTATTAATATTATTGGAATAACTTCAAAACAACTAATTCTTAGATTCATTAGGTCTGAAGGTGAATTTTAAAGGGATTGCAGAAAAAAGGTGGACTAACCACTTGTGCAATTCAAACACCGTCCAGTCTTATGTTTCTACTGGACCTAACTGCGGATTATTTAATAACCGGAAAACATATAGGTCTACATTTATTGAAGTTTCCCCTGTCAACATCCGAGAAGGCTATTTCCAAAATGCGCTATCTGCAGCTTTGATAAATTGTGGCAAATAGTACAAAACTGCCAGACGTTAGGCAATTCAATTGTGTTTTAAGGCATTTACAGCTCATTTTCAACAAAACTCAATCTCTTTTTAAGGTTTTTGTAAAATGTTCTTTATGTCATTTGAATCAATACTTAAATAATAATCATAGTAAAGTAATCCTAATCTCTTCAATCTCTCTACTACTAACTTTTGTTGGCTTGTTTTTGTAGTACTCGTTTTAATCTCTGTGTTGACAGATGATTGAATCAAAATCAGCTGGTTTTAGCATCTCATTGGTCAGCTGTTTACTGAATTTTGTTTCAATCCAACTCTTATTACCGTGTTCGTAAACAAACAGAATGGAGAAGAAAATCAATAGCACCGCCAGTTGTGAATTGAGATAAGTTATTCGATTTCTGAATGCAAAAAACATGCGCCCAAGTGAAATATACCGCAAAATTAAATCCGTGTATAGTGAAGTGATGGACGAAGTCAACTATCGCGACGTTGGCACCGAAATTTCAATGAAGGCATTCACAATGAGGAGTTTGCCGTCACCGAAAGTGTCATCACGTTACGCTTGTTGAAACTGTTGATGCGTTTGTAAAAGGATCAGAGAGTGACTTTAGATGAAATTAGTGAAAATTTCCCAAATGTTTCAACTATCATTTACTTAAGTCCCACAGAACACCTCAAGTACCGTAAAATTTGTGCTAGGTGAGTTCCACGCATGCTTGTGGGTTCCGTGGAATGTTAGCCGCTGGTGTTGTCTTTTTGCATGACAATGCACAACCTCATGCAGCTGAAAAGACGAAGCAGTTACTCAACCACTTCCGATGGGATGTTCTCGACCATCCTCCGTACATCTTAGACCTAGCCCCTAGTGACTATCATTTGTTCACAAAAGTTAAAGAGTTTTTGGGTGGAAAATGTTTGAGGATGACGACGAAGTCACACAAACGGTACTGGCTTATTTCAATTGATTGGCCGCAGAAAACTACGACATAGGTATTCAAAAGCTTTTAACAAGGTACAATAAATGCTTGGTATTATTTGCAAGAAAATTATGTAGAAAAGTAGGTTAAGATATAAAAATGTAAAATACAAAGTTTTGTTAAAAAATGTTGGGTTTTCTTTGTTTTATTGGAAAACGGGTATTACTTTCCGAATGACCCTCGTATATCTATTTGCCAGCTTTTCCCATTCCTGAATCCTGGATTTTTGCAAAATCCCTCCTGTTCCCCGCCCGGACCCAAAATTCTGCTCCCCCACATCTCTACTTTAGACATTTAAAACGTCATCAGGACTATTGTTACCACTCTTCTCATAATTTCTTGCTTTAGGGATGAACTGCCTGAATGTGTCCGGTATATCACATAATTCGACGCCGTTCCCTTTTTTCTCAAAATTCTTGTGTGCTGAATACCATGTAAGAGCACCCAAGTTTTTTCATCGTACATCTTCAAAAATGTACAACCTTTTGCTGTCGGAAATAATTAAAACTCTTTCATGGAGTCAAAAATTACTTTTTGGACACGCAGAATTTACTTATAATTCTTGGGTCAGCCTCCTTGTTTGCAGTTTAGGGTTATCAACGAAACTAGTTGTCTGTCACTGTGGTTGTCAGTGAGCAGAGGGCCAAATGTTTTGTGAAGCAAAAGAATCCCAGGTTAAATACCTTATTGAAAACGCCTTTGGGGAAAATACCTTTGAAGATAACTTAAAAGAACAGTTGCTTAAATTTTATTTTAGTTAATAAGCAGGTAAATGCAAATATAACCTAGAACCCGTGATACATGGTTCTAAAAAACTGCAGGAAGATCATTATTCATACCAATACTGCACATTTTCAATATCCTCTAACTTCCTAACAAGAATAACGCCCTTTTGTGTACAAATTTTGAACAAAGCATGATTTGAATTGACTTGAAACTGTACCCAGGAAACCTTAGACTTTCATTACCGTACACATAATTATGATTTTTATAAGCATTCTCTTAGACTCATGTTTGCTTCTGTGGCGAAAACCATGGAAGGTGGAGTCTGAGTAATCTTAAAAGATAGAGTAGCAATTCATGCAAAATGCCCAGTTTATCCGTATATAAAAACTCCTGCTTTTCCCGAAATCGTTATTTGCTGAACACCCTGCCGAGCCTACCTTTGAACAGTGCATATCGAAACGTACCCAGCAGCAACAAATGCATACCTGTGGTGGGGATGTGTGAGTGCACGAAATGTGCATCTGCCGCCGGCAGCATTCGAATGGTGGTGGAAGGCAGAAGTTGTTGGATCGGGCTTACTAACAAACTTGGAGGACCAGGGCTACTTACGACCTGAACACAAATTTATGAATTAATTGATGTCTTCCCATTCAAAGTGGTTTACTATGATTAGTGGATCAATATACAGTTAGAATTTGCCTGATCTGCGTTTGTTTTGATTTAGTTTCAACTGTGTACATGTAATAATTTATTTTGGCTGTGGGTTCCCAGTCAGGTGTTAAAAACAATGGAAGCCAACACCCTACTAGAGTTCTTTTTGTCTTGACAAAGGCCCTGAAAGTGCTGAAATATTGACGTGTTCTTCTATGTGTTTCTACTTTATTCAGGTGAACCTGCTTTCCTTTCTATACCTTTTTTATTACATTTAGGTAAATGCTCACGCCCAAAATTCTTAATTGTTAAATTTATACTTTAATTTTAGGCTTTTTAAAAGTATTTCAACTTTGAACATTCAAGGCTTGTTTACATTTGGAGATGTGTGAGAGCAGGTTCTTAGGAAGAAGAGGAGATTGAGGAGGACTTTGAAAGGAGTTTTTAATTGTAGTTGCAAACACCAAAGAGGGAATATTGGTGGCAGTCAACATTGGAAGGGACCAAAGGTTTTCAAAACTGAAATCCAATCTTGCAAAAATTCGTAACTCTACCAACCTAAACCTATTCCTGACATGTTTCCAACTAGCAGACACCCTTAACCATGATAAATGTTTCTGAGAAAAAATGTGTGTGTATCAGAAGTAGAGATATTGGTCACTCTATTTCCTCCACTATCAACAAAACGTAAATATTCTTATACATTTTAAGTATTTAGCTGTCTGCAGGTTAGTTAATTTGTAAAATATTAATTTTGTAATTGATTTGTCCATGACCCTATTTAAATGTATAACTTTCGTACATAAATAAATCAAGATTTCTATATTGATTGATCAATACACCTACCACCATCTTTTCAAAACTACTGGGTTTTAGTCTACCACTTGTTTTGTATCTGCAACCCCCTCTGTATGTATTTGATTTTTAATCCCTAATTTTTTCCTTAGTGCAGATTTAGATTTTTGTACAAGTGTACGTCACTATTTTTTATAGTAATTAAATGCAATAGCAAGTATATAATTAGACAACAAAATAACATGTTTTTGCACCGTTTTGAGGTATAAAGAACCCTTTAGTTCAAAAATTTTCTTGATGAAGCACTTTAGATTATTTTTAAAACATTACTTACATTACATTAAGGTTAGATTTAGGAAATAGGGCACTAGGCCAGGATAAGCTATCAAAAGGAATAGAAAGGAGGGCAGGCTCAAGGTTGTATATAGGAGGTTGGCCCACTTCATGAAAAATAAGTTTTGTTCACGTGGACGCCACTGCAGACCTCCAGAATTGCGCCCGACCTAACTTTGACAGCACAATAAATACTAAGCTCATGGCGTAATTATAGAATTTTTCATATTCATCTTCTTAAAAAAAAAATAAAAGTAAAATGTAACAATTTGTTTTAGTCTGAAAAATATGACACAAAAAAAGTAAGTGATCTAGAAATTTTTTATTTTGATGATTTTATCGCTATAAAATCTTAAGTTTTAAAGAGGAAACTTCAATTTTTGTTTGAAAAAGTTTAATGATCTAACTTAAGAAATGAGTTTGTAAATCCAAAAATCTTACAAGTCAAAAGTTGAGATTGAAAACATTTCATGTGATTTAGTGGTTTAACGTAAAAGTCTCAATTTCTTGACTTGACACAACTAATAATACTTTTATATGAATTTATTATCAATGGAAATACAATAGTGGAATATAAATATGTAAGTATGAAAAATTCTGGTTACGTCATTGGCGGATATTTAAACAAGTTGAGTCGGCGCAATTTTGAGGTCTGCAGTGAACTGATGTCACATCTTCTCCAAAAACTGGAACACGGAGTCTTATGAGAGTGGGCCAACCTCCTATATACTAACCTTGGGGCAGGCTTACCTAAATCCAGTTGAGCCTGCTCTCCTTTCTATTACATTACATTAAGTACATTGCATACATTTATCATACATTGCTTACATTAAATACTAAGAACTGATGTTTGACAGTTAAAGCGGAAATGGTCCTTTTTCACCTATACCTTCACCCTTGTTACATGTTCAGATTAACATAGTAAAAGTATTCTAAATTCTTTTACCACTTCTTAACAATAGTTAAGTACAGTCAGTTCAGGGTCGCTTTAGTAAGTGGGCTCGGGCCAGGGGCGCAAGAGGTTTTAGGTTTGTTGAGGGTGCAAGCAAGAGAAAAGATTTTAAACCGCGGGCAAGTGGAATCCTCCCCAATATCGGTTCTAACGCATGACTCTTCACTGACGGCCACTCCCACTGGCTGCATGTTGCTACTTGATCGTTGCTTTGTCTTTCAGTTATGCTCTGTCAGTTAATTTTGTTTAATCGCGTGAGACACATGTTATTAGTTCACTTGTGAGTTGTGAATAAGTTTATTGATGTGATTTTGATTACTATTTTAGTATGATTGTATTTATGTTCGTCTTCCATAAATTGTAGAATCACATACCTTTTCTGTGAAATGAGTAAAAACCAAGTGGTAGTGAATTCAGAAAGAGGGCGGCAAAAAAGCTTTTGGACAGTGAAAGAGTGTTGTGGAAAGTCCCTAAAATAAGTAGTTTTTTTTAATGAATTAATATTGTGAATTTGAGTATCAAATCGTCAAACGTCTGTGGCATTAGGGTATTTTTATTTGATAGTTCAAATCAAGAGGAAGGGGGCGCGCAAATATCCCCCAGGCCCATAGCGCGTCAAGTACAAACCGCGGCCTGGGTCAGTTTTTAAGATTATGTTTATGTGACGGATGCAGCATAACTCTACGTTATCAGTCTTTCAATTCACTTTCTAAAAATTTAACATAATAAATTAAGTGCTGTCAGTAAACCTACCACAACTAAAGAGCCAAAGTGCTTTAAAGTTAAAACTCATAGTACCTGTGTATGGTTTGTGACGGATTCAACAGAATGAAGAGGGGACACGCTACTCAGTGACGTGCTGCTACTGTACTGAGTACTGGTCCTCACAAAGTCCTCTTCACTTCCTGCAGCAGACTCCAATGCTCTTCCGTTCATCAGGTCACCTGGTCAAACCTTCGTATCAAAGCACAATCGTACCGAAACTCCAGCTTACATAATCTTTACATAATCCAGCTCAAATTTTGGTATTATAGCTCACATAGTTGGTACTTGCCTAGTGTGCCTTAAATCTATTTTTAGGTGGTAAAAAAAAACAACAAAGACTCATAATCACTGGAATTTTAAGGTTAGAAACACAACAATCTACAGTAAGTGAATATTATTTTAAAATTCAGATACTACTATTATTGTTAATATACTAAATAAAGTTTTCTCAAGGTTTTTTTCAGATTTTGTAAAACAGCTTTAGTTTAGTCAAAATGCTTAAGATCAGTCCAAAATTCTTAAAAACCAATTCAGAGCTCTAGAAGTGGATAGAACTGATCTGAATAAAAAGGGTTCTCTTTGCACCATAGTGCTCTTTCGACCTGATTTAGATACTTTTAGGGCCAAATTTGACGTTTTAGTGCTTTCTTTTTTTTTTAATTATTCAGATGTCAGCTCTACTTTATAACTATAGTTAGAATTCGATTGGAACTTAGAGAAGTGTCAAACTTGAGGTTCCCATGTACGTCTAGTATTATATGTGAGTTGTGAACATAAAGTATGTACTCGTGCACTTACTGATCCGCCTTGGCTCAGGTTCGAGGATTTCAGGCACGAGTGTGTTGAGATCTATATGTTCCCATTGAGCTGTTAATTCCTTCTTCAGATACGCTAGCCTCTGCTGGTTCGAGATCTTCTCTCTTGCCAACATCTCCATTTGATGCTCAAACTCTCTCTCTTTCCGCCTCATAACCTGAAAGTAAAAAGAAACTAGTGTTGGGTCGATTCATATTTTTGTCAATTCTTGATTACGATGTCAGGATATCGATTTTCGATTCTAAACGCCACATGTGCGTGTGGTAGTGTGGGGGTCGATTCCTAATTTTTTCATTTCTCGATTCCGATACCAGAATATTGATTCTCGATTCCCGGTTTAATTCCCAATTCTGGTCTTCAAATCCCGATGCCGGGAAAAAACCTCTGGAAAGAACCTGTATCGACATCGACTTTACCAGCCGATTCTAAATTGCAGGAAATCGGTTGTGCGTATATCTACCTATATTTGTATTGAAAATTGTGCCACTGCAGTCTGTAAAGAATGTGTGGCCAATTTGTAAGCTGCAAAATGATAGGTTTCCTTAGTTTAAACAGTAAATTTATTATTCAACTCTTGACAATAAAAACACATGCACACATGTCATGATCTGATCAAAACAACCACCTTTGCACCCACTTTGCTGGGGAGTGGACTCGTCCAACCGCGCAGGGTCTAGCTAGCAACCCTCAACCAAGCAGTTTTGATTCCGATTCCAAAACCGATCCTGGATTTTTTCTATGGAATTGATTCCAGATTCTGCAGTATCGGAATCAACTTTACTGAGCGATTCCCGATACCGATTCTTGATACCGATTCCTTACTCTAGGAATCGACCCAACACTAAAAGAAACCATTTGATACATCATTACAGTAGAAGATAATTCGGCATTCGATTGCCCGGTGTGTTAAATAGTATAGCTATAACATCTGCAAGAGTAGATTAAAATAAACTTTCTTTTTGCACTTTTGGTTTTAAATTGAGTTAGGGCATAGTTAGACAAGCTGTGGAGTGTTTTGTAGAGTACAGATGCGCTGAAAGTGCGTCATGTGACACTACAGATCACACACCGTGACATGAGCGAGCAAGCCGTCACAGTTGATGCTCAACAATTCTACTAAATATAAATTCAAATCAGTAAGGTGAAAACTCACTGGCAATTTCTCTTGTGATTATTGCAGAGAAGTGGAAACGCTTACTTAGGCAAAGAACAGGAAACTGGCACCCTAGTGATTAAAACCTACCCTAACTTGGTTTTCTCCACACCATCACTTCCTATTAATCGAAGTACTACTCAGTACCAGTATATAGAATGTAATAATACCCGTACAGATACACTGTTAAACAAGCCTAATGCAAATTAGTAGAGATGTAACAAGAGGATGAGGAGAAATATGTTCTTAGAAACAATGCTACGCTTACACTTATAAATCGTATAGCATTGTGCAGAATACTGAGGTTTGAGGTTTTCTTGTCTTCTGCAGAAAGAGGAAGCTGCTTCTTCAGAATTTCAAAACACTCCTTGAGGTGCGCTCTACGATTCTTCTCCAATTTGTTGTGGACTTCCCTGATGATTGACCTGTTCAGCAAAAACAACAGGCTAGTGTGAATAAGGGGGAAAAACAGGTAATCATTATCAGTAAAAATATTAGTTCCAGAGCACAATTGTACTGCCAATCTTTGCCTTGTGAATGCGTCACAACATTTCAAAGTTATCAACTATACCAAGATGATATTTATGTTCATTATTAACAAATTTCCATAGAACAAAATGTTTTGCGGTTTTCATAGCTTATCCAACAAGCCTACTTCCCCAACACCTCCTGAGTCAGATGGCTCTTGTCAGCCATATTGCTGGTAGGCTACGCTCTAGTCAACAGAGGTTTAAAAGTAAATTAAAAATCATTTAAAAATAATGATGTAACTTAAACTTGTTGCTAGTTGGTATAACTTCTTGTTTTATGTAATATTTATGTTATTTATTTCTTGTCATGTTTAATATTAAATTGTTGACTGTAATTAGAGTTTGTTGAATGTAGTTGTATTAAATTAAGTATAAGTTGACACGATTTGTTCGGAAAACCAGATATTGTACTGAGAAACGCTCAAATAAAAGGCATTTTTATTTATTTATTTATTTACATGTTAGATATAATGAAATGAATGATTCAGGGTAGAACTTGCGGCTAAACGGCGGCTATGTCAACATTGGCCATTGGGAAAATTATTTCTATTCTTTAAATTTACTATGCTTTAGGTTTACTTAGCAGAATAATCTACATAGACGTACCCATGCCTTGGAAGAGGAGGAGTGGGTGTTCGGCCGAGGGCGGGTGGCAGACCATTCGGCATCGACGGAATGGGCAGACACGTTGATGTAAAGCATTGTGTCACCGCAGCTTTCACTTCTCTTTCAACACCTTGTGCAGCAGCATGTAAGTCCTCAAGCTTCTTTTCTGTGAAAGATCCATTTTATATTTTAAAATATCAGGAACAAACATATGAAAAACTAACTATATTAAATAATTAAGTTCACTTAAAATATTATCATTTTATCAATATGTAGGCCAATTGAAAAGTAATGGTTGAATTTTGTTTAACCAAGAAAATTGGGATTCAGACCATTTCGGATCACACAAAAGTTAAGTGCTATTTTGATTGATGCCCTCAGTGGCGCCGCTTGACCTTAACAGTAGAGTGGGCCCACCGGAATACCCCCCAACACAAGGGGGGGTCTAGGGGGACTTCCCCAGAAAATTTTTAAAACTTAGGTGTAATATTGTGAGTTTTAAGAGTTTTTGAACCTAGCTATTATCTAACAAGTTTGTTTCTGGAAATTTGGGGAAAACATTTTTAGACTTCCAATGAAAAACTAAGTTTTATCCCATATTCTTAAACTTTTCTGAATAAATACCGTATTACTGTACTAGAAAGGATACGGTTGTTTTAAATCAACAAATGCCTCAATATCCACAAACCTAATAAAAAATAACAATATAGGCGGATAGGCCTCAGTGTAATCAAGAGAAGTCAGCTTAGACATACGCGGCAACATTCGGGAGACAAACAAACAACCTATACAACCTATAGAACAATCTATACTACCTTGCCTGTAAACTCACACATTGAGTAAAATGCCTTTATCATTCTATTACAACGTAAATACTGAGCAAAATTAAACCATCGGCAGAACTAAAATTACCAGTTACTATATGTTAACAATAACGTTAAATAACAACAAAACAGGAACAATATTGTTTCCTGTCCAGTGCCCAAACCGGCACAACGGAGGAGATCATGCAATCTAATAATGAAATCATATAAAAACTCACAGCGATGATAATTTCTCCTGTATTCATAAACAAGCACTGTAGTCTACAATACACAATAAACAATACAATAAATAACTAAATATTCAATAATACAGTTGATTCTAAACTACCAACAAACTATAACTACACTGCACCGGAAGATATTAGAACGAGAGAGCAGACGACTTGCTCAAGATGTAAACAAAGCTACTAGCGCTTCAACTACGTGCGGCAAGCTAGGGCAACTTTCCGTGGGCCCGATGGATCTGGCCCACCTTCTCTATAAGCTAATGCATTGAGAGAGCGCAACACTCGCTACCGCCAGTGCATATAACCTGCAGTAGCTCCACGGGCCGAAGTCTCGCGGGCCCTCATATTGACTCACTCGATGTTGCATTGCTTTCACCCCGGAGTTTGAATGCTTTAGCGCTTGAATGTGCATTTTGACCATAGTTTAATAAACAATGCCAATTTAATCACATATAAAATTGTAAAACAATATTTTGTTTATAGAGTTTAAGGGGGCCCGACCCACCTGGCCCATATGGAAGCGCCGCCACTGGAAGCCATAAAAATGTAAACATGAGATGTTACACTTAGACAAGCAAATTATGTATTACACATCAGTAGGTGTATTGGACATGAGAACATTACCTACCTAGCAGTCATAAACTATTAGGGACGTCCCGAAGAAAAAAAAACTTGTTTACCAGGGCTGGAACAGACTTCTAACATCATGATCAAATATGCATGTATGCACCTCTTGCCTAAGTTTTAGCCAAAGTCTAATCTGAATTTGCACAGCCAGAACCGGATTTGAGATTTACTGTCCCCAGGCTATCAGTATTTTGGCAGCCTGTCACACTAAATAAGCCAGAAAGTCAACCCCCTCTCCTTCCAAGTAGACCTATATTCAGAAAAGATTTATAAGAGCACCCAAATTATTTTATTGTAGGTATATTGTACAGACTTGGGAGTAGCGATTACAAAATTGTAATCGTTACATTTTTCTGTAACTTTGTAATCTAATCGTTACATTTGAAACCCAGTAACGAGTAACGGTAATTGTTACAATTTAGCGGTAATAATTACATGAAACAAGTTACTTTTTGTACGTTAAAATTAGCCAAAAAACGGCACCTCTTAGATCGACTCAAAATCCATATTTTACATATATGACACTGTTTTAGATGTCTTTCCTCTGTTTAATCTAGTTTCTCTATGGAACTGGCAACATTCAACTTTGAGCAAGGGATACAAACAAAACAAATGTAACAGTTCTGAGTACTCGTCTCGTCGTTCTTATGCACTAGTCGCCAAACTGCAATTTATTTATTTGACAGTACTAGTACTATAAACTCACTGTCATAATTTACAGGTAATTGAGTTTGTTTGTTTGTGCAATACAGCTTAAAACCTAGTTTTATCTTTGAAATATTAAACAAGAATAAATAAAGTGCCAACTGTAGTGCTAGTCTAGTCAGATTGCTAGAAACCTAACCTAAGTAAATTCAAAATTGTAACTATTTCTTTTGATGGCTTCCAACTCAAAAGCAAGTTAAAATGCACTTCTTTAATAATTTTTTCCCTATAACATAGTCTATCATTACTTAATTGTATAATATTGTTAAAATCTATCCATTGACCATAAGAGAAATCCTAGACAATGTATAGGTTAGGTTACATTCAAGTAGACATTTGTTGAAGAAACACCTTAGGGATTAGATCCTTCTAAAAACACCTAATGGAACTATCAAACTGAATTATATTATTTTAATGTTTTCAGCAGTTAATATCTTCAGCTAGGCCATCTTGGAACAGTCATGTTAGCCTACTAACCTCAAAAGTCCATTCAGGTTAACCAAAGCATAAAAATTTATAATTTAGATTATTCCAAAAATATCTTTGCCTTTAATCTACCCCAAAATAATGTAGTCCTCTCGCTAAAAACTACACAACATACAAATAGTAAAATTATTTTTTTTAAACCATTTACGTGTGGCATTGGTTTGATACGTTTAACGATTCGATTTCGTGTTCAACTTGTGATAGTGTAACTTGTAACTGGTCAGTTACATTGGTTTTTAGCCAACTTGTAACTGTAATCAGTTACATTTTACAAAGGGTAACTGTAATCAGTTACTGTTTTGAAGTAACTTTCTCAAGCCTGATATTGTGTTGTAGCAAAACAAGGCAGAATCGTTTAAAACAATACAGGTCATCCAGACATTGAGAAATTAACCACCTCAGGGGTTTTGGGGCTCATCCCCATAAAAATTACATAACCTTTTGATTACGATATCTCATTGGTTTTAAGCAAATTTAATTCTTGATGCATTCTTGATATACCTTCCGAAGAGAAGAATTGGCAGTTTGACCAACTTGACCCCCTTGCACTGCTTGGGATTTATTTAAATTTAAACTATTGGCGGAAGATAACAAACTTAATAAACAGACAAAGACATATATTTGTTCATAAATGATATCATTGATAATTTTGCTGGACACATTATTGTGTTCATGAAAAGCCCTGGTTCCCACGACATGCAAACTTTGCTTTATGTGTGAATAAACAAAATTATCATAAATTTTGGTTTAGTCAAATATATCAATATTGTTTCTACGAGGACTCAGCAGTCGGATTAAGAATGCAGGCAGTCATGTCTAGTCAGTCAACCTCTACGCCTAGGCTCGGCTCTGCTTGGCCAGCAGCTATCATTCTGCTGCTGTGTACCAATTCTCACCATTATTATCGATATTTTTTAATATCTCAACCTATTATTTTTAGTATTTCGTCACCGAAATAAAAACGTCTATAGAACTAATAAAAATTATGGCATATTACTGTAGATTTGTCGCTAAAAAACGCTGCCTTTCAAAATTTGATGCTTCATTCTCTAGTCCACAAGCCTCTTGTAAATCAGACCCTGAGCGTAGCCATTTATGAAACTAATGTATCTATCACAGAAGCCTTGCTGCCGCTGAAGGCTTAGGGCAATAAGTCTGGCTTTTGACATTGTGCTGGGGTGGCCTTTCTTTAAGGCAAACTCTACTTTCACCAGAAATAATTTAATTTGCAATTAGGTCTAACCCAAAGCAGTTGTGTTTATTGTTTAATAATTTTGTGTAATCCTACTAAGGATTACATTTAGGTAACCTTCCTATAAATGAAAGATTGAAGGTCATTAGGTTACAATTTTTACACATCAAGCCTAGTGACAACAGAAACTGTCATTCAATATACTTGACCCTACATCCAAATAAGTTAGCAATAAACATACCTAATAGTTTGGGCCTAAGAATTGATGGTTGTTTTCTGATCTTCTGTTTCTCCTGCTCCTCCACGAATCTTGCTGCTTTGAGTAGAGCTTCCAAACCTCCATTGTGTGAGCCAACACAGTCTCCACCACTCATCCTTCAAACGGAATAAATTGTATTCCGATACTAACAATTTTAACTCTCACTAGGCCTATACTTATCACTCATATTTATTTTATAGGTATCATTCATCGTAGAATGATACCGTATTGAAATAAATACTATGCAGACGTCATAGTAAACCAAGGACTGTTCGTGACAGCACTACACTGAAACATTTTGTGTGTAACGTTACAGTCACTACACTCGATCACGAAGCTCCGTCTTAAAACACAACATGATTGATTCAGACATACACTTGCAAATTTGGGCAAGTTACCCTAACATTGTAGTCTATTCATAATTGACGAAAACAAGTTGACTGAGACATGGTTAGCTCCAAACAAGTAGTCTGAGCCAGAGCTAGTTGTTTGAAATTGTCGAGTTGTGTAGTAATTATTGTAATCCCCAGTCCCCACTCCCCCACAAAGCCCGCACATGCAATTGCAATGTCCTGACGGGACGGACTGAACACTGTTACTGTTCTTATTATTCACTCAGTCACTCACACACACTCACTTGAATTCTCTTTTGCTCAGTGTTCTCAGTTCTCACTCTCTCAGGCGCTCGATGGTGTTTGCAGTTCGAAGCTGTCACGTGGCCCAGACTGTGTTGCTCTATGATTCCACCAATCATAGCGTACCATGTGATGTTTAGAGGGCGTCTACTGACACACCGCTGTTCCAACGACTTCACACCCTCCCGGGTTCTGAAATCGTGGTCATCACGTGATGATGACGTGTCGACTGTCGTAGACTCGTAGTCGTACTGTCGTAGTAGTAGTATTGAGTGAGGTTTCGGCAGCGCGTTGACAGTGTTCGCACAAAAACAGGGTTTTAGACTCTTGTTGGTCACCATGGTTTTGTTACCCCAATAAATTAATTAGACATTATGTTTTATGACATTTATGTTTTGTTTTTACGAGCTTGGAAAACAGCGCATTCTTACAGTGGCTGTATAAGAACTACATACCTCAAGGTTACGAGTTATCTTGACTGCTGCTACCTTTCAAGTTGCTGGTCATTCATTACGATCATAGCTAGATCGTTGCTAAAATGTCATTCAATTCTCGTATGGCAACGCTTCGGCCTTCCCTTGTAAAAACCATCAAAAGTAAATTTAGGGTCTTTGAATGATGGACCCCCCGAACGCAATCTTGGATTTTTGAATATGTACTTCCTTTGACACGCTAAGACTATTCCAACCGCAAAATTTCACGTGTTTAGCTCATCTGGAAGTACCCAAATATTTATGGCAGTCAATCATCGCAAGATGGCAGTTTTGACCTTGTAGCTTTTAATAGATGAGATGTATAGTATAAAATAAAAAGCACAATTTACATAACAGTGTCTATTTTAAGATTTAAATAGCAACAGCTTAAAAACTGTCTATATTACAAAAAACAGACATAAATAGCTCGCATGAGAAAAAATAGATACAACTCCAGCTACCGGTACCAAGATATCCAGATGTAAATTTTGGAAAAATAGGATACTGTTACTGTATTTAATTTATTACTACAAAAATTGAAGAAGTACGAGCCGTAGTCGAGGATAAAAATAACACGAGTACAGATCTAACATCAATCAAAAATATTTATACAAACTTTTATTCCAAACAGAAATAAGAAAACCTGCCCTTCATTACGCGTTCAAAACGGCTTAATGATAACGTCAATTGTGGCATGTTTATAAAACGCCTGGAAAAGAGTAGGCCTAGCGTTTTACGAGCCACACATGTACCGTATAGGACCTACGTGTGGATTTGGTTTGAAGGCGTTATTTAACTCAAAAGTGTAAATACGTTTAATTCAACCTCATTTCTAGTAAGTTATTTTTATCAATTAAAATGTAAAACTAAATATTACGAGAAAGAAAGAGAGACAACTTCCTCACTTACGCCCTTTCTGCATCAAGTAATTCAATTATGATTCAAATACTTTGGTTGAAATATGAAGCATTCTCGTTTATGTTTTATACAGCACAATATATTGTATTATTTATAAGTCGTTTAGTTTATTATGGTCAACACTGTCGTTACCTTAAAAATGGCGAAGCAGTTTGCCGTATTTTATTTCAAAATAGCTAGAAATAAAATATTATAAAACAGTTCAAACCTCAGTTCAGTATTAATATTTCTAATCTGTTGTCTAGACCACAATGTATTCAACATATAGAATATACTAGCTGAGAGTACCCGCGCTTCGCCTCGGGGCTTTATTAACATAGCTGTACATATATTTTAAGAAAATTGCAAATTTAAAATAAACAAAAAAAGTTTCTTATATATCCTTAGAAAACCATTTAGTTTGCCTGTTAGTTCACCATCTTCTCGTTATAACTTAAAAGTGTTGCCAGTTATTTTGCAGGTGTTGTATGGGTATGAAATATAGCTAAAGATACACTGCGTGATGGGCTTAACCCTTGAACATAGTTTGACCGCCATACTTTTAGCCAATTTTGACTTATAAGTGGCCCGAAACACCTAAAAACGTGTTCAGTGCCCACTTTGAACCCTCGCCATTTATTTTTTGGATGATGTATGTGTATAAAATACAGCTAAAGACACACTGCGTAATGAGCTAAACCCTTAAAGGCAGTTTCACCGCCATAGATTCGTCCGATTTTGAGTTATAAGCAGCCCATTATGCCTTAAAAACGTTACAGATAGACAGACAGGTTTTTGACACCAGTTTCGGTCTATCCAAAGTATATATTAACACCAAATAACCAAAACCTGGATTCTTTGCAATGTACAGACAAAAGCCTTATTTTAATCATATAGATTGAAGAGTTCAAATTTCAGCTTGATACCTATGAGTGAGGTGAATAAAAGGAAGAGATAATGCAGGAAGAGATGTCTGTGGTAATGCAGCGCGGTCATTGCCTCACCCGCGTGGAATTGAAGATGCAGCAGTCAGCTGAGCAGTGGTTGTGGCTGGCCGCTGAACGCTACGATATACTGTATTTGAAGAATTTGTATTTGAGGAATTCAATGGCAAACACAAGACTGAGCTCTCTGGCCCTGCTATAAAAGTATATAGAGCGAGAACGAGTACGTGTTCTCAATTTAGAGAAGCTTGCATTACTTTTGAATTAATGAAAAGAAGAGGTTTTGTCAAAACAAGTTAGCCAACACTTATCTTTACTAATATAAAATGAGATGTTGTGTCTGTCTGTTCCTCAATCACGTAAATACCACTGGACCAAAAGATTACTGTCTATCTGTCTGTCTGTCATAACGTTTTGAAGGCATATTGACCGCTTAAACCCACATTCGGCTAAAGCTACAGCGGTGAAACCTCGTTAAAGGGTTTAGCTTATTACAAAATGTTTCTTTACCTATGTTTTGTATCAAAACAACATCCACAACAAATGACAAAGAACCAAAGTGGACTCTGATGATGATTTTAGGTATTTTGAACCGCGTGTTTCGAATTGCTGATTTAATAACAAAATTCCAAAGACTTTAAGAATTACCATGTATAACACAGTGGTACTCACACTTGTATTCAACCACCTACCCTCCCAATGACAGTGCTAAAAAATGCACTAATGTACTTGAACTCAGATAACAAATAATAAAATTACCAATATTTGTGTCTAACTTTTTTTAATTTTGCTTCATTAAGAAACATTAAAATATTTTTCGTAAAGCCAGAGGCCGTAAGCTTCAACCCACGAGTATGGGCACCCATGTTGATGATACTGTTTTAGTTGTGTTTTAGCGCAGAATGCACAGTCGGTAACATAGATTGACTAGCGTCTTGTCCTCGCGTTAGACATACCGAAGTAGTTTACCGCAATTAGCAGCACCGTACACAAAACAAAAAAAGCTGAGTAAAACACGTTTAAAAAAATACTTTATAACAGTTTAAACCGTTCAGGGTTGAAAGAAAAAGGTACATATGATTGACGTACTTACTTTTAATTTGTATTTTGACATTGAAACATATCTGGGTTCGTTTATACCTTTATTTAAAATTGGTTCTCAAGTAGCTATGATATATTGTATAAACGGGTATTTCCAATAGGTGAAAAGATGTTAAACAATTAGTCTATTATATACATACAACATTTCAATATTATATGCGAGCCCACAGTGTTGACTTTTCACTGTCGGGCTAATATTAATACAATCTACAGTAGGAATTGTGATGAGCCATCGGATATTAAAAAACATCGGTGTCTTGTGTCTGCGCATGCTCCCAGGTTGATTGTCAGTGGACTCTGTTGTTTTCCCTGAACCACATGGACTGAGTTGGGTATTACAATGAGTGAGGTGAATAAAAGGAAGAGATAGCTTGAGAGTGTTTACTACTCAAGTGTAGTCTACTCTACTCTAGCATGTGAATAAAACAATGGGTTCTCTTGCAAGAGTTGTCTCGTGTAAACAGATGGTCCCCTCTAAACAAAGTGAAAGTGATCACTAGTTAAAAAGACTTCACTTGTTGGCTTGTTTTGAAAACAAATTAACCTTAAATTTGTTTTGCGTCATTTAATAACTAACTTTTGTTTTGTTTGGAGCTAAACACAAAATGGAAGACTTAAAATTAGAAGATAGTTTTGAAAACTCTAGATCAGTGTTAGCAGCGGTACTGAAGGACTATAAGGTAGTTTTGAACAAATCCATGTTGCCAAAATGTGTAGTAGCGAAGAAGTTGGCATTGGAAAATATCAAAACCGTTTATATGAGGAAAACTGGGAAGTTTGTAACAATTGAACAGCTTAAGAAGATTTTACATAACATGAAGACAGCATTAAAGAAAAAACTGATAAAACAACAACGGGGAACATTCCCATCAAATTGTAGTGGGAAAAAAGACTTTTTGGAGTTACTGGATAGCGTAGACAAACCTGTTTTCCAAAAAGTGCCTGGAGCTGTCAATGTTGGCGTAGGACTAGAGAGACCCGGTACCAGTAGTGAAAACAATACCGGTCTTGAGAAAACCCAAGTATTTCCCGGGAAACGTGACCTTCCAGAACAAAAGGGAAGCAGAATAAAGAAGACGAAGCTTTCTGCTGAAACTGAAGATACGGCTCAACTCACAACTGCTGAGCTTCAAATTTGGTTATTGCTGGAGCAGATAAAGTTAACCAGGATACAAGTAAGAAAGGAAGAGCTCCTACTGAAGAAGGCGTTGAAAGAAAGTAACGAAGAACAGGCCTTTACTTTTGACAATTCAACCGATGATATTTCTGAGTTTATTGTTATTCAAACTACCCCTGAAGCAATTCAACTACCCGTTATAATGATGATATGTAAATGTTGTTACTTAATAAATCGGTTACCATTTACCATGATACTTTTTGTAATAAAATAGTTAGTCGAAATAAAAATTAATTTCAAACTTGCACAATATTTATTTTAGGTTTGATAGGTTATATAGACTACAGTTGTACATTTATGGATTTACAGCAAAAGCGTAAGCAATGTTATCTCGCTTCTGTTAGCCACGCTGACGAATCCTAAGTTCATTTGCATTAAAACCATCATTGTTGTTATCCTCTTCAATAATGTCATCATTCTCTTGGAAATTGTACTCCCAACCATCATTCAGGTGCTTAGAAATATTATGTAACACAGCACAGCAAACTACAATTTTCGGAACTTTGTCGAGGGAAACTCTAACTTTATTTTGAAGGATTGGAAATCTTTGCTTCAATTGACCAAACACACGCTCAATTGTTACACGTTCTTGAGCAAGGATTAGGTTGTAACGTGTTTCCTTTTATTTTGTGGAGGTTTGAATGGAACCATTAACCATGGAGATATACCATAACCACTGTCGCCAACTAAACAGTAGGCTCCATCAAACTGTTGAAGTGTCCCTTGAATTACGCTTCGGCGCCAAATTCTGGAATCTTGCACACTTCCTGGCCATTGAGCATCGATACTTGTGAACCTTTCACTAGCATCGCAAGTTCCTTGGACATTTATTGTTATTTTGCCTTTTCTGTTAACATACTCGTCCCTGAACCGGTTCGGTTTTTTTATTTCTATGTGAGTGCAATCAAGAGCCCCAACTGCAGTTGGCATTCGAAATCTAGCACCCCACTCCTCTCTAGCATCATTGAGTTCGGCTACAGTTTTTGGAAATTTTATCCAGTGGTGGGATTTTTCTACTACCTTGTTCATAACCTCCGAAAATGTTTTGCACACAGTTGTTCTATGAACTCCAATATCTATAGCCACTCCACTTTGGAAACCAGGGTCACTTAGGTAACGCAAAAAGATTTCAGTTTTTTCTCTTTTAGACAAGGCCCCTCCACGAGTTTCATCTTCACCTTCCAAAAAGTAATCAGAACTTTCATCCTCAAATCTTAAAAGCTGTTTACATCTATCAGGACTTACACTTCTTCTCAATCTGTAATTTTTGGGCTGACGCAAATTCATAAGACAAGCGTTCTCTTGAAATTAAACAAGTGCAAGCGTTTACTTCTTTTTATTCACTTCACTCTATACAAACAACGAGGCTATCAACGGAGCTAAAAAATGTTTGGTAAAACAAGCAAAGAGATAACTTTTAATTTATTCTTAACGCTAAAACTTAAAATGTGAACATCATAGACTATTATAGATCTTAATTAATTTTGTATAAATGCTAAATAGCTAATTTATTACTAAATAAATTTGAAGACAAAAAAGATTTAAAGTCACTATTTGACAGTCACATGTTTCGGATAAACATTCAGATTTAAGTGTACTTATTTAAAGGCAGAAATAGTTAGGCCGGATGGTGTAGTGGTTTAGCATAACCGCCCGGCAAGCGGGAGACCCAGGTTCAAATCCCGGTTCGGTCTAAATATTTTTGTCTTCAAATTTATTTAGTAATACATCATAGACTATTATTTTTATATTTAAAAACAAGTTTATTCGCCAGTTATCATGGGCACAGCCTATGCAGCCTATGCGATTTTAGCGACGAACTAACTATCAACCCTTGGCTGAGGCGGGGCGCGAGCCTGTGAACTTCGGATCTACCATCTTGCGCTGCTGAGTACCCACTCAAGCCATCAAGTAGTAGGCAGGGGCGGCTGAGCACGAGCATGCATGCGCCCTTGAGCAGACTCTACGGCAGCGCCCTCAGAGGGGGTCGTGGAACCAAGGTTAGTATAGAGGAGGTTGGCCCACTTCATGAAAAATCAGTTTTGTCTACGTGACGTCACTGCAGACCTCCGAATTGACGCCCGACTCAACTTTTAGCGCGTTAAATACTCGCTCACGGCGACGTAACCAGAATTTTTCGTACTACATACTTATATATTTCTCTTGGGAAAAACGGGCTTTCCAACGATATGCACATCAAGTATATTCCTAACTATTGTGAATTTATAAAGTAAAAAATGTTAAAACCTTTTTTAGTTCAAAAAAATTATGACATCAAAAAGTAAGTGATCTAGGAAAATTTTTATTTTTGATTATTTTTATGTTTTAAAGTATTTGTTTTAAAAAAGAAACTTCAAATTTTCATTTAGAAAAAAGTTTAATAATTTAGCTCAAGTGGTTTATTTGCAATTCCACTTTAAAGTCGAAAATTGAGATTTAAAAATATCGCATGTTAGACTTCAAAGTGGTGTGTAACTAAAACCCAAATTTCTGGACTTTTACTGAATTTATTATTTATTATTTTGAATTTATTTTTAAGAACAATGCAGTTTATGGTAAACTAATAACTACAACTAAAACTTTGGAAATACGTTTTGAAAATCCGTACTAGAAAGTCAGATCTATCGCGTTTGCAATAGTGCAAATTGCTGAAGTTGTATGAAAACTTATTTGTCTGTGGAAGTTTTTATGTTACATTTTCTATTCATATGAATTATTATTTATTTATTATTTAAAAATACAATAGTGTAACTAGTACGATGAATAATAAACAATTTTGTTGAAAGCATCCATATATTCTAAAATTAATTTACATTTATTACCCATAACGTTTAACATTATTATTGGACCACATTGCGGTAAATGTTCTCTATCAGTACGTATTGTAAAAGGACAAACGACATTACACAAATTATTAGATTGTATTTACCATGTTTTTAATTAGTTGTATAAAGAGCACCAATGTAATGGACGCATAAAGAAAACGCTTCAAGAATAAAATGATTGTTATAAACTACTAAACTTATATAATTTAATACCGCTTCCAGAATCCGACAGTCTTTTGGGCAATTTTTTAACTCGTTATTATGAAATCTAGTTTAATTGTGACGTAATATTGATTAAGAGCTTGCATTTTAAAGTCAAATCACAAATAGTTGAATGTTGGCAAAGATATAGCCTACTACAATTATGTGAAACCCCCTTTAAATTATTATTTTTAATAAGTACGCTTGACTTTTCTTTTGGATTGTCAGATTATAGCACGCACTATGTTTTTCTTATAACTTAGTTTTCCTAATTAAGTTGTCAGATTCATTTCAAGTAAGCTTAGGACACAGGACTCCAACTAAGTTACTCTGAGTTATTCTGATTTGTAGTCATGGAAATTCGTATTAAAAGTAAATACTAAATACTGTAAATACTAAACCACTGATGCCGTGACTGTTGAAAATACCAAAACTTATGAGGTTACATAAAATTTTTTCGGAAAGCCAGTGGATATAACAACTAAGTATTATATCTGAGTTAAATAGTCGGCTATTTGCTTATCCTAATTTCACTATGATAAAAATATGTATATAGGAAACAACTTATGAGTTCCACTTGAGTTGCTAAACTAACATCATGATTTGGTTTCATGATTTGGTCCATAGAATAAAAATATGAGTATGTTAAGTTTAAAATATAATGTCCAATTAATTATATCTCTTGGTTTAAGAACAAATCAAGATAATTTATATTTCATACATTTAAGTTTCGGCTGTTACATTGTTTCGCCATTAATAATATGACCCAGTTCTACAAGGTTTTATGTTTTTTATTCATATAATTTAAAACTATTTAAATGAAAGAGGTTTGATTTACGGTAAACATACAACAACTAGTAATATGGCCAAAGCAGTGTGATTAAATGTACAACATTGTGTGAAATCGTGTTGTCTATTAATTTTACTTTTACGATAATTCGTAGAAAAAATATTATTTAGCACAATTAACCAAAAGTTGTCTAATTTTTGCATAAATTATTTACTATTTACTAATTAAAACTCTACACAAAAAAGTTACATAAAAAAATAGACAAACAAATAAGTTTTCATAAAATTTCAGCAATTTGCACTATTGCAAACACGATGGATCTGAATTTCAAGTACGGATTTTCAAAACGTATTTCCAAAAAAAAACATTAGTTGTAGTTAATAGTTTACCGTAAACTGCATTGTTCTTAAAATTAAATTCAAAATAGTATATAATAAATTCAGTAAAAGTCAAGAAATTTAGTTTCAGTTACACACCAATTTGAAGTCTAACATGCGATATTTTTACATCTCAATTTTTGACTTTAAAGTGGAATTGCAAATAAACTACTTGAGCTAAATTATTAAACTTTTTTTCTAAATGAAAATTTGAAGTTTCTTTTTTTAAATCAAATACTTTAAAACAAAAAATAATCAAAAATAAAATTTTTCCTAGATCACTTACTTTTGATGTCAAATTTCTTTTGAACTAAAAAAGGTTTTAACATTTTTTACTTTATAAATTCACAATAGTTAAGAATATACTTTATGTGCATATCGTTGTAAAGCCCGTTTTTCCGAAGAGAAATATATAAGTATGTAAGTACGAAAGATTCTGGTTACGTCGCTGTGAGCGAGTATTTAACGCGCTGTAAAGTTGAGTCGGACGAGAATTCTGAGGTCTGCAGTGACGTCACAATCTTCCCCGAAAACTGGAACACGGAGTCTTATGAGAGGGCCAACCTCCTATATACTAACCTTGGTCGTGGGGCACCCCCAGCCCAAGGTAGTGTTTGAGCACCCACGGAAAATTTTTGAAATTTCAAAGCAAAGTAACGTGTTTTAAAGTGAGCCCAGTGTTAGCTCGCTATAACAAAATAACATACTACATTACTAGTAATATGACTATGGAAAGAAAGCATTACTTTTAATATAAAAAGTTCATGGAAACCTTTTGACTAGCAATAGGCAATTTAAAAACCCCCGGTTATTTTGTGGATTTTTATAGGAACGGCGTCCTCTTGTTGTTGCTTTTCAGCCGCTCTTTTCTAAAATTGTGCCCTACTTGGTAAAAAAAGCTCATGTTACAGTATTGCCCTGCCCTATACACCTCCAGGCACCAATACATTTACACAATTACTCAACTCAAGCTAATAATCACTGTTCAACTCTTGAAATAGAAAGGAACATGTCACAAACAAAATAACGAATTGCAAGTCTAAATGTACTGTGCATTGTTGCAGTCCACCCTTTCGTATATTAATTAATGATATATAATTACCTTTTTGTTCTGGATATCGTTAATTCTCTAAAAGTAATTCAGAACATTCAAAGTTTCAAAGAATTCCAAAGTTAGAAAGCATACGATTCATAAAGAATTCCCTTTAGCTGCATGCACCAGCGTCCCTCCTCCTAAATGCCGCCTCCCGCCCTGGCTGCCCGGTCCCCTTCCGCCTGTAGTAGGGAGGACTCTCACAGTCCTAACTTTCACAGTACTAATAAAGACTTGTTCATTTCTCATGTCATTTCATTTCACCACGTCATCGTTTGGAGGTTTGATGAATCGTAAATTAATTAAACTACATGGAAAAATGTACGGGAAACGGTTTTTAGTTATTCATTGAAACATTAAAAAGTGATGACATCGGGACGGTTTGCCGGATTACTGGGAATATGCTAAAAGCAGGGAAAATCGCTAAATTGACGTAATTTATACACAAGAGTTTCTGAAAATACGTGTAAATACAGTTCGTCAGGTTTAGCATGGCCGGTGAGATGGGCTATAGGCCAGGGCCATAAGCGGTCAGCAGGAAATCTCAAGACCACCGGCCATGCTATACCTAACGAACTGTACATTGATCACACATCAATCACTTCATTTCGATATAGTGTTATTGGGAATAAAACATCGTGTCACACTGTCCACTGACTTTGTGTTGACGATTACAAACACACATATGTATAGAAAAGGCCATTTCATACGAGATTGAGCTTATCATTAGTGAACAAGAACACGATGTTTCGGAATCTGCAATCAGATCTCGTCTTCAAGTAACATGAACAAAATTAACATAAAACATTAGAAAATAAGCTCAATCAACACAGTTTTAAAGTAGTCAGCGTAAGATGACCAGCTGATTACTTTAGGCTAGATAATTTGTTAGGTATAATGTTTTGTGTTATGTTTTAGATGACTTTACATCTGAATTCTGAAATTCTCTCATTGTCAACAACAAACTTGAAACAAAGAACTCGTTAGTGATATATGAATGCCAGAGTACACTGGACAAGCCAACGGTGGCAAATGTCCAGATTAAAGAGTGTAGTATATAGTTGCCTTAAAACTGGTTTTGTGTTTCCTTTTCTAAGTTAGTTTACAGGTTTTTAAATTTAAAAAATACATGAGTATAAGCATAGATAAAATACAAATTTTATCTATGGTATAAGTAACACGGCAAAATTTATCTACCGTAATTTGCATACGAGACTCAAAAAATTTATGTAAAAATGTGATGTTTTAGATGATTGATACACCTCAGATAAAACCCCAAACCCGAAGGCCGGAAATGGTAGTGGCTACTGGTTTGCATAAAATTACGTTTTGTTGATTGAAATGGTGGTTTTAAGGGTTAGAATTGCGTTTGTACTGATATTTTCGAAGGTACATAAAAACATTCTCATTTTTACGGGGATCCTCTTCACACACTCACCGTGACTGGGGGTGGGCCCCGGATCCCCTGATGGATTACGCTGATGACTGCCCTCAAATCGACTGCGG
Source organism: Matsumurasca onukii (assembly GCA_018831715.1). Taxonomy (NCBI): domain Eukaryota; kingdom Metazoa; phylum Arthropoda; class Insecta; order Hemiptera; family Cicadellidae; genus Matsumurasca; species Matsumurasca onukii. The sequence goes on from CM032064.1 coordinate 11,042,279, forward strand.
TCCTGGAGGCTTGATCCGCCCTGCTTGTATCTATATTAACACCAGTCCCTGTCATGAAACAGGTACAATTGGTTGAAGTACACAGTATACTGTATAGGCCTACGTGAGTGATATGAGAAATGTAGGAGTACGCAAGGTAAGTACTAAGTAGGTAGTGATACTTCTAGAGTCAGAAACACAAACACAGTCGAAACAACTTGATTGATTGACAGATGATTCAGCATTGATAAAATGCAATATAGTTCAGCACTCAGCAGTGACTAGTAAGCCCAGTTTGACGAGTGTTGACATGAAGACAGTGGGTAGACTGACGCTAGGACCAGGATGTCTGTGGCTGACAGTGATCGGGGGGTTCTTCGCTGGGGCTCTGAGGCACCACTCCTGCCATCACCACGGTCTTCAATTCCTGGGCGAGCCGAGTCCGATCCAGGAGGTCAATGTTTTAGATCAAGTCTGGCAAGGTTTCAAGGTAAATGGTGCTGTTCCTTATCATCGCTAAAACTTATATAATAAGTTGTTTGGACAGTAGATGCAGAAGTTAATAATGTTCAAACCAAAGTATTTCAGATTTTGAGTTAATATAGTACTTTATCTTGCGCTGTTTATTCAATCTTAATCGCTTTTAGAGTCCACGTAAACTTTACCTGCCAAGCTATTCATTTGATAAAACTTTAAATATAAACTCATTATTTACCAAATGTCATTTATTATTTATCCTTAGAAATAAAAACAATTGAATAAAAATAATTCAAATATAAAACGAAGTTTAGTAACCAACATTAACAAATCAATAATTAGTTCAATTAACTATGGGGATCATATACGAGTACTCTATAACTGAGTGATAAACAAAACCCTGACACTTTTTAAACAGCTGTTGCTCAGCTATTATTTTGTTTACATGGTTGATTGTTGCAGCAACAATATAGTACACAACTGATACCACTTTAGTACGAACACATAGCACTTTGTGGGAAATAAAGCAGTGAACATCATAATAACGTGCTTTTACTTTAGAAACACTTTCAACAACTCAGTCCTACTGACCTCAATGTCGTCTTATTTTTTGCACAAGATTGTTACATTTTAATCTATTATGAACATATTCTGCAGTGTTTAATAATATCTGATGAAGCTCTTTTTCAGCGTAAATACACACAACTGTCGTTATCGGTTGAATGAAAATCCCAGATAAATCCACCAACAGGAACAAGCAGCAAGCTCTTCACGCTGAACAGTAACGGTGCGGTGTTGGTTCCACAGTGACACAAATTTGGGGTTGAACTGAACTTGATATGGTGCCAGCAGGATGGGGCTTCTACACGCACAGCAGATGTGTCAATAAATAAATGTTTTATTTAATAAATATGTTACAACACACATATCTCAATCGTCAATAAAAATAAGCTAAAATGGTATCTCACACATCTAAATCACATTCAAACATACATAAATTACACTCATACAGTCTAATTCACTCGAATTTCACCCGTCTGGCCCCCGTCTGTCTCTCTCTTCACACGGTCTCCCAATCATGTGTCATAAACTCGTCTGAACTATAAAATGCTTCTGCGATCAAAAATTGCTTAAGATGAGCATTGGGGCACACTTAATCGAATTTGGAAGTTTGTTGACGAAATGAACTCCTGCCTGTGAAGGCAAACGTTCATGAGCTACCGTTCTGTGTCTTCCAGTTCGGTAGTTCTGCCTGCCTCTAGTTTCGTGTGAGTGTACATCTATACCTCTTACGAGATCGCATTTTCCTATAAAAATATAGAGACAGGGTAGTGTCAACAGTTTTAAACTTTTGAACGCTGGTCTGCACGACTTTCTCCACTGCAGTTTTGCGATTGTTCGCACTGCATGTTTTTGAAGAATAAAAATTCTGAAAAAATGTATGTTAGAGCAACAACGCTAAACCGTAGGAAAGGTGTGGGTAGATTAGCCCATAATATGCCGTCATCAGTATCTTTTTTTGAGCAGTATTTAGACAATTGCCTCAAAACATAAATGTCAGAGGCAAATGTAGCTTATTTACAAATATTCTTCACGGCACTATTGTATGTCGGTCGCCGGATGTAACGTATGATTTTTGTTGGCTGTGAAGCTCCCTCAAAGCAGGGGATTTGCTACTAAACCACGTACGCCGACTTTTATATTTAAAACTGATGAATGATGAAATAAGACTTGTTGAGTTTAGAAATAATATGTTACTTAATTGTCATTACGAACAAAAAAAGTTCTGTGAACAAAATAACACAAAGGGGGAAGGGTGACGCAGCACCACCTGGGACTTGGGTCCTCCACTAGTAATACTTATAGGCTCGTCACTATGAACAAAATATGCACCAAACGCCGTTCCTTTAGACTGAGTTTTACTGTTTTTCGAAAAAATAACACGTCTTCTCACAATTTCAATTGTCAACTCAAAAGTAGCAATCAATTGAGAACCAAACTGGGTTAGGTACGTTGACAGTATGCAGTACGCTTATGTTGCAGAACACGTTCAACAAGTCGTACTCGCGACGCATGGAGCCACTGCGGCGGTTGGCCTGGGAGGAGAATTTACTCAAAGTACAGCTACACAATTCAGAGGCTACCAATGGACTACACAACTACACTCTGAGAGAAAACCATCTAGCTGACATGGTATGTAGTGCTCTGTGCCTGCTTTACACAAATAAACAGATCAACTCTGGGTACACGGGTGAGTGGTGACCATGTTTCATGTTCTTCGATTTCATCTGTAGAAGGGCGGGTGCTGAGTGTTTTTTATGGATGTCGAGCCTCGACAGTCGAGCCGTAGTCTTGTTACAAACTAGGGCCGATTGTTCTCCTGATTGAGGAATTGGACAATTGGTGGCTGTCAGAGTTGCTTTTTGTATTTACTGTCAACACTGACTTATAGGACAACATATAGGCAAGTTTGTTTCAGGAAAACTACTGCTCCTCCACTTTTGGTTTAGGTCCATAGAGGCAGTTTAACTTTAAGTTTCCTAGCATTTAATTTTGAAATGCATGACGTTTCCGTTGTTAAAACTGTGCTCGGTTACAATTAGTGATTCAGGTGAGAACAGACACTGCCTAGAGCCACCACTCGACCACTGCTGGCATTACTTGACAAGTTGACTGGTTAATTGTTACAGACTGTGAAAGACTACATCAGAGAGATGGTGCGCCTGGTGAGGAGCAGACATCGCCGCTGTGACCAGTCCGACATCCTGCTCATGGCGCCCTCTCATCTCCTTCCCGAAGAGGTACTTTCTTCTAATAGAAAAGATGTGTTATTTAATATGTACAGTACATAATTACATAAAAAATCATGTACACAAATAATCCGCAAACTTTAAACACGCACATCAATATAAATAAAACAAGACTTTTGTCTGTACATTGCCATGAATGCATCGGTTTTATATACTTTAACAACACAAACATTGATTTTTTTTAGAAACATTTAGGTCAATATAATCACAAAAATTCAATACCATATTTTGATTCCGTAGCGTAGCACAGGTACTGTCAGCTAGTTTTAAATATATCTGTAAAATAGATTTAACAACCCCACCTAGACGTCACTGGGGTTCACTTATCCCACTCTCAACTGGGGGTCCAAGGGCAGTACATAGTTTTAAATTTGAGTTGAAGACTTAAAATATGCAATTTTTGCTAATTTCAAGACAATATCAGTAAATAGGTGCAAAAGTTAAGTTAATGGGTGGAAACTTTGTACTCAAATTATTTTAAAACCCAATATTTTATGTTTGGTTTTAGAAATCATAACACCATATTTATTGTTAAAGAATGATACTGTATGTCAGCCTGCCATGCCTCACCCTCTTCCCTGAAACCAACACTGACTCAGATGTTTTTATAAAATACAGAATATAGATGAAGATATACAAAAAAAACTTGCTACACAACAGATGGAATATTTTAGCTGATAAGTTGCCAACTTAGTTTGTAAAATAACAAAACACTTCTTACGGACTACGGCCATCTAATAAAAACCCCAAAAGGTCTAAGATCAGAAACATTCAAAGAAATTTTGGCGCTTGTTTTACTCAAAACTGCCACTTGCAATGACTTGCAAACATATCGGGCTACTTTCTAATTATTTTGTTGTTGTTGTTCAGATAGACTGGAGGTTAAAAGGTTTTGTAACTCCTCCCATGAACCAGGAAAGTTGTGGAGCATGCTACGCCTTCAGTATTAGCCACCTTGTGGAGGCGCAGATCTTCAAGGCCACTGGGAAACTCGTACACTTAAGGTAAATGAACTTTGCCCGAGCAAGAAACAGAACACAAGGAGTGAAATCCAAATCTCCACCAATACTATTCAACCAAAATTTGAAGACCTCCATAAATAGTAGTAGTGAAATATTGAGTATTTACTATTTGAGTCTTTCGTGGTGATATCAAACCAATTGCACAACACTAACACAAAACAAACTAAATATTGTAATGTGTATTATCAAAACCTCCTGCCGCGCACCATTGTCCTGTACGCACCTTTGTCACTGGCATTGTCGGTACTCACCGACTTGAGCGAAGTTTGCCTCACATGGCGGAAAAAAGACGACTGACGAGACACTTGTAAAAACGCTCGGGTAGTATTTTTAATTGCTTCAATAATTTTACGTTTCATTCCTTGAATTCATAACTGATATTACTTATATAATAACCTATTTGAATCCTGATTGAAACCTGAAATTCCTGGGGAGGGGGTCCGGACCCCGCCTTATCAACGCCACTGATATTACAGTTCTACAACTAGTATATTAATTGCAAAGGTCTACTATGTAACACATTCGAATTAGTTTGTTCTGTACAGAGTTGTAAGTTTCCAAAGCATATTGAATAGATGGTTGTTGCTTCACATGTTTTTGATCAAACACTTTTGTTGAATTGAATAGTGAACAGCAAATTGTTGACTGTTCCGTGGGAACTGGGAACTTGGGATGTCTTGGAGGTTCACTGAAGAACACATTCCGCTACGTTGAGCAGAACGGCCTGATGAAGTATGACGACTACCCTTACACGTCAACGGTAAGATTTGTTCTGACAATAATATTGGTCAAAATTATGAATAATCTTCAGACAAAGTTTATGAGTTATGCTTTTTGCCATGACTAACCCCATGGTTGAGTCCACAACAAACAAATTATATTTTAGACTTTTCCATACAACAACAAAACAGTCAGGTTTATATTACTACAAATTTAAATGGGCACCGGATTATACTCGTACTACTTGAAGTAGTATTTATATGTCATCATTATACATCCAAAAATTAAAATTGTCCATGGTCTCAAATTTAACCTCCGATGGACAGCCAATGTTGTAAAATTAGCAAGGAAATGAATATAAACAATAACTTTGTCACGATGCATATAATATTGAAAAATCAATCGATATCATTCTCAAGTTTTAAATGTCAAGAAACTTAATATAAACCGTAGTTTGGTACGCAACTGACTCATTTAACTGGTTTTGAATAAACAGCTATGTTAGACTAGCCAGTACATATTGGTTAAACTTAAATTAATCGTGTAAATTAAAACTACTATGACAGCTATGAGCTGATGTCCTTGCCTCCAAACGCACATCACAACAATCATCATGTTCCTTAGTGAAGAAAAGACCAGCAAAACTAATTCTTGTTTCAATGATCAAACAATACAACTTCGTTCTTCATCACTTCAGTGTGTAAAAAAAGCTCTTTAGGATATTATGAATTATATTTCATTATACAAGTACTGTATGTCAAGAACCTCTTTCTTAGTATACTTTGTTTCATGGCAAATGTATTGGCTGTCACTAATCATCCCTCAATGTTTCTCCTCGTCTTATTCATCATTAGCAATACTCATTTTACATTCTCATCTCCATCTTGGCCATTAAACTTATTCGATAATCGATTAATATCAGAAAGCCGAATCAGCTATCAGAAAACCTTTGGAGTGAGTGGTAAAATATACCATGAATAAAAATTGTTAAAACACAAAACACTGACCCATGACACCCCAAGTGTAAATAGATCATGAATAGAAATCCGTTTGCAAATGAATACTACTGCTTTTGCTTCAGAACTAAAAATGGAAATATACGCCAACATTATCGATAGTGTAAAAACCAGCTGCTTTTGTAGCAGAATGACATGAATTCTAAAGTAGTTGTTTATTACACTAGAGCCACTATAACCTTGCATCTGGCCTTCTCAAGCTATAAGTGAAAATGGCAACATTTTTCAACAATATTCTACCTCTGGAGTTATATCAAAATATTAGTTCAAATTTTGTCACCTTCCACATAAACTTGCTTAGCTATCAGAAGGCCTATAAAAATGATTATTTGATAGGGATATTCAGAAAAAAATTCGCAAACCTGATTAATATTTTAAAGTTTAAAAATCGATGTATGAAAACATTTGTTTACTGCTGAAACTGCCCCAGTAGGTAACTCATATCTAGGCCGGAAACGATCCTGATCGCGTCGAGCTCGTTCTGAGAATTTTTGGAAGACCTTTGTACTTGGACGTTTACATCAACAGTAAATTTTTGCAAACAATACAATAAAATTCGTTCAAAGTGAAATTAAGTGAATTTTCTGATTTTTCTATATAAAAATTAGGTTGATCGGCCAACCGGCTGTAGAAATGAGGGCTAAATCACGCAGAAAACTATCTTGTGAAAGAAGATGTATTGTCTTAAATAATGAAGTCAAGAGGGGTCAAACGCGATGTTGCCATATCTAACAAATCCCATATGCAAAGTTATAGCGGCTATAGTGCAGATTCCTAAAACAAAGTGGTGTACTACAAAGTATAGTACGAACTCTGCATCATCGTAGGACGGGTTGCGTATACGCGATCAAGGTGATTTAGTCAAGGGGTTTCCGTTTATGAGTTGTAGTTATAATTTATTAAAATACAGGCATTTGATTAAATCTCTTAACATACTCGTACACTAATTAGAGATGATCTTTAGTTTGCATCTGTGTTGTTTTCCTAGCAAACCGTATGCCGCTACACCAAAAGTTCAGCTTATATAAACATCACGGACTGGAGGGTGTTGCCGCCTCGAGACGAGGAGTCTCTGAAGGCAGCAGTGGCTATGATTGGTCCTGTCTGTGTCCATCAACGCCAGTCCACAATATCCATGTTGTTGTAGTAAGTAATGAGAAACACGCCATATTCAGCAAATCAAGTCAATACAGATACTCGTACAAAATGTAAAGTTGATTAACTATAACCGGTTAAAGATTTAAGGTACAATACTTAGTTTAGTAAAAAGAAAGAAACGGACTTTTCCTGCCACTTCCGGAGAAAAGTCAGTTTCTTTCTTTTTACTAAATTGCTCTCCGCCACTATTATGAACTTTCAAACTAACAATACTTAGTTGTTGGATTGAAGGTCCTTTTTATTATAATTCTGAATAGATCTCGTATTTAAATAAACAATCAATGAAAAATAATGGTTATGGTTGGAATGAAAAGTACCATGTTGAATTGGACCAGCTGTGATGATTGGGGTAAAAGATCTGTCCTTGAACACAGTCTAACAGAAATAAACATAAATCTAACAGTTGAAAAATTCTACGATGATTTCCTAACCACACTTATACAATAAATATTATACTAGCTCCGCAAAATATTTGTAAATTGTAATGATGAAATAAATAGACGAGGCGCATTATTATAATTATTTTTCTAGAATGTTGGGAAAGACACACTTGTCTTAAATGCCACTTTTGATTACAGTACTTGACAAGGATTTTCTTTGGTTTTAGTAATAAGCAAATTACAGCTAGAGGGACTATGAAAAGAGGGGGTAGATTTTCAGCCATGAATAAAGGTAGACTTAGATAATCGACCAGACAGTATATCTGTCATAGAGTTTATGTTTCACTTTCCAGCAGTGGTATTTACCACGCACACGACTGTTCCTCTGACACGGTGAACCACGCGATGTTGTTGGTGGGTACACCCGCGACGCCTGGATCCTCAAGAACTGGTGGAGTGAACACTGGGGTATGAGTGGCTACATGTATCTCAAGCGAGGCCAGAACCTATGTGGTGTCGCAAACTTCGCTGCCTATGCTGTCGTCTAGTTTTCTGCTGTCTACATTCTTTGTAATTTTTATTTCAAATACATAATTTCTCCAACCCGTGTTCGTGATTCCAGAAGTAAGAGTATACAGGGTGAATCCCCCTACAGTAGTAATGAAGGCTACTGGAATGGATTTAGCATACCAAATTTGAGAGGGTGTCATCAGTCGAATCCATATGGAGGCCTGGGGCCTTTTCCGGCAAATATTGACATTTATTCCTTTAAAACGAAAGCAGTTTAACACAATTCCAGCTCATGAAATCATCCTTTCAACTGACGAAACATAGCAATACATTAGAAACTCATAGCCACTATTTTGGGACCAAAGCGGTGTCAAACTATTGAAATGTTGGATTATCAAACATATAATGGTATCGGTGTCGTATATGGTATTGTATCAAACATATATTGAATACCGTTTATTCAATGAGTTATGTGTTGCGCCAAGTATATCCTAATTCTCTCAATTGTATAAGATAGCCAGTATACATACAGTGGCGTAGCTAAGTTGAGCGGCGCCCCCCCGCAGGTGCATAGATGTCGCCCTCCCCGCACCTTCCATGGTCCTTGCCTGGTGGCCGGGTGGTAGCCCCACAATCCAATGGTGCAGCATCACCCTTCTATCAACCACATAAAGTATACGGTATTCATAACATTTAACAGTTCAAGGACGACGTGCGCGGCGATGAAGCGCCGTGTTGCCCCGCCTTATAATATTTTTACTATTAACTTTGGCAGTGAAATAATTAAATCTGCTGAAAACCAACACATCGAAAATAAACTGGAGAAGGCGCAACATTTTTCATGCATAATTTATTGAAACCAAATACAATCATTACAAGAAATTTATTTACAATAATTTACTTTAGTTGAATCCTCTTCTTTTTTTCTTGTGGAAACCTTGGCCAGCTTCGAGATTGAGAGCTTTAGTCCGATCCTTTTCAATGCTTAAGATCGCCAGAGAGCTCAGTCTCACGTTTGACATCGTGTTTCTCAAATAACTCTTTATTAATTTGAGCTTAGAAAATTGTACAATTTCAGGGATTGATTTTAAAGATATGCCCTACCATAATCATTCCAAAATGTAATTATTATGAATGAACCATCAACCATGGATAATTATAAACCAAAATGCCAAAGTGGTTTGTATAAGCATAATTTTATTAGGAACATCATCATGGCCGTACATACGTCAGGCAGGCTGCTTGTCAAAGTTTTATTTTCTATCGGCTGTTGCTTCATCAATAGATACATTTTCATTTTGTAGAGATTATGATGTTAGGTTGACCTTTTTGACCGACTTCAGTGAAACGAGGAGGTTATACAAGTTGACTTTGGGCGATTTTTTTTATGTCTGTTCACGAATTACTTTTCTAAAACTTTACTTTGAAAGACAAGCATTAGTACAAATTGCACGTCAAGTCTGACAACCGGACTGCGCAGTAGTAGTGGGGTGGGCGGAGGAATGGTGTCGGTGAAACGGACCAGTCCAAGTCACAACGGCTAACTTCAAACTTGGACTTATCCGCTCCGTCAGTCAGCTTTAGATGGCGAAGGGTGAGCTTGCGTGGTGTCCCGGGATGGGGAGGGGTGGTGGCAGGCGGGGATGGTGGTGTGTGAGCGCCGAGCCGACGTGACTCACCACACCACACAACAGTGAGCGAAGACAGACTCAAGACAGCAATGTGACTGGGATCAAAGACACATACAAATTGCACATTGTATGTATTGTCTATGGTGGGATGCTCACCCATACTGAACAACGCACACAGTAGAACCGAATTACGAGATTTATTTACAATCCTTTAATTTACAATTTTACGTTGGTGATTAGTTGGATGGGCAACCATAAAAATACTGGGATTGGAAAATATTATTTTTACTTTATGCCTTGCGGCGTTTCGAAGAATGCCCTCGCACCCTAATTTCACTGTTAAATACGCCACTTGCATACATCATTACACACAGTACAAATTAATTCATTCTTTGACTGCCATATTTGTTATTAACAAAGTCACCGCAGAAGTTGTCAAACTATTGAGTTTCTATTGAATTGATTAAAATTAAAACCACAGGTTACAAGGACCCCATGTATTTCTATTAGTTTTACCTTTAACAAAAAGTATTAAATCAAAGTTTCTATTCCAACACTATATTAGGTATTGAAGAATGAGCTTAATATTGTACTTATAAAGAACAAAAATCAAATGAATATTTAAGTTTTTAGTTTTCAGTTAGTTCTTTTTAAGATGGTATTTATTTAGTGTTAAGCTACATAATACTGAATTATTGTGCTAATACATTGTAAAACTTTGCAATAGCTTAGGTGTTGTGTAAATTAAAGTGCAGCACTACTGTACATTACGTGTGTGTAGATAAATTACATAGTAATACCGGCCTCCCGAAGCGAAAATGGATAAGCACTTTTATATACTAAAACCACAAAATAGTGAACTGACAGGCAAACAGTATAATTTACTAATTTGTAGTAGGGGGATTTCCGATTTGTTTATTTTTTAGATACAATGAAAACATAAGGACTGAATTTGATATTCACAACCCCTTATACAACTACTAGCTGACAATTAATACCCGTGATACGCTACGGGATTAAAATATTTAATGTGTGTGATTATATTTACCTAAATTTTTCTAAGAAACCAATGTTTGTGTTGTTTGGTAAATTGTACTGTTTCCCATGAGTTCACCATTTTATAGCTTTAATACATTACTGCAGGCCGACACACATGCAGCTTAGCGCTAAAGTGCCGCTGGAATGAATAAAACAAATTTTCTTTGCAATTTGTTACACTAAATCACTAATTTTAACTCTAATTTACTCCGCTTACTACCTCGCTTCTTAGCCTTTGGCCTTAGCTTTTGTGCTATATTACCACGGAGATTAAAGGCTTTTAGCTACGCTCACAGCCATGCTTCGGCTTCAGACTTCAGATAAGCAAGTTCAGAGCCCACTATTTTTTAGATGTCGTATGTATTATTTTTGACATTTTAAACGGCTATAACCTTTGATTGGCCAATTTCCCAGAAACGTTGTTTGCGACATTGTTTATGTTACAAAAAAATTTTTCAACAATATGCCATGGCCTATAGCCATTTGCAAAATCCGATCCCCCAACTGGTTGCACCCCACTGGCGCCATCTGGCCAACAACTAATTAGAAAAGTAGTTTTTAGACCATAAAAAAGGCCTGTAAAAATTTGGCCTTTGTAATGGCTGAATGTCAAAGTGAAGAAATTCTGAGGTAGTTTGTCCCTAAATTAAACCCCTTAAAAACTTAGAAAAATCCTTTCTTAGTGGGTACCCATATTGTAAATAGCTAAAGGTACACTGCGTAATGGGTTAAACCCTTAAACAAAGTTTCACTACCATAGCTGTAACGGATTTTACGCGGGGAGAAAATAATTCTCCAAAGGGGACCTAGTGTCCAGGAAAATCACACTACTGCTCGAAAAATCTCAGTCGAGCCGGGTCGTTCCAGGGTTTCAGGTCAAACTGGGTGTTCGACACGGTTGGTTTGGTTTTATTTTGAGGGACTCAGGCTAATAGAGGTCAGGCCCTCAAGCTCTCATCACCGTCCCTCATAATTATTGTTGGGTTAGCGGCGAATTTGGAATAAAAACTAATTTATTCTTCGGTAGGAAGCCGCAATTTCCTACCTCTGCAGCGTGAATTTAGAAAAGTAAAAGAATTTAAATATTTAGACCCTGCAGACACACGCTATAACGGGCTGAGAGTCGTGGAATTTGAGACTCACCCTGTAGAGACAGTAGAGACTCACCCTGTATAGTAATATACAGAGTGTCGTATAAGTAAAGTGCCAGACTCTAGAAACAGGTTATATGGGTTAAAATAAAGAGAAAATTAAGAATAAAACTGTTTTCGAAAACTCTTAGTTAACCAGATATTTGCCATTTTATATTTGTCACTAATTATTTATTATCTCCCACACCACTAATCGGATTTGATTCAAACTTAGCATACGTTTGTATCTAAGTAAGACCGTTTATGGAAAAAATTAGCAGCATGATCTAACTTATGATTTTAAAACGGTGGCTATTTCATGGTATTTTTAGGGAATTTTTGGAGTTACACCTTAAATAGTGAATAAACAGTAGGTTTTACGATAAAATGTAAAGAATCTTGTTTTGTAGCGAATTTTACTACTTTCTACTATTTTACTACTATCTACTGACACCAAGGTAAAAAAGATCAATTCATAATCAACAAAGTTACAGTGGAAACGTCAAGATAATAAGGTGGAAAGTCGTCTGTTTTCATCCAGAGTTTCCCCTAAAGCTTCGTTGTTTCTTAATAGACTTTTATGTTATTGGTGTCAATAGATAGGTAATAAAATTCACTACAAAATGTTATTCCTACATTTTATCGTAAAAACCACTGTTCGTCCGCCATTTAAGGTGTAACGCCAAAAATCCCCTAAAATTACCATAAAATAGCCACCGTTTTAAATTGATAGGTTAGTTCATACTAGTAATTTTTTCCAACAATGGCCTTACTTAGATACAAATTTATGTCAAGTTTGAGTCAAGTACGATAAATGGTGTCGGAGATAACAAATAATTAGTGAACAATATAAAATGGCAAATATCTGGTTTACTAAGCATGTTTGTAAAAAAAAATTATTTTGATTTTCTCTTAATTTGGCCTATTTAACCTTTTCCCAGAGTCTGGACTAATGGGACACCCTGTATAGAAAAAATACGAATTGTGAATAAAATTGTTGCGTCTAATTTAAACAACAAATAGCGCTGGTGGCTACGAGTCGGGTATGTTTTGTGATTAGAGTAGAGTCGGAATAAAGTGTGTATCACAATCACAGAGTGTTTATTATATTGTTGTATGTTCTAACACTAGTTCTCTCTTTACCCTTGAACTGGAAGGATAATGTCGGTAACAAAGATTCGCGCTAATCACCAATTAGAAAAATCATTAATTATCAAAATTATCATCAGTATTTAAAGTTAAACAGTCTTGTCGTGTTCGTGACCCAAGGTTAGCACACCTTAACATAAGCTTAAAAGGTTTTAGACTACAAAAAGACAGTTTGAAAATGCTAGTTCTCGGTGGTAAGTGTGCGCATTCATTCGAAATATAAGGACTGCTGTGAGATGCAGCGTTTGGGTGGACCGATGCTTCTAGGTGTCAAACGCGGCAACGCAATTCAAGTCTTGACCAAGTCAAGCAACCAACTATGATCAATTGTAAATAGCATGAGAATCAATCGTGGTTTGGTTAATCAACAACCAACCACAACCCCTACACCTCAGGAGCGGCCTTTGTTCACCTTTTGCCCGACGGACATCTTATTTATTATGACAACTTTTTAAACAACTATTTATTACTTGTTAAATTATTTTATGAGAACTTAGGGGGTTGGAGCATTTTTAGCAATACAAAAAACATAGCCGACTCGTAGCCTCAAGTGCTACCGTGATTCTTAGCGAATTTCTCAATTAAATAAAAAAGGCTTTTATTTAGCTTGTTTAAATTTGACAAATCTCTTTTACACACTATTTGTAAGCAATGTATTTTTATAATATTGGTCCTGTTAACTCTGTGGATTGGTTTGAATTAGAATACATTTATTTGAATATTAAATAATTATTATCAAACAATAATTGATACAGTTGTATTTATATTTCTTTATCCGCTTCACCACCGATAAACTACCGATCCTTACGACTGTTCCTACACTTTGAAAGTGGGCTTAACGTTTCCTAGCTGATGTTCCTGTTCTTCGCTCGGTTGTGTTTAATGTTATAGTGTAGCGATAAAGCTTAATGTTATGTTTACCTGTTAGTTACCTGTGCCAACTGTGTAGTATACGTAGACAAAAGACATAACTGTCCAGCTTCACCACGGGGAGGTCAGCAAACGATAAGCTATATTATAGGTTTTATCCTGCAAGTTCAGAGCCCACTTTGGTTCCCTGCCTTTTATTTTGTGGATGCTGCATGTATATTAAATACATATGAAGACCCATAAATAAATTTATCATTTCAGCCGATTTTGAGTTATAAAAGTTCAAAAATGGCTTAAAACCGTAACAGACAGACAGGATTTTTTAACGTAATTTTTTGTATTATAAGTGCAAGAAACTTTGATAACCAAAACCGATGAATTCATTTCAATGTACAAACAAACGGAGACCAAATAAGTATTTATCGGTGTTTGACTAGCTTGTGAGAGTCATAGTTACTTCCGCCGTCCCGGCTTTTCAGAGCCTGAGGCTATTTATTTTGAGGATATTATATGGACATCAAATGTTGCTAAAGACACACTGCGTATTGGGCTAAACCCTTAAACAACCTTTCATTACCATAGATTCAGCTGATTTTGATTTATAAGCGATCCAATATGCTTTAAAAATGTGTTCACTACCATAGCTTCAGCCGATTTTCAGTTATGAGCGGTCCAGTATGCCGTAAAAACGTGTTCAGTGCCCACTTTGGTCCCTCGCCATTTATTTTGTGGACGTTGTATGGATACAAAATATAGCTACAGACACACTGCGTAATGGGTTGAACCCTTAAACAAAGTTTCACTACCATAGCTTCAGCCGATTTCCAGTTATAAGCAGTCCAATATGCCTTAAAAACGTGTTAAGTGCCCATTTGGTCCCTCACCGTTTATTTTGTGGACGTTGTATGGATAGAAAATATAGCTAAAAACATACTGCACAATAGGCTAAACCCTTAAACAAAGTTTCACCCGCATAGCTTCCATTTTGAGTTATAAGCGGTCCTAGATGCCTTAAAAACGTTACAGACAGTTTTGTTGACACCAGTTTCGGTCTTTGCAAAGTATCTGTATAATTATTAACACCAACCGATCTGTATATTAACCAAAACCGATAGATTCATTGCAATGTACAGTCAAAGGTCTTATTTTATTATATCGATTTGTTAGGCCGCAAATGTAGATTTTTAAAGTTTTGTTCCACGTGCCAAGGTTAGACCTCCCAAATATATTATGTCTTTGAATATTTCTAAAAATTAAAACTAATTTTTAACTATTTGTTGTTGCCAATAAGCTGACTCGCATAATACTCATATCTCAAATAATACGTTCTGCCGTAAAACTGTTTTGCATTTTAATTGTCATCTTATGGACAAGTTTATAAAACACTCAAGCTAGACTTTTAAAATTTGACACCAGCATCCTACCCATGCTTATACTTTTAATTCGGCTAGTAGAAATCACTAATAGTCATTCGATACTGCTCCGTGGTTTGGTCCCCTACCAATCCGTCATCATATAGTATCGCTTTGGAGAAGATTCAAGAAAGATTTATAATGTCATCGAATTAGATTGGGCTTCAGTATCAGACTGTTCCTATCGATTTCCCAGGAAATTGTTATGATTGGAGCCGCTAGTTGTGAGAAGACAATTAAAATGACCTCATGTTTCTCCGTGAATTCTACTTGCGAATTGTCCTGAACTTCTTGGTCTCATCGATATTCGAAGTTGGTGGCCGACCTGCTCCCAAGATCTCTTCAATTGTCGCCCTACGCTACTAACTATGAACAGAACAGTGCAATTCGAGACTGCATAGACTGGGTAACCTCATTGGTTCTATTAATTTATTATTATTTATTATTGTTATCTATTTATGGTATATTACTGTTACATCTAACTGTTATATATTTTATCACTGTTATCTATTTATTTTATTATTGTTACTGTTTAAATTTTTCTATCACTGTTAAACCACTTGTAGATTTATCATTGTTTATTTTGTTCTATAAATTTTATGTATGCTCCTTCACTCTTCAGTTATCATAATTATAGTAAGGTACAATTTATCTCTTATTGTCTCCATCTATATATATTATTTATTGCTTAATCTTTGTAGTACCTTTAACCACCTGTATAGTAATTAATTATAAAAGCATATATTACCCGTGACTTAATGTAATGTTATGGCTCTTTGTATTTACCATGCTCTTTGTGTCACCATTTATTTGTGGTCCATTTTGTTACCCATAACCACTGAATATTAAATCAGAAACCACAAGATGTACAAAAAATCAGTACCACTCAAGTAGGTGGATTGGAAGAAACCATCCCTTTGTTGTTTTTCTTCTTCTTTGGGTAATTTATTTTATTTTATTTTGTAATTTCCAACACTTTCTTAAGTTATATTGTAATTTGTTACTTATTTCGTTATCTCTTTTACTCATGTTATTGCTATTTTACTAAATCTCTTAACTTTTCATTAAGAATTTATTTATATTATGTAAACATGTTTGTAACTGCATTGCCGCTGAAATTAAATAAATAAATAAATAAATAGATACATCTTTAGAATTTTAATTTACCGTATTGATGTACACTTGTACTGTACAGTTGCAGTATAACTGTTTCAACGTACAGGTAAGTATCTTAGTCTGAATAAACGTTGAATAAATAAAGTATTCTGCAAGGCCTAAATTGTAGATCAACAGGACATCGTTATCTGAAATTTTACCTACACAGAGGCAGCAACTGGATAGAAGAGTGGGTCAATATGGTGGGGCGGGCGCTGGGAAACCAAGTGACCAGTTATTTTACATTTTGCTCAATAACTCGTAAACTTAGAGATATACACAAAAATGTTCTAGATAAAACATGTAGATAATATATTTTCATGCCACACCAACCATTTTTCATCAGATTGAAGATCGGATCACTCATTTAGGCGCTAGCGGTCAAATAGTAAAGACGTACACAACCCATTTTTGCATAATTTCATCCCCTCAAAAACCACCCTTAAAATCAAAATTTTACAAAACCGTTTCTTAGTGGGTGGTTTTGGGCTACCACAAACAGGTGTGCAAAGTTTCAACTCTTTAGGCCTTGTAGTTTTGGCTCGGCGATGATGAGTGAGTGAGTGAGTGAGTCAGTCAGTCAGGACAAAGCCTTTTATAAATATAGATTAAATAAGTAGGTAGTTGGATAATTATTTTTCACCATACATTGTAATGGTTATTGTGATAATAATTTTTTAAATACAGTACCTACACCAAAAACTACAGTTATTGGCACCAATTTTATAGTCAGTCATTGCCAGTCAACTCAAACAACCTATGTCTCGTTGGTAATATGATTTTTTGTTAGGTTCATGACATTAAAACTTCTATCATGATAATGTACCAAAAACTGATTAAGAAGGAAAAAAAGGCCTAGTCATAAGTTGTACTTTGCTGTCAAAAACATCTGTAAAATAAAAGTGTTTATTTAACATAAAATTTTAATTCATTATATCAAATGAAATAAGCCATACTGTTTATAATTATATGAATCAAAATTATATGTAGGCACAAGTAAATATTAAAGAGTTAATTTTTAAAAATATAGTAGGTGAAAAATGGTAGGTCTTCAATGTATAGTTTAAAAATAATATACTTAATTCTGTTAAAAAATTATTTGATATTCCGTGCTACTTTTACACACATCATCTTCTCCTTCCCAACCGCATTCCTTTTGGACACATTTTGGAGTAAAATAAATCATTTATCACAAATGTCACATTCGATTGCTTGGCTGACAGTTTCTTTGAAATTGTTTCCCCGAAATGTAAAACAGAATAATTCGGGGATTTTTAGCTGCAGCGCTCTTTGCCATTCCATTCCTTCCAAGCTCATGCGCTGGTAGTTACCGTAGTTACATTTAGGCATTTTATCACTTAGCTCATGTGATATTTCATTCATCGTACTACCCGGAAACGAAAGAAAGTTGGCGTTGGCATGTCAATATCTAATGGTTGGCAGGCTGCCAATGACTATTATAATAAATTGATTGGCCTGCCAATGGGAAACAAAGGTAGGTGCCAATAACTGTTATACATACTCTTAAAAGTAAAATACTAACTTTGCTATTATTCTTAACATATAAAAAGCTATTTGCAATAATTCAATTACTGAAACAGCTACTTAATATTTTCATAGTCATTAGCAACCCCTGCCAATGACTGTTATCATAAGCGTTTCTCGATACAGTCACTGGACCCCTTCAATTCGTGTTAAATTGAAGATTTGAATTCCAAATTAAGTTCTAAACAGCCAAAGGCACATTCAAGAATATGCAAGTGAAAACTGAATGAAAAACAGATAGCAAAACCCTTACGCTTAAGAATTTGCTAAGGAATTATAGGTGAAACGTACCGAGTTCACTGAAATAAATCCTAGACAACTACCGTGCGTGAATATCTGTCATATGTCATTTAACCACATGGTCCATAGTCCAATCTGTGGATTCAGGGTTTTGCTGCTCATTAGTTCCAACCTAACCCTTGTTTTAGTGAAGTTTCCCACATACTGCCAATAACTGTATACTTCACCCTATTTCTGTTGAGAAGCAAATGCAGCACATACTCCGGAGAACATGAACGAAACGTGGGTAACCACTAACCACGCCATGTAGGCCTCCTAGTGATTCTTTACCAGGATACAAAGTGCCAAAAGTAAGCAAATGGTTTGTGTGAAGTCCACTCTTATAACTTTTACTATGATTTTTTACCTTTACGTTAAGTGGTACATAGGCCTATATATGCGTGGCCAGTGGCCACCCTTCAGGTAGCATTTTTGTGGAGGCATAATTTTCAAGAAATTTGGTATAAATTTTCATTTTAAATTTCTAGGCTAAGTCCGATAACAAGCAAAATCCGCCCACCAAAAGTTGTCCCAATTTTTCTGTTTTATTGTTTGTTTGTTACTTCCTCTTGGCTGGGGTATTTGTATGGAGGGGAAGCCCTGTTCACTCCACACTGCCTGCAGAGCTGCCAAACTAACAAACCTCGCGGGTAACTGGGGTTAAATCCTAAAAGTAATATAACAAAAAGTAAAAACACACTCACCACCTACTGTCCATATATTTGTAACATGAGCTCTAGAATGGATAACCAATTTTATTACCAAAACCATAAAATGGTGAATTGACAGGCAAACAGTATAATTTACCAAACAACACTAACATTGAATTTGTTTGGAAATATATTAATAAATTTAACCACGAAAATTAATTTTTTAAATCTTGTAGCGTGCCACAGATACTGTCAGTGTAGTTATAAATAAAATGTTGATAGGTAAAGTGACTTTTGGGATACCCGGTATTTCAGAGTTTATGTCATGTAGCTACTTAAAAACAAAAATATTTCATTCAATTCAAATAAATAAATAACATATGTTTGAGCTCCTTGAACAGCTGTTACTCGTACAATGACACTAAAATTTTGGCATTAATCCTAAGAAACCATGCAAAAGGGATATTTCAAAGAACTAAACAGCACACCATTTATAGAATAAAATATTTTGTGGTTTAATTATCAATAGGATTCTCTACTAAATATACTATTTACATACTTAATTGTCTGATATTTCCTTAAAATATGCTTAAAACAGAAAACATTTAGGGTAATTTAAAAGATAAAATCTGAAATTTTAATTGGGAATGGAATGATAGTTTGCTGTAATAATAAAATTGTCTGAAAGGAAAACTAAATTGTCCATTTCTGTCTGTAGTAAAGTCAGTAAAACTTAAGAGAATAGAAGAGGTTTACTAAGTTTTTAATGCATATAAAGGATCTAAAGCCTCGCAAAACTGACTTCAAAGTTCTACAAGATGTACCAGCAAAAGAAAATTGACTTTACCAAGTAAATACTTTTGAAATAATTAGATGTTCTCATTAAAATAGCAAGAAAACTACTCACTGTTAAAGAATATTACAATGATTTGTTTACACATACTTATACTGTATATCCAATAGTAGCAAGTTTGTTCAACTCTGCAAATAAACATCTGGGACAATGAAGAGTCTGGAAGCCAAACATGTGGCTATGTGGATGTATATGAATGCTTGAAAAGGGTCACACTTTCAAATACTCTGAGTGAATATCATCAAGATTTTATCAGTAGAATAATGAAAGGGATAAACCATTGTGGTTTGGCAATGTGATTACACTCTGTTTCATTCTCAGTTGGCAGCCTCGGTCTTAGGGGAGAAAACCTATCCACGAAACAACCTAAAAATGCCAATTTTATTGAAAAATAAGAGACTTTCCATCTCAAACTAAACCAGTGGTAGGTCAATGAGTTCTGCATACTGGTCCATGCTTGTCTTTCAGGTCTCTCTCTTAGATATTTTTCTTTTTTCTTTTGATAATGAAAAATTGAGCATTAACATGGAATTTGGTCATCGTAGAAACATGATTCCAAATGTTGTTTTCTTCTATTTTTGCAGCTCAATTGAATGCAGCTGTTAGCTTTTGTGTCTTAAAAACTTGTCAGTCTGATTTTACAACATAAGATTATTAAAAATGGGAATTCTGATAATATTAAAATACAGTAGGAAGTCGATAATCCCAACGTCAATTATACAAAAATGTCAAAAGTCCAAACGTCTTTCCGGGAAGAAAATGCAAAAAATATGTTTTCGTCAAATACGATTTAAATATCACTAAAGATGGACACCAGAACAATATTTTTGCGAGCGATATTAAAATATAAGTGTATTTGGAACTGGAACGCTCCATATGCAACAATAAGTTGTTTACATGTAAGCAGTGGTAACTCACCCTGCAACAGTCCACAGGTGTGCGATTTTTAGCTCAGCCCCCTACCCCCTACATCAGTCCTCCCTTTCCACTAGCAACACACTAGTCTGAACTCTGCCATAACAAACTGTGACGAGTCGTTCTTACGCTAGGTATGGTGTACAGTTTAGTGCGTTTTTATTGTTTCAACTTGTCATCACGTGTGGTGTGAGAGTTTCTCCCAATGGCAACGTCAACAAAATTGAAAAGGAAACATTTTTGCCTTACAATTCAAAATAAATTTAAGATGTTCTATAGGTCATGTAACTGCAGTTAACCTATTTAAATCGAATAAAGTAACAAAATTAAAGCACACACGTCTTTTTTGCCTTTTGTTTGAAAATCGAACCATCATTAGTTCGGATTATCGACGTCCTACTGTAATATAAATTGAAAGAAATACACTTGCTTGATCAGAAGGGGCGAAAGTGAGCAGATATTTGCAACTGGGTAGTACAATCCAAACTGCCATTTAAATAACAAGACATATGACTGTGTTTCCATGTTGCCAACTGAGCATGAAAAGCAAAGTAGTATTGTTTCGTTTTATCAACTTATAGTTCTATTTGAGGTCTCTTTAAATCTGTTTATAGGAAATACAGTACACAACTTAAGTATAACAAGATAACAAAATCTAATTAATCATATTGCTTTCCAGGAGAGTGTACCTAACACTTTTTACAGTGTACTTAAGATATAATTGTACAACAAACTCACAGTCAGTTTAACAATAAAACAATATAACATAACAATAAATCTATCAAGCTCTAACAGTAACAGTATAATCAATGTACAATTACAATATACACGTAGACCTATTGACTAATGGTAAATGTCACTAACTGAAATTTAGAGACTCCCTCTTACCAACACCTCACTGTGTTCAGGTTCAGAACAGACACTAAATACAGGTAAGTAACCAGAACCGCAACTCCGCAGCACACATTATACGACCATGTCCCATGCAGCACTAGCCATTGACACTACGACATTGACCGATCAGTCCATCACTAACCGAGCCACGCTCTGTTTCAATAAAGAACAAAACTTTGATCAAAAGCTTTTTTCCAACAAATAAAGTATAATGAAAAATCATCAACTCATTTTAATTTATCAGCAAATTTCTTTACAACAAAATTATTACATATAATTATTAAAAGGTACATATAATTATTATTCTCCAACTTATTAGAGGTTTAATTGACACAAGCCATAATACTGAAAGGAAGGTACCTTGAAATATAGAGTTTTGACTCAAAAGGTAGGTGTATGGTGAGGTGGGTTAGCTGGATATGCCAGTTGTAGAAGCCAGCAGTAGCTTTAGGTAAATGCCCAACAAGAACACAGAGGAAGTTTGGAAGTATGAAATTCCCTGTTTGACTTGACGTGTAGTGTCAAATGTCAATAAATGTTATGTCACTAATGGTTATGGAATTATCCGAGCGTACGGACACAAAAAGATATAATAAAAATAAAGTCACTTAATGACTATGTCAGAATAAAGTAAGTAACTGATATCAATCCTGAGGTGTAGTGTTTGAAATCAGCAGCAAACCCCACATAACAAAGTCGTGAGAATTGTTGAATTCACCACTGCAAAACGGGAGAAGCCGACAACCCGGTTCTACTTCCGGAACTGCTCCCCCTTCCTTCAATGTCTTTGGCGCATCAGCGTTACCATGGCAACTGCTCCTACAGACACAGCTCCCTGTGACCTAGGGTTTCAGTCTTGTGGCTCTTTTCCTCTAAGTACTCCCTCGGCTTTACAATCAGCTACATCCACAGCATCACCTCCTCTTCGGGCACCCAAGCTTGGTAATGGTTATGGAATTGATTCAGTTTAGCTTGAGAATCTCGACAACATTACCTTATACCTGACTAGCTTTCCATGATATTTTTTATTAACTACCCAAATAATGACATTTTATTAATACACTTTTTGCAAAACTGATATGTTTCAAGGAATGAAAACCGGGAGGAAAAAATTGTCTTAACCAAGTTTCCTGTAACTGAAAGTAAACTGATTTATATGTGTCAGTGGTAAAGTAATTTTGTTGTGAATAGGCTTACAGAAACTACTAAATAATAATTAATACAAATAAATAAGTACAAACATTAGGAATTTATACACAAATTATTATTTTAACTTACAATAGATATTTGAGCCACTGAAGGCAAATATGCTTGTAAAAATAATAAAAAATACTGAGTTTACCAATGACAAAAATATAATACAATTCTTCAACGAGCTCTTGGCCTCTTTCTTTATTTTGGGACATCCCCATAAGTTGCTTTCTATTCAGATAGCTTTCTATTCCAAGGCTAAAATGTGCACTAATCAATATTTTAAGGTTTGAACAGAGATAATAGCAGCAAATTATGTCGAGCTGAATGTGAACCACTGTAAATAAGGTTATCATATTTTTAATTCTTTGCTAGCAGATTTATACTGTTATGTTTTATGTATTTATGTTAGCGGGTCTTTCTCCAACATTACATATATATATATTATTTGATTGTTTAACTAAAATTGAAAAATACAGTAGACAAATACAGGCCTTGTGTGGGTTGATAAATGTTAAAAATGAAAAATATTACAATGTAAATTTGTCCTATTTGAAAACTATTAAAATACGACAACTACCAAAAGGCACAGTTAATATTATCGATTTGATACACAATAGATAATCTAATAATGTACAGCTGAAGTAAAGTCAAAATAAGAGATTGTACTAGTTGAAAATTTAAAGCGCTTTGTTTAGTTTGCTTTGACTACGTCATGTCTTCTCGAGCACGCATTGTGTCGGCATGTGATGGAGGTAGGTGCGTGGCAGAGAATGTCATGGTAGACCGATGTCCATGTCGTCTAGGTGTGGCAGGGGTGAAGTGTCTGGTGGAGGGGGTGGCGAGGGGGAAGGTGCGAGGTGGTGGGGGGAGGACATCGGGTCCCCCGTCACCGGGTGATCATCATCCATCAGATCCTCATTCAGACTTAGAGGTGAGTCGTCCAACACTCCATCTGATAACTGAAACAACAATAGCTGTTAGTTATAAGAAACATTCTGGTTGAGTCCAACTTTACCAATGTTTTAGAGAAAAAACTTTACCAAAGCTTTAGAGGAAAAAAGTCAAACATCAAACACTTTTTTCTAAATGTGTTTCTAGCATAAAAGTCCGTTCTTGTGATACCTTCTGCTTTTAAATCTTCCTTTTAATACTACAAGTTTAGTATAAAATATCTTATTTTAAAAACATTAATACCCTCCTCAAATTGCATGATGATAAAAAAGCCACAAACATCATGAAAAGATACTTAAATACTTTCTAATCATAAGCAAGTCTACAAAGTCTAAAAATGTGTTGTTTTCCGTCTAGTTGCTTTCAAATTTTCTTCTCTTGTCTTGGGGACCATACCCCCTGACCCTCCCCCATTAGTAACTCTCCTCCCTTTAACAACATCTTGTTCACATCTATGACAATGCCAAACCCTAAGTCAGAATATCTTATTCAAAATCTGAGATAGCTACAGAACAAAATGTTCACCAACAAAACTTCTAGATTTTTAAGGATATTTTCACACCTGAAAATCTCAAATGACTGACTTACATGAAATCTATGAAATCTCATAGTTTTCCACTTTTTTCACTTTGTCTTGTAAACCTATCCTCCCAGCTATTTTAAATTGCAGATTGTCTAAATCCGGCCCTACGGTCAGGTAAAGTTTAATGGATTATGGGTTACCGAAGTGTTCAGCATGGGGTGTGACTTGTAGCTGTGTAGTGAGGTGGTGTGACTCGGAGAGTGCCAGGATAGATCCACGTCCAGGCTGCTACTCTTAGTCAAGTGTTGTTCCAACTCCTGCAACATACAAAGTGTCATGTTCTACAACGTGTCACTAATACAAGGTATTCCCAGATCTATTTTAGGAAAACCGCTACTATTCATTATTTTGGATTTTGTTGGGCTGTAATGAACAAGCTTGCTCAGCGTTTTATAAAATGTTTTACAATACTTTCTAGAAATGTTGTAGACTTTCTAGTAAACAAACTCCGGAAAATAAATTATTGTCTTTACCATATGAGAGAATTCATGTATCCCACCGATCTACGTACACTTTACCTATCTTGGTTTGAATCCACCTTGAGGTACGGAATCATACATTGGGGAGGTACGATCCAGGACATTGTGAAACCGTTGATAGTAATTCAAAAACTCGCAATTCGTACCATATGTAGCGTGGGAAAATTTCACCCCTCAACTGAACTGTTTAACTTTTTAAACGTAATGAGATTTAAAAATTATTTAAGACTGATTGGCAACACACCTTCTTTATAATAAAAATAAAACTATTTTTAAAATTTTCAATTATATTTCGGTTTCTGAACAGAAACCCTCTTCAGATTAAAAATATAAGATTTTCTGTTCAGAAACCGAAATATAATTGAAAATTTTAAAAATAGTTTTATTTTTATTATAAAGAAGGTGTGCTGCCAATCAGTCTTAAATAATGAATGAACCACCTTCAACAACATATCGACAAAAACTGAGAGATTTAAAAACATCTATACATACTCTATTTTAATGTTTGTTAAAAAGAATCATTCCATTTTCAATCATATAAAAATAAACAGAAATACAAGACAATCAAATGATAAAATATTGATTTTTCCTTTATACAAAAAAGACAGGAGTAGAAACCAATGTTATTTTAAATGTACTAGTATGTTTAACAAATTTTATATTAATTTAAATTTAAATGGAAAATTGTCTAGTTACAAGAAAGAAGTGAAAAAATACTTGAAGTTCATTATTAACGAATGTTCAAGAAGTTCTTTTATTTTACTGTAATATTTTTATTGTTTACACCTAAACTAATATATAGAATAAGACATGATTTATTAAGATACTGTTGATTTTTGTTATTATCTACTGAAGCAAGACTGCTAATTTTACAACTATTTATAAATTAATTTTCTTTTTTTAAGCCGAAATGCTTTGTGCACATGGCATTTATGTTATGTACATATACAAAAAATTGAATAAACGTTTTTCTGATTCTGACAATAATACATTTAGAATAAAATTTGCAAATATTGATAGTGTGTTTTTTTACAATATGACTTTGTGATGGAACAAAAATTAATCAATCAGCTCTTAGACTATCAATAATAAAATCTGTATATCATTATATTAAAGTAGGGCTGGTAATGTACCAATTGTACGTCAACCAAAGGTTTATTGTACTATCCGGTTACCTTAGCCCCTGTAAGTACTTATTTTAATTCTAGTGACGCCTTGTGTTCCTAGTGTATATCTAGTGACGCCTTTCTTGGTCAGTGGCGGCTTTCTATGGGCTTTCAGCAGCCTCCCAAGTCCGTTAATATATCTAAATTTTGTATTTAATCCTCAATTTATAAGATAAATTACTAAATTAGTTCATCCAAGCGTTTGTACAATGCGCAGCCAGGTCAGACTTGATGTGGTGAGCGTATAGAATGATGCTTGGGCGCAAGCCGGAGCGCCCCACAGAGCTACTGTACAGGCATACGGGAGAAGCAGCCGACAGCTGAGAGGGTGCTGTGACGTCATTCCAATGCATTTATACAGACTGCTTTGGGCTCTGCCCCAACCAAGTGTGCATGCACGGCCCCCCTCCACTTCCCCTACTACCGTGCGGTCACACCAGTCCGAATGATCTGTAGATCAAACAGCCGATCTAGCGGACACCTACAGCTGATAATTAATCAGTGATGCCAACACGATAGACAAAACTATTATTGTTCTAATAGAAAATTCAAATTGAATAAACGCTACTAGCACTTAAAACTGTTGGTTCAACTGATTATTCTAACTTGATAGCATCAGAACAGTTCTCAGTCCAGTTTAGCGGTTGTCTTTGCAAAGTAAGCGTCATTACGCACCTTTATTTGTTCTGTCTTAGTTTTCTTTAAACGGTTAGTTGTAGTGTTTTAATTCTGATAGTTTTCCTTTTCTATCAATACTGCAGTAGAAAATTAATGTCAAAAAGGCTTAAAAATATGTTGTTTTAGCACTAAATTTTACAAAATTTCCTGGGAAAGGCCCCCTTTTTGTTGGGGGGTGTATATTGTTGCTCCAACCCCTCGGTAGAGCCCTCCCACTAACTTTGCACACGAGCTGCTACTGACTCTAGTCTTAAAACAATACCCGTTAAAATTATTAGGCTACAGTTGTTAATAATGTGATCCAACGTGTTTGTTTTACCTTACAACAAACTCATCACAAACATAAAATACTAAATTGTAAGGGTGTCGGTACTTTCTAAGGGTACCTTATCTAAATCATTGTTCTTACACAATTATAGGAATAAACTGTACAATCATAATAGTTGATAGCAATGATGAAGTAATAGTATATAATAATTCATTAGAGTCTCACTTATCCATCTCTCGCTTACCCAATATTATATATTATCTGTCATGCAACTAGACCAAAATTATTGTCAAAAGAAAATTACGTATTTTGCTTTCATGGTGAATGTTTTGTGTTTTGTTATATACTTTAATGTGTTTCTATCACCTTTCATTGAATATTTTCATTTTTTCCGTAGTAGAATGTTTTAACTAAACGGAAGATGAACCTATAGTTTTTTTAAAATTGTAATGGTTTTCTCTTGAGGTTTCCCTGATATCCAAAATGTTCACTATCTGCCCCTTTGCTGGCCCGCTGGAACGTTAAGACGGATAAGCAAGACTCTACTGTAACGTGTTGTTAATGTTAACACGACACAACAAAGTAATCTTTGATTTACCTGAACTCTCATGATCAGAGCCTTGTTTTGAGTGGCAAGTTGCTCTCCGGCCTTCCTGCTCTTCTGAAGTTCATGTTGCAGAGTCTTGATGTAGGCAACAGACATTTTCAGAATCGTCCCTTTGTTCTGCCTAACATCACGCACAATTTCAAAATGGCTGGAAACATTGAAAGCTTATTAATTACGTAAAGTAATTATGCTTTATGAAACCGGAAGTACGAAAGATCGAGTGAATAATAACCACGGAAAAACTTACAAGTGTTATTGAAATATTTCTAGCAACTTCCCTAACAAACATAAGTTGATTGTAAACCTCATGATGATTTGTTGAGATATTTTTTGAAAAAATATCTTTTTATGTCTTAAATCTGGGGTTTCAAACTTTTTCCTTTATTGTACCACTTACAACTTATGCTCTAAAGCATTCAACTTTATGTATTGGGCATGTTTATCGGTATCTTTCAAATTCTGTTTTGCCTGTGTTCTTTCGATTAGTTATCTGTATTGTCTGTGTCAATTTGCAGACACTAATACTGACAGAGATAAAAGTTGTTGGCAGTTTACATAATAATTGGAAACTATTTGATTTTTAGTCTTTTTATAAAAACCTACATAAAAACATCTTCGCTTTATAAAAATTGTTTTACATAGCAATGCTGTTACCTACTGGATTTCCATTTCCCCCTCAAAAAAGATTTATTGTTATTATGATGGCATCCGTTCAAACTTGTTGCTTTTTGAATCCGACAGCTGTGCGGTATGAAAAACACAGAGGCCGTAACCTTTACTTATGTACTATATTTGTAGACTTACACAATTAAAATCAATAAAGGCTTTGGACAGTGTATTTTAACTTAGGCTAGGATATGACTTATCCTGTCCACCCAGCTTTTTCCTCAACAGCCGAGCTGTTTTGCCACATTGGGTCGAAGAATCAACTGTCGAAGGGTAAGAATCAACTGTCCATATTATTATTTTCATTACAAAATTCACAGTTGTACAAATTCTAATTTAATGTTGCAATAATTCGGTAGTCACCATTTTTAAAAACATTAACAAAGTCCAACATCTGTTAACAAATATTTGATAATGGTGACTACACAAATTTTACAACTGTATATTAGAATTTGTGCAACAGTGAGTTTTTATATGATCAATGAATTCATGTTGTCTTCTAGCTCAGTGGTATGAAATAGGTTTTAGCATTACAAAATACAACCAGGGTATATTATGACTTACTAATACAAATTAATTACTCCATAAATTTAATTTTGTAAACAGTTTTATATTGGACATAGGTAAAATGTGTTCCATTTTTCTACATATATTCCATGAATAAGATCGTTCCAGAAAAATATAGGTGGGTTATTCTTCCCTAGATGTTATCATACAGAATTGATATGTTATTTATTTAGGGGTATTAACTCACAGCAAGCCCAAGAGTTCTTTAAAACAATGTAGCGCAATAAAGTAGCTTCATCGATACAGGACGTATTCAATTCTAGAAACTATAATTAAATAGCTACAGCTATATTTTATACTTACGGGTCGTTATTTTTCGGTAATAAAGTCCCCAGTTCTTTTATCCTATCGTTGATGTTGAATCTTCTTCTTCTCTCGACTGCATAAAAAAAATAGTATTAGTAACTTACTAGTATTAGTTTTTACTGTACAGTCTACACCATAGGCGTTTTTAATTTGTTTTATTTATGATTGTGGTAACACACCACTTTTAGGAAAGCAATAACAAACTTGTATGCCTGTGTTCGGAATCACTAAATCACTATTTGAGATGCCGACCACTCTCAAGAGGGTATTTTAAGACAAATATGTGGTGAAGGATGAGTGTGATGAGTGGTAGTAATGAGTTATGAGGTGTAGTCTTGTTACAAACTGAGGCCGACATTTCCTTAGAATGGTTCATTAATTAATAGCCCAATGACCAATGGAAATACAAGGAACAACGGCTTAACATGACTTCCGAACCACACAGGTGATGGTCTGATATGTCTAAATGATGGCGGGAGTTGATGCGGGTATCATCAGATTATCACTGAGATATCTGACCCGCTTTAGACCTATATCATCCTCAACAACCTGACCTCCATGAAGCTGGATTACAGGACCACACCACAAGTCCCAGTCGTACCCTTGAACCCTCACCCTTTACCTCAGAGGCCAAAACTCCTCCACTTATAGTTATGAGCGCCACTTCAAGACTAAATAGTTCAGAGCTTCTTTGTGATAAGGAAGAATATAGAAAAGAATGTTTGTAATACAAATAGCTGGTTCAGTATTTTGTTAGTGTGTGTTGACAGTTTCATCCATATTGAACAATTTGCTTGAATGAGGTGAAATTTTGCTTGAATGTATAAAAAAACTAAATAACTTATGTATAAGAAACATATATTTTAATATATAAATCCAAGATGGGTGTTCTTAATTCCAAAATGACAGAGTTAAGCTGGAATTTGGACTGATCATACGAGAGAGAAAAATATTTATTACATGTAGTGTATCACCAGGTTTTTGGCATAAACCCAATGGTAAGTTACCTCAGGAAATTTACTTAAGTCTAAAACACTACAATATCCTGTTATTTGGAGCCAATACATTTAGTAAAAGAGTTTCCCTTCTGGGATGCGTTGTGTCAATTTACTAAAATAGTCTTGGCAATTAGTTTGAATTTAGCAGAGCATAAAGTGGTCTCATTCCTAAGAGGCCCACCAAGATGTTGATTCCTGATCAGAATTACTTATTTTGCCCGGCCCAGGACTTGAGACCTGGCTTGGAGGGTTAAAGCGCTTTGTGCGGCCGCAACTCTCCTCTCACCGGGCATCCACTGCTCGGATCTTCTCAACCACAACCTATAAGATGCTTCAAAGGCTGCCTTGGAAATTCTTTGTAAGAATAGGTTCGTTTGCCTACTGCTAAGGCCAAGTTCTTTGAACAAACCATATAATGATTTGGCGGGAAGTCCTCTAGCTCCCACCTCAACTGCATAACAGTGGCTTCATGTTGTTTTGGGATGTTGGTATCCCAGCGGACTGTCAGTTCTATCAGAATTATTGTTAGAATCATTAGAAAACGCCGAAATGCTAGTACGACTTACTCATGTTGTGGTTGTCTTTCTTCTGCCTATCCTTGACGGCTTGCAAGTCAGCCTCAGTGTAGAGGTGCTCGGGCTTGATCTGGGACAGGTCGGCAGGGCAGGACAGGCTGGTCTTGCTGAGTCCACTGGTGCTCCCAGAGCTCCCCAACGCTATCAGATGCTCCAGAAACATTCCTGAAGTTCCCTGTCAACACACAACCACAAATCAACACCTTTCTTTGAAGTGTTTTTGCTAACAATGGTAGAATTTCCGAGTTTGAAATATTTTTATGGATGCTTTTCACACATCCATCTGCGATCTGACTTCGTCTTCAGCTCATAACTTTTAGGCTAGTTCATTTCCTAATGTTTTGTGTTATGTTTAAGGTTACTTTTCACCTGAGTTCGGGATAGACTTGAGACCTCTAAACGTCATGTTCTTCTTGTTCACCAAAACATGGAAAATATCCATAGTATTATTTCAAAATCAGCAAGCAATATGTGTTTTTGTGTGTGTTATTTATGAAAACACTTCAAGCTAATAAAGTCCTAGTTCTCACCAATCAGTTTTAAACTGTAAGAACCAATTAAGAAGATGTCGAGTTGACTTCCTTTATAAGCCTCAATAGCATCAATATGTTTTAAGTTTTTTATTTTTTTTTTAAGTTTATTTGCCAGTGGCCATGGGCCTACGCAGCATGTGCGGTGGGTGACCTTAGCGACAAATTAACTATCGATCTTAAAAAAA
The DNA here is from genome assembly GCA_018831715.1 of Matsumurasca onukii. NCBI lineage: Eukaryota > Metazoa > Arthropoda > Insecta > Hemiptera > Cicadellidae > Matsumurasca > Matsumurasca onukii. The sequence goes on from CM032064.1 coordinate 11,073,628, forward strand.
AAATAAAAAGACTTTTCTGTTGTTTGGCCCTAAACAAACTGGATGTACATCTATTAATATTCTTGGGGTAGTAAAGACCAAAATTTGAGGTGGGATAGACTTGTTGATTACGTGGTTAGTAAAATTTCATTTGGTCTTTACCCTCCGAGATGAATGGCAAAGTTTTATAATTTATAGCATTGAGATATTTATAAACCATCTGTTTTGCCACAGTTAACTCGCATGTGTCTTATAAAATAAGCTTTTACGAAGCAACGCCAAAAAGAAATTTAGATAAAATCTTAATTAAATGCAAAACTAAAAATTCAACTTATTTTTAATTTACAGTCACATAGTAAAACCATAGCTTTCTCACAATTGGGAATTTCAACCATATTATATGATCATTAAATTTACCAAACTGCACTACTGTATATGTAAAGAAAATCCAGTTTAAAACTCAAGCCAACACAATTACGTAACATGACTTAATAGATTCATTGAATTACACAAACCAAAGTAAGAACCAAGAGTCCACAGATTGTAAACTGATTGTAAAGTATACTGATGCCAATGAAAAAATTCAACCTTCGTTTTTTCAAACTTTAAAATAAACTTTTACGGAGCAACATCAAAAATAAATTTAGATACAACCTTAATTCAATGAAAAACTAAAAACTCAACTCATTTTTAATTTACAGTCACATAGTAAAACCTTTTCAGAAATAAAGGAATGTATAAGAAGCATGTACAAAAACTGTAAGAACGTGTATTTGCTAACTTTGTCATTCTATTCTTTTGATAAGTTCTTCCAATAGATTTAAATGTCTCTCAAACCTATTTATTTTGCAGTCTCAATGATTCTATTCCTTGTAGGCCTACTTAGTACTGTATTTTTTTTAATTTGACTTAAAAAAGCGTAATTGGGTGTTTGCATTGTGAGCTGTGAAAATAATAGTATGGATTTGTACAAAATACCTAATTTTTTGCTTGGACTCCATTAAATTTAGATCTACAGTGGTTTCAAAGTAAATTATTAGGTCATCACGAATACCTGTTATTCATAGTATGTATGTAATATTTATTTATGTATTACAAATAATCACCATTCGTGATATTTTGTCAATAAACATCTTTTAAGACAACGCATGTATTCACAAAACACCAAAAACAAGTCATTATGATTAAAGCAGCTGTAATTGCCTCCATTTACTCTACTGGAATTACCATGTGGGAAAAGTGCCTGCAATATACGGACGTTCCCCGCTTGTCTTGCATGTCTTTGAAATGCATTCGTTTATGACAGGCGCTCTTACCGCGTTACCGCTTGTTCCAAACGTATTAACGAATACAAAAGTATGGTTTATAATATTGATACTCTTTGATTTACTATTTTGGTTTCACTTAAATGGAAGTTTCATATTTGTGGGCTGTCCAGATTGTAAGCACTTCACAGTAACTGATATTAGTCTTAGGCGAAACGGAGGGAAAGGGCTGTAATTTAAATTTTTCATTGTTCCTCAAAATCCTTTGGGGTTTATACTGACTACACCAATGGATTGTTTGATTAGTTTTTGGACATTACACAACGTTTTTGTGGGGAAGCGGTCTAAAGCCATATGCCTGCACCGGGAATCGAACCCGCGACCTCGCACATTCTGAGCCGTGACTCTACGCATTGAGAGAGTATTTGATACCTAAAAGCTAAGACTTGTTTAATTCTAAGTGCGTGTGTCAAATATTGCTTTTAATTTGTACATTTTCGCCAATATTTGTCAGTGATTTACTGCTTGAAAGCATTTAAGTGGTAAACATTGCCCTCGGTCAAAGTGAGGTGGGTGTTCAAGGAACTGAGAGAAGTTGGAAGATCATCGATCTTGGAGTTCAAATTATGGACACATAATTCAGCAATTACCTTTTGGACCAGACAAAATTACAATTACCAAGATTTCTAAAGACCGATGGACAAACATGTTTGTCTCAGAATCAAATGCACCAGGAATTAGTGATTTAGCATTATCTTGTTGGTAGTTTTTGAAGAGCCTATGCATATCAAGTTGATTGCACATTTTCGCCAGAAGCACCTTTGTATACAGCACGTAATCAGGTATCGACTCTCCTCAGTAAACTGAAGGTTTCTTTAAAGTAGTTTATTTTACAATACGTTTAGTGAAATTTGCCCCCCTTGTAAGCGCACTCCCCGATGTCGCCATAATACATGCCCCGTCAGCTGATTATGTGGAAAAGTTATCTTTAAGTTCCAGTTGCATCAACAAATCCAATAGCTTTTTGAATCCTTCTTTACGGACGTTTTGATGCGCCGTTTTCGAGTAGCCTAAAACGCGATTCTTACTTCTGATTGGATCCATTGACCTATATATATTATGCCTATGTATTTAACCCATATATTTAAAGCCAATGTTAGATCTATGGAATTCAACAGTGTCCCGTTATATCTAATCAGAAGACTGAATCACGTTTTGCGGTACTAAGACGGCTCGTAGAAAACGGTGCGGAACTCTGTTTATTGAAAAAGAAACGAGGGCTTTTTATAGTACACTTTCAGTTTAATCCACTGGATCGACGGTCCAAGTAAACTAAAATTAACTAATACTTACATTCAAAGAACAATCTTATACTTATCGTCAGTAAAATTATTAATAATGATTTGTTTAACTTTTATTTTTGTAAGAACACAACTTGTATGGCCTAAAATAAAGACAGTTTATCCCCAACATTTTGCCACCCTAGGCACGCGCCTAGTTCGCATATTCGGAAATACATGACTGGGCGTAACCCACGGTGGGTCGCTACAACTTCTACTTAGTAGTACTCGTACTTACGTCCACATCGGAGGGGAGGGTGAGAGACTGAGCCGCCTTCACGTTGTCAGAGCTGATGCTGCCAAAGTTGAGTTCCTCCAGCAAATCCTCCGCCTGCAACAGACCATCAGCAATCAGCACAAGAACATCACAGTGGACCAGAGAGTGCAGAGAAGAAAACTTTAACTTTTTACGGATTAGTCAACCAAGCAATAACCCGTGTTTACGACTGAAATAGTATTCCAGCTTTGCCCCGCTCACTTTAAAAGTGGCAAAACATGGTTTCGTAGTCCCCCGTTTCCGACACCGTTTATGAACCGAAACGTACAAATGCAGGTTTATATGATAGGTAGGAGTGGTTTTATGTTCCTTATATACGAAAAGGGCAAACAATATAATGCACTTTTAACGTAGCCTATTTTGAGCCCTATTTAATTTGGTTTTCTTTATTTAAGCATGGAATTTATTTAACTTAAAGTGTTGAATTTGTAGGACTGTATTAAATATCTCATTATCTTCTTGATACGATTGTTCGTCGGCTAAACTAAGACTGGTGCTTCTCACAGAAACTAGTGTACCTCTGTGTGAACATCCACTATCTCAATTTATGCCAGAGAAGACTTACGATTCAAGCGTTATCTTCGAGTTAGTTACGCTCATGGTGAGTTTAACCTTGGACTCGCCTTCGCCTCGAAAATGCAAACAAAACACATGTTGTTTTGCTACGATCCTGATCCTGACCCTGACCGTTATCAATGGTCGAGGGAATGTTGCTTGCATCGCTGGATAAATTACCCACAAACCCTTGCTTTATCAGCCTCAGCAATTTCCGATTGTTATACCTCAATAACTGTTGCAAATCATGTTTTTGGTGAACTTAAACAAAAACCGATTAGATCAGATTAGATTTAATATATTAAAACATTTAATTCTCCCAGCTCTAGGACCTTGTGTTACAACAAGTTACCTTTTTAGCGCCTGTAGATCATACTGATGTTTTTCTTAAGAATCTACTGGCGCTAAAAAGGTAACTTGTAGATTTAATAATTATCATTTTTCTTCATGATTTTTATTTTCTGTTTTCATCCATATGCGTTCATGGAGACAAGCCCGTTTATTAAAATAGGTTCGGTAGTTTAGAGCAGTAAAGGTTTATACATCGATAAAGAGGTGGGTCTGTTTTAAACAGCAACATTAAAATACACATCAGCAACCAAAGCCGAGAAAAATAAGCCTTAAATCTTTCGCTTCCGCCAAAACGGTATCGACAGGTGTCGGTGAACTCTCTGGACATACTAGACATGTTCCTTGGGTCAAAAACAAGAATATTTTACCATATAAAGAGGGGTCTCCGGCGGCCGTTGTCCGTCTGTCGGTGTGAATGTTTTTACTAAAATAATTATGAAATAAACTAATGCATTGATTTCCACCAAACGTTGGTCAAAATCTAAAATACCATTTCTAATTAGGAAAAAATATTATTTCATTTAACTTTCAAATTTCAAATTGCGGCCGTTTAAAGTTTTAAAAGTTAAATAACTCAAAAATGTGTACTTTTACAACAAACGTTAGGAACAATTATTTTAGTGTACTTAATGCTCTTCAAAATGTATTAACTTTAAAATCGAATGAGAAATAATAAAGTTATTGTAATTTCTGTCTTACCGGCCCATGTCCATGCGTTCTCCAGTCAGCTAACGCAACAACAATGGGACTGACTACATTATTTTGATTCAGGTTTGTTAAATTCGTTTGGACATCTCTACAATCAATAATAAGTCTTTCCGGTTATGCTACCGTGTCGAAGGTCGTCGATTTGAACACCTCTTGCACGAGCAAATAAATTACATTTTATGTCCTCTGTTTTGGAAGATTGAATAGAAGATTAAATCAAAAGTTTAAAATGTAATGTTTTATTTTAAGTTGGTTTATTTATTAAGAATTTCAACAAATTAAATAAAACTAATACGAATTTATTAAAAAGTTAACTAGTTGACTTAGTTAGCTAAAAAAATCTTAGTTAAAACTTAAAAGTAAATTAAGTTAGTTAATGTCGGAGTTCTCCTATGAATATCTCTACTCTCTAAAAAACCAAACCTAACCTAAACTTTCAAAAAAAATAAGGATTTTGAAGCAATAGTTTTATGTAGACACAGTTATTACTATAATTGTTATGAAATTTTAATAGTTTTGAATAAATAAAACAATATTATTATTTAGAATTGTCCATTTATCTTCCAGAACAAAGGAAATGAAATGTTATTTATTTGTTCGTGCAAGAGCTGTTCAAATTGACGACCTTCGACACGGCAGCATAACCTAATTATTGATTGTAGAGATGTCCAAACGAATTTAATAAACTCCTGAATCAAAATAATGTAGTCAGTTCCATTGTTGATGCGTTAGCTGACTGGAGGGACGCATGACGGACACGGGCCGGTAAGACAGAAATTGCAATAACTTTGTTTTGTCAATGTCAATTTTAAAGTTAATACATTTTTAGAAAGAACATTGGCAAAATTAAAGGTAATTTTCTTATAAGTTTGTTGTAAAAGTACTCGTTTTGAGTTATTCAACTTTGAAAACTTTAAATGGCCGCCATTTCAAAATTTGAAATTAAATGAAATAATATTTTTTCCCAATTAGAAAATGATATTTTAGATTTTTGACCAAAGTTTCGTGGAAATCGATGCATTAGTTTTATTTTCATAATTATTTTAGTAAAAAACACATCCACACCGACAGACGGACAACGAAGCGCCGGAGACCCCTCTTTATATGGTAAAATATTCAGGGTGAACTCACAGAGCTTGAACTTTAACACTTTAATTGTGATTAGGCTGTAAACAAACTTAACGTTAACGATGCGTAAAATAATTAAAAAATAATACCTCACGTCAAAGTAGTTTATTAAGCAAAATTAACAAACACACATTTGCATTAGCCAAGTCGAAAACCCCCAATACGTTCACAACAAGAGTTACCTGATTTACAATACAGACTTAATAAGTGAAATCTACAAATTAATGTACAATACGAGACTCGCCAGTAAATTCACGGACGCTCTAGTTTCTGTGATCCTGTTCGTTCTTAAAATTTACTGGAAGGGCGTTGTAGAGCTTTATGGAGTTATAGATCAAATGTTTTTGAAAAATGTAGATGAATGTTTGGGAATCGGAAGACTTGAGCTGTTGATGGCTATGAGCAAATGAGAGTGTCTCTATAATGTAAATACTGTAGATAGAAAAGTTGAAGGATTTGAACATATATACATGGCTGTTTTCTTGGCGGACAGAAAAAAGTACGAATGGTCCTTCTTTGAAATCTGAACAAGAACGTGGTTCGCTGAACTTTCACGTGAACTTATATTTAGAATTTACCATAAAGTATCGGATTTTGCATTCAGTAAAATTATGCCGATGACAAGCTTAAAATGCCAACCTTTAAAACCATTAGGCCTATTCTCTTCTCAACCTGAAAGACACACAAGGAAGTGTTTCAAAATGACAACGGGTTTGGAAAGGATTAATAGTGAACATACAGGAGCCAGACTGCCAGAGCAGTAACTAACAAGAGCGAAGGCGCAATTCGCTTTAAACCTGGCTAAACACTAAACAGACAGAGCCAGGAGATAACCTTGCTCGGCAAATAAGGAGGCCGTAAAGTTAGATAGTGCCGCTTATCAGAGCCCCTCGTGCCCCTGCATACCATTACCGGTGGTAGTGGTAGGGGGGCATAGTGGCTTAATTATTTCACACCTTATACTCGCTCTTGCTCTTGATCACTCGTCTCAGTTCACGTTTCAACATAGGAGGTCTTTTCATTGCTAAGCATTTTCATGCTGACACCCAGCAGAGTTGCAACTGGGTCCTGGCCGCGTTTTGCTTGTTAATGTGATGTGTTAGGATTATAGGTGTGTGATAGATAAATAAATAAATAGTTTATTCTGTTAACAATTTACATGTCATACAAACATCATTTCATCCGGAAAGCTAAAATCTTCCACACATTCTTACATTGAAATCACAATCAGACAGACATACATTTTGACATTCACTCTCTCTCATTCATTCGAATTGTACCACTACAATCCAGTAGACAGTTAGTGTTTTCCAGTCATGTGCCATAAACTCGTTTGTATTGTAAAATGCTTAGGCGGTCATCCCTTTTCCAAACGTTTAAAAGCCTTAAGCTCTTGGGCAATTTAAATCGAATTTGGCAATCTGTTGACTTGTTGAACTCCTACCTGAGAAGGTAAACGTTCATGAACTGCCGTTATCTGTCTCCCGTTCGCATTTTGACATTCACTATCTCTCATTCATTCGAATTGTACCACTACAGTCCAGTTAAGTCAGTTAGTGTTTTCCCAGTCATGTGCCATAAACACGTTTGTATTGTAAAATGCTTAGGCGGTCAAAACGGTTTTCAAACGAATTTTAAAAGCCTTAAGCTCTGGGGCAATTTAAATCGAATTTGGCAATCTGTTGACTTGTTGAACTCCTACCTGAGAAGGCAAACGTTCATGAACTGCCGTTCTGTGTCTCCCAGTTCGGAAGTTCTCCCTGCCTCTAGTTTGAAAAGAATGAATGTCACATCCTCTTACGAGACCGCACTTAGATTTGAAAAAGGACAAGTTTCCAAAAATAGAGGCAAGGTAGTGTCATTAATTTTAAAATTTTGAATGCTGGCCGACACAACTCTCTCCATTGTAATTTTTCAATGGTTCGGCCTGTTTTTTTGCAGAATGAAAACTCTGTCGAAACTTGATTTTCAGCATCCACTCCCCAAAGCCAATCCGTAGGAAAGGTGCGGGTAGATTACTCCGTAATACGCCGTCATCAGTATCTGAATAGCGTCGTATTCGGACAATTGCCTCAAAACATGATAAGTATCATTACCGTAACATTTTAGTACTGTGTGTACTAAAAACTACTGTTTTAGTCTAAACTTGTATATTTTTCTCTACCTCAGAAATATATTTTGTCCTGAAATAGTCGTACTTACTTCTTGAGTTGAAAAACAAACTACACTCTAAAAACCGTCTGGAAAATTTTTGAGGAGTTCGTTTATCAAAATGATAATCGCCCTGGTGAATAAAGTGTCATGTTCAGATTGGTTCAACGTTCTGAATCTGTAGCAAAGGACATATTCAAAAAATGGACGAGGTTATGATTGTGGCTTCTGGACCATAACCTATATTAATCTATGTAACCCATTTAATACAAAGAAAACTACAGCACCAAAAGTGCACAATTTACATAGAGATATTAAAAGTAGAGTGAAAAGAGCAAGACCTTCTTTTAGCGACCCGATTCGAACCTTAAAGCGAACATCTGAAGGCAGCAATACTGTTTAGGTAAACTACAACGATTTTCTTTTATATCAGAACAAAACCGTTAAATGCTGTGCCGTAGATTGCCAAAATACAGATTAAACACCTTCATAGATAACGCTTATAATTAAAACAGCTTGCAACAATTTGGTGTGCCGACATATGCTGCGTGTCTGAAAAGTGTATGAATGAGATGGAAGTATGAGAGAAAAGTCTTAGCTCACTAAAATGACGATTACCATACATTTCATGGAAAGAATCTTCATGCAAAAAAATTATTTATTTATTAAATTCATTCGACCGTCGGCTGATACTGAAGTTGGGTTCTGCGAGGACACGCACACACACAAGCACGCATTGTGCATTGTGCATTGTGTGGGTGTGTGAGTGGCGGCCCTTGCAGTCAAGTGAAGATGTTCCAACACGAAGTTACTCCTGTTTTGTAACTCACAAATCTCTCGACTGGTCTCCTTCAATTAGTGTCACTTATGAGCAGCTCTGCTAATCAGCCACGGTAACCTCCAGCCTCTCTGCTGTCTGCTTATTGCCCGCTATTCACTCCTCACTCTACCTCGGCTTGTTACTCGCCTTTCAAGTTCACCTCCCGATTGTTCTTCAAACACATTTGAAATCATCATCTCAAATGACTGAACGATTCTCTCAAGTCACTACCAGGATGATCAGAACTGCGGTTGGGCGGGCTGGCTGCGACGCGCTGTTGTTCCTCGTGAAGGTCGAGGTTATCCGTGGGTCTTCTCAAAGTTTTATACTAGAGCTATGGAGAAAATTTTAAAACATTTTTCGGTTCAAAAGGCTTGCGTCTTGGATGTCAACTAAGTACAATCAAGTGTGTCAACGAAGTGGCGCGAATACGATTGAAGTGTCCATGGTGATGTCTGAACGAAATATCTTTCTGAGATTCAGAAAAATTGACAGTTTAAGAACTCCCGGCACTGCAGTAACAACTTTTTCACGACGGCAACTCCTCGTGGTTCGGAAGTCACGTGGTCCATCTATTATTTATGACCCAATCTGGGGAACAGTCGGCCCTAGTTTGTAACAAGACTGCGCCTCATCATCCATCAAAACACTCATCACACTCACCATCATCCCATATTCACCTTTAAATACACTCTAAGAGTGGTCAGTGTCCCAAAGCAACGTATCAAAGTACTTCAGGGTTTGAAGTGATTGTAAGTGAATGATCGTAAGTTTATTTGTCATACAACAGCTGCAACAGAATACACGAGATGAGACTGATTTTGTGAATTTATATGAGTTCGTTTGATGAAGTGAAATAGTTGCACGCGGGTTTGTAGGAATATCAAGTTAAAATTTATATATTTTCCTCTTCACTAGGTTAATAATCTGAGTGTTTCTCCCATTGCCCGAAAATATAAATTTTTCATTGAATTATTAAGGAACTGATTGATTAAACTGTTTAATGGTATTGGCTAGTGAAAACCACGATATTGTGAGCCGTTTCCGACAACTTAAATGATACATCTCCTTATAATGGCTTTATAAACTGAAACTTATGATTCCTTTAAACACAAAGTTATAATTCCGCTGGGTTCTCTTTTGGTTTCGAACTTGAGCCAAGAGAAAAAAACCTTTAATACGTAGGGGAAGAATAACTAAGTTCCTCCTTTCCTTCCAAACTTCACCCGTAAAATTATACAAATGTAAGAAAACACTACCAATTTACCAAACCATTGTGCATGAAGCCAACTTTGCATAAGGAAGTAAATCAAGTGTTTTAAAAGTAAAGAAGAATGGGCTTGCTTACTGTATCTGTATAATGACAGTTTCCTGGTGTCGATGAGTCACGAGTGTTAATCATCCTACACATTATGTAAACGCAAACGCTCACTTTAAATATTTTCAATATCTTTATTGGGTTTGTAATTTTACAGGACATATTATTATAAAAACCTTTGCAACAAAATTGATCGGTGTTTTGTTTTGGCTTTACACATTAGGTTACAATATTCACACTAACGTGCATTACAAGTTAACATTAAATCGAAAAAATCAAGAAATCTTTAGTTTGTCGGGTTAAGAAGAAGAGAGCCTTAAAGTCCTGACTAATAAAAACGTTTTTTATTTTTTCGTCTGTATTATTTCTGAACAGTGTAATATTTAGTATGTGTGTACAATGGTTTGGTACAAACATTCTAGTTTGTTGAAGAGAAGGCGATGATCAACTACGTCAAATGCCTTTTTAAGATCCAAAAAGATCCCCACTTGGTATATGCCGTTTCTATTTGGGGTTATGAACAACCACCACTGCAGTCATATTTAAGTTGCAAAAAGCTTTCGGGATAATGTTTGGACTTGAGACATCAGAGTTATGTAGGGGAATTTTCAGGACCAACAATGTACTGACATTTCCGTCCATATATATCTTGGATTCTTCATGCTTTGTCTTCAATATATCAATTTGTTCCAGACTAGAACTATTTACGTAACTCCAACCAACTGGCAATCCCACAACACTCCACATCCCTTTATCAGAAACAAGCCTTTCATTCCTAAATTAGAATATACAACCATATCCGTGATAGTACTAAAGGATGTTTAAATTTAATTGATAAATCATACTACAGTGTAAATAGCTTTTAAAGGATAAGACCATATTTTAATATGATGAAAACTGTACTCTGAAGATCATTGAAAATTTGTTTGGTATTGCATTTCTTTTGTTAACAACAATAAACAATTTTGACTTTGACCACAGTAGAACCCGAGCTACCGGAGTAGTCGGGAGTCGCGCGGAATAACAACCCGCAACCACTTCACTAAGCAGCACTTCAGATCAGCAACCAATGACAAATGTGACCTGTTTGAGCTCAACCGATATGATTTGTGAGCGAGCAAGTGATCAGCCAAAGACGATTAAGCAGAATGAAACATGATTGGTCAAAGGAGATCAGCAACAAATTGACGATGAGGAATTTGTGAGCGAGCAACTGAGTATTGACTAACCAACGCAGAGTGAAGCATTATTGGCCAAGTATGAAAAACAACCCACGACAAACGTTACCCCTTCTAGCTTAGCCAATAAGGAAATAAGGACTATGTAATCTTGCCGTGTGAATAAGCAATTGACTTGTCCTATAGTGTTGAGGTTAATTATTTTGTACATCTCATTTCAATAAACTCCAATAAGTAATATTATTATTGTAAAACGGTGATCACTGTTGGAAATAATTAAATGTAGAAAATGTTACAACAAAACCAGTCTCGACTTAGTTTAGAGTTTCGTTAAGGGCTATTAGATGTCATTATTTGTGTTGCTTGTATCTCGCCATGTGTCCAGCCTATAACGTCTGTGTATTCTAGGTTGAATTGGTCCATTTCATTAATACCTCTAACAAGTTACATATTGGATTAAGCGTGAAATTTGCATAGCATCTTGGAAGAAACTGCGTTGAAAAGGCCAACTCATTATGAAAATGAGTGATGTTTGTTATATAGGCCGTAGATGATTAGTCATTCACTCTTGATAGGTTACAACATAATATAGTCGTAGTGAGAGGGGTGAGGGGGGGACAAGGCTTGTAGCCTGTGTTGTCGGCTATAAAGCTGATAGATGTGCGATAACTCCGGCTAGTGGAGAGAGGCAGCCTATCTAAACTGCTGTAGTCTATCAGCATGAGCGGTTAACCTTCGATACCGGTAAGTCGCGACCCCGTTGTCTTACTCTTCGCCGGATCAACATGCGTCGGATGTACCCAGCCAGCGGCCTCTACTGCTGGAAGACTGGAGATACCTCCTGAACCATTGAAAAGTACAGTGGTCATTTCGCCAAAAAGTAACCGAAATATTATAATATTTACTCAATACCAGTAAATATTAAGTATTTATCTTAGGTTAAACAGAATTTCTCACTGGCGAACACTTTGAAAGAGTATTTTCATAAGAGCGTCAGTCGAAAATGGAAGCCTAACTATGAATTTCACATTGCAACTAAATCGGTTGCGTTCAGACCTAAATTTAACAAAAAAATGTACAAAACAAAATGTAATCTCAACTACTAAACGTGGTGAGAAGACTCGGAACACCACTTGCTGACTTAGGTTTAGAAACGACCGACTCTTAAGGCTTGTATGAGCACATACATCTAGATCTACGGGAACAGGGGATAGCCCCGTAATCTCTTACCGCCGAATGGTGCACGTCAGTTAAAGCAAAACCCTAAACAGCCATCAGAAGGGAAACACAGATTCAGTTTGTGTCAAAAGATCTTCTCCCCAAATCTGCCAACTGCGGTATGCCATGCAGTTTCTCGATGGTCTACCTCAAGGTCTGGATGAATGAAGCAGTGCTAGTGCTGGCTGCTGCCAGGTTACACTGTTATGTCATGCAGTTTCTCGATGGTCTACCTCAAGGTCTGGATGAATGAAGCAGTGCTAGTGCTGACTGCTGCCAGGTTACACTGTTATGTCATGCAGTTTCTCGATGGTCTACCTCAAGGTCTGGATGAATGAAGCAGTGCTAGTGCTGGCTGCTGCCAGGTTACACTGTTATGTCATGCAGTTTCTCGATGGTCTACCTCAAGGTCTGGATGAATGAAGCAGTGCTTGTGATGGCTGCTGCCAGGATACATCTCCTTATAATGGCTTTATAAACTGAAACTTATGATTCCTTTAAACACAAAGTTATAATTCCGCTGGGTTCTCTTTTGGTTTCGAACTTGAGCCAAGAGAAAAAACCTTTAATACGTAGGGAAGAATAACTAAGTTCCTCCTTTCCTTCCAAACTTCACCCGTAAAATTATACAAATGTAAGAAAACACTACCAATTTACCAAACCATTGTGCATGAAGCCAACTTTGCATAAGGAAGTAAATCAAGTGTTTTAAAAGTAAAGAAGAATGGGCTTGCTTACTGTATCTGTATAATGACAGTTTCCTGGTGTCGATGAGTCACGAGTGTTAATCATCCTACACATTATGTAAACGCAAACGCTCACTTTAAATATTTTCAATATCTTTATTGGGTTTGTAATTTTTACAGGACATATTATTATAAAAACCTTTGCAACAAAATTGATCGGTGTTTTGTTTTTGGCTTTACACATTAGGTTACAATATTCACACTAACGTGCATTACAAGTTAACATTAAATCGAAAAATCAAGAAATCTTTAGTTTGTCGGGTTAAGAAGAAGAGAGAGCCTTAAAGTCCTGACTAATAAAAACGTTTTTTATTTTTTCGTCTGTATTATTTCTGAACAGTGTAATATTTAGTATGTGTGTACAATGGTTTGGTACAAACATTCTAGTTTGTTGAAGAGAAGGCGATGATCAACTACGTCAAATGCCTTTTTAAGATCCAAAAAGATCCCCACTTGGTATATGCCGTTTCTATTTGGGGTTATGAACAACCACACTGCAGTCATATTTAAGTTGCAAAAAAGCTTTCGGGATAATGTTTGGACTTGAGACATCAGAGTTATGTAGGGGAATTTTCAGGACCAACAATGTACTGACATTTCCGTCCATATATATCTTGGATTCTTCATGCTTTGTCTTCAATATATCAATTTGTTCCAGACTAGAACTATTTACGTAACTCCAACCAACTGGCAATCCCACAACACTCCACATCCCTTTATCAGAAACAAGCCTTTCATTCCTAAATTAGAATATACAACCATATCCGTGATAGTACTAAAGGATGTTTAAATTTAATTGATAAAGCATACTACAGTGTAAATAGCTTTTTAAAGGATAAGACCATATTTTAATATGATGAAAACTGTACTCTGAAGATCATTGAAAATTTGTTTGGTATTGCATTTCTTTTGTTAACAACAATAAACAATTTTGACTTTGACCACAGTAGAACCCGAGCTACCGGAGTAAAGAGCTCGGGAGTCGCGCGGAATAACAACCCGCAACCACTTCACTAAGCAGCACTTCAGATCAGCAACCAATGACAAATGTGACCTGTTTGAGCTCAACCGATATCAAACAAGGGATGTGTGAATATGATTTGTGAGCGAGCAAGTGATCAGCCAAAGACGATTAAGCAGAATGAAACATGATTGGTCAAAGGAGATCAGCAACAAATTGACGATGAGGAATTTGTGAGCGAGCAACTGAGTTATTGACTAACCAACGCAGAGTGAAGCATTATTGGCCAAGTATGAAAAACAACCCACGACAAACGTTACCCCTTCTAGCTTAGCCAATAAGGAAATAAGGACTATGTAATCTTGCCGTGTGAATAAGCAATTGACTTGTCCTATAGTGTTGAGGTTAATTATTTTGTACATCTCATTTCAATAAACTCCAATTAGTAATATTATTATTGTAAAACGGTGATCACCGTTGGAAATAATTAAATGTAGAAAATGTTACAACAAAACCAGTCTCGACTTAGTTTAGAGTTTCGTTAAGGGCTATTAGATGTCATTATTTGTGTTGCTTGTATCTCGCCATGTGTCCAGCCTATAACGTCTGTGTATTCTAGGTTGAATTGGTCCATTTCATTAATACCTCTAACAAGTTACATATTGGATTAAGCGTGAAATTTGCATAGCATCTTGGAAGAAACTGCGTTGAAAAGGCCAACTCATTATGAAAATGAGTGATGTTTGTTATATAGGCCGTAGATGATTAGTCATTCACTCTTGATAGGTTACAACATAATATACTCGTAGTAAATCATAATTTTGCAGCTGTTGCATATGCGTAAGACTTGAATTCAATAGGTTAAGGGTCGGCCTCCGAGGTCACCGCAGAGAGAGGCTGAATTCGTCCGACCAAGGAACACACGACACCTCGTACATAACAACGGGTTAAACAACGGGCTTTCTTTCAACTGATGCGGCCTAACTGTCAAACCCTCCACTTTCAAGGGTTTCGTAGAAAGTAGATAGATAGCGCTCTTATATGAAGGTTAAATTCGGATATGTTAATTTTTATGGAAAGAGAAAGAGTTTATCTGTGTTTACCTGTGATTAGATTTTTTGATAAACCTACTTTTAGCTTCTTAAATAAAGTCTTAAAACACTCTATATTTTCTAACTTTAACCGTTAATAGCATAAAAACTAAAAGATATTTTGAAAAGTGAACTACAAGCAAACCTAGATAATATGTGTATCTTTCATACAAGAGTTGTTTCGTCAAAATAGCATTGATACTCAAATCTCCATTTTATTTCCCGCAAACCTCTGCAACTACGCTCTCCCGAGCAGCTGAGGCCGACCCTTAACTATCAATTTACGTACGTATTGGTCTAAGCGTACCGAACTCCCCTGAAAAAATACCACTGACACCTGAAGGCCAAGCTATTACATATTTTGTAAACACCAAAGTCTTCAAACGACAACGCTCCATATGAAGACTCCTTACATTGCTATATTGTCCGAGAAACTATTGCATCGTTTACGCGTATTCTACTACATAATTTCATTACGGGAATACATAATTGGAAATCAAAACTCACGAACTGCCTCAAGATATATTTGGAAAACTTTGAACTACTATAAACCAATAAAAACATTTGGGTAAGGATAACCTAAGAAAATATTACAGTATAACTATACTTATAAATTTTACTCTTCGAAAAATTACGAAAACTTCAGTAGATGTACTACTAGTAGTAGTCTATAATACGCCTAGAGTAACTCAACCTTCACGAACAGGTTTCGTGCACATGTAGTACATTTCATATTCCTAAATAGCTTGTCTCCAGGTACAAACACTTCATTTTACAGACAGTAGGCCCAGTTACTTAAAATCTAATTATTTTATTAAAATATTAGTGTGGCCTTTCATATAGGCTATAATCGCTATAAGTTATTCTAGTAATTTGTACACTTTAAGACAAGCACCCTCTTTTCATTTACCAAACTATATTTCCATCAGCTTATTCACTATCTAGCAATTTAACACATTTTTAATGCTGGAATATCCAAACAACCACTCTTAACACGAATTATGCAAATTCTTTCCTGATGCAGGAGCAAATTTTTACCATTACTTGAATTTCCGCACTCAGCTTGTTATTTTGATAAACCAGTTTGGATCCAGTTTGGCTTAATAATGTCCAATTACGATCCAAGCTCCCTGCTGGGTTTACTCCTAATCAGGGCTTTCTCATAGAAACGAGAGAAGGAACTAGAGTAGAGGTAAGTTCGCCTAGGCTGGCCCGCTCACTAATGTGGAGCTAAGATTTTATACAACCAGGCCGACACGCAGCTAAGCGCTAAAGCGCCGCTTGCATGAGTAAATCGAATTTCCTTTGCAATTGGTTGTTCTTATTCGCTCCGTTCACAGCCTCGCTTCGGTCTTCGGCCTTAGACTTACGTGTTTTGTTACATATCGCGAAGGTAGCACGTATTTTAAAATTTATCGCAATCGGACTACTAATAACGCATCAAAAATCTTTTTGACCGCCATTTTGAAACGACTGAATGGATTTTCATAATTTTTATTATATTGGTGGACATCTCAAAGGTACATTTATATTCTAAATTTCATCAACATCGGTTAAAAGGTTGTAGATAATTAAAACCCTTTTTTTACAACCGAAAGGGTACTTCCGGTAGCCCAATTTTGCTGGTTAACGAACTTGACCAAGATATTTACAAAAGGAACATTTGTACCAAATTTTGTGAAAATCGGACAAAAATGCGACCTGTAGAGAGTATACATATGTGGTATAAAGACTTGTAAAAATGCTCAAAACATGTTCTGGGGGTCAGGATCGGTGCTCATTTCACGGTCCCGGGTCTGGGTCTTACCATGCTGACGGCATGAATATCTCATTTTCAAAAGGAAATTCTATAACCCGCCACTTTTACCGCACCGGAGTTTTATTTATTTTTATTATTATTTCTAATTTTTCCATTGGTTGATACTTTAATACTTTGATTTGAGACACCGACCACGCGTAGATGGTATTTTAAGCGGAAATATGGGACGAATGGTGCGTGAAATGAGTGTGTTGATGGACGATGAGGTGTAGTCCTTGTTACAAACTAGGACCGACTGTTCCCTAGATTGCATCGTTGATTAATATCACAACAACCGATGGAATGGACCAACGATATACGGACTCGGGAGTCTCCATCGTGAAACAGTTACTGCTGCGCTAGGAGTGAAAACAGCTGTTCCATTGAACTGAAGTCGGCCGTTTAGAAAGCTATAATTGAACACTTATGCTCAATGTTTCCTTCATCAGAAGATTTGGTAGATTTAACGAGGGGTCATTAATCTTAAAATCCCCCAAACTAAAGCGTCAGTCATCTTCAAGATTTTTTTTATCAGCTCTCAATTTTATGAAAGTAGATAAACCAAACGGGCTCATGGATAGTGTAAAATAAATAGCCAATGCACTAACATTCTTCTGAGAGCCATTAGAATTAGAACCTGTCTTGCACAAGATAGACAGGTGTCTTGCACAATTTGTTTTTAGTCTAAGACAAGTATATAAAACCGCCAAATTAATAAAACTTTACGAAGGGATTCACTCAAAATAGTGTCTAAACTTCGTTCCTCTCACAGTGTTATCGAAGTTCGGGATTCCTGTCACGAAACTTTTAACTATAAACTACACTATTCGAGTTTAGTGAGTAGTTAATAGATTAAGTACTATCTAACTTCAGAGGCCTCTTTCAGTAGTAAAATTTGGTGTTTATAGTGAAAAGTTGTTCTCTGCAGTCAGCACCCCTGTGAAGCTTGGCCCTACTCATCTTGGCACCAAACCTATTTAATAATTCTAAATTGTTGTGCTTAATTTATACCACTATTTATTTTGGCTATTGAATGGTACTAACTTCAAAATGTGTGTTGTATTGTAAGCGTGCCAACAAAGGCTTAATGTATAAAGGTGGAAGGGTCACCAGCTAAAATTCCCTAAACACCCTCATTAATGGAAATGACAAGTGAATCGTGTCCAATTTTGTGTCCTGTATTTGTGTTTGGTCGTATGGTGCAAAGTAATAATAATACGCGTTAGAACGCTGAAATGTATCTGTTAAAGTGTAATATAACATTGATTTGTTCATTTAAATTTTAGACAGAGTGTTAAACAAATATATTTAAATTGGGATAGTTTCTCATTTTATGGAATTCTAAGAGTAATATATTGAGGTTGAATTTCAAGCCACTTGTTCGTTACTAGAAGCACTAAATTAAATGTTAGCCGTTATTACTTATTAGCTTACACTATGCAATATAAAGAGCATCCAGGTAACTGGAATCAAAACCAGCACTGGAACCAAAACTGTATTAGCATCAGCGACTAACAACTCGTTCCGATTCAAACACTGCCCAACCGCGTGGTCGTACCAGCCCCAACCACGGGTATTTACATGTCCGTTTTCGGGCTTGAAACCCAAAAATTACAACTGTAGGTATTATTTAATTAAATGTGACTTATTAATGAGCTATGTAAAAAGCTGTCTTAGTTTCAGCGAAATTGTATCAAACCCAAATAATAAAAAAACAAGCGTTTACAACCAAACTTCACTGTCGAGACTACTGACTAGTGGTGACTTCGTTAACACTTGAACAGTACAGTGCCGCGAAAAGCGATTACATGTCTGGAACAATTACACAAAAAGAATATGTAAAACAAGTCAGCAAACGTTTTTTTCAAATAGTTAGGGCTTATGAATGGTTCACAACATTTGATGGTAGTTAAATAAAATACTGTAAACTATTAAGTTTGTTGTTTCAATTTCCTTTGTTTGTACATAGGGGTTAAAACCATACAAATATCAAGACATGGTGGAAAGTATTTACTTTAATAGTTTTATGATAATTGTTCAAAAAAACGGCCGATACACTCACCCCTCCTCCCACCCTTTGCGTGTCAACTGGTGTGCCCAAGCGTTCTTAATTATTTCCTCTCTCTCTCTCTACGGTGGAGGAGTTGGAATGCCCTATCACTTTCACTTTTTGGTGGAGGAGTTGGAACTCACCCGATATCTACAAAGCATGCATGCCGTGCTTATATGCACTGACACTGACTCAGCGGAACGTGTTGGATCATAGCCTACTTTGGAAGTGTCAGCCGTGCTGAGGGAGGCTTATCAAACGGTATCGGTGCTGACTAGTGGTAGACTTCGCCCGTGCTTATCTTCCAGTTCCCGAAAATTATTTAGAACAATCGATTGTGACTAAGCGCGTAAACATCGACTTTTTGCCGTCGATTAGCATTCCTAGTCACACCATTGGCATAAGGGCGGCGCGGCGAGTGGCTAAATAAATAAATATTTGTTGGATTCTCAAATAGAAAATACTCCATGGATTTATCTCCTTGCGTCGTGTTTGTCTCTTGCCTTTGATTTAAAGACATCCGAGGTATAACTTGTACTGATGACGGAGTATTACGGGGTAATATACCCACACCTCTCCTACAGAGTGGCTCTGCAAAAAATTCAATGGAGAGAGTCGTGCAGACCAGCGTTCAAAAGTCTCAATATGTTGACACTTCCCTGTCTCTACATCCTTGAGACCTGCGTTTTCTTCAAAACCAAATACGATCCCATAAGAGGTGTAGACATACACTCTTATGAAACTAGAGGCAGGGAAAACTACCGAACTGGGCGACACAGAACGGTGGTTTACGAGCGTTTGCCTTCTCAGGTAGGAGCCCGTTTTGACAACAAATTGCAAAATTCGATACAATGTGTTCCAACGCCACAGGCGTTCAAGTCTCGTCTGAAAGCAGTTTTGGCCGCGAACACTTTCTATAGTTCAGACGAGTTCTTGGCACACAAATGGGAGACCTAGTGAGAAATGGCTACCGGCCTACGGGTGCTTAAGTGGGAGAATTCGAATGAATGAGCCGATATGAGAGTAAAAATTGTATGTATGAATAAGTTCTCGATGTAAGGATGAGTGACAACATTTTAGCTTTTAAAATATTTAAAACCTTACGAACTTCATGCAATGTATTTTGTTAACGAAATAAAATATTTATTTAATTATAACCTCAAATAGCTGGTCTTTATTTATTTACATAAACTCAAGTAAAGTTGTCTTTAGACCTTTCTTGTGACACTATGTGTACAAGCGGTTTCAACTGTATTATCTTCCAATAATTTCATACCAAACTAAACGTGGATTAAAGGTCACAATCAGTAGAGAACATTGCCGAATTTTTGAAGAACTTCGTCTAACATTACAATTAAACTAAAATCGGCAAAGAACTGTCTCAGCCTAAAATGGATGAAAGAAGAGAGCAGGATTTGTTTTCAGATTGAGCTCATTGAAGGCTTTGGATTGCACTATTCAGCTCGAAAAATGTCATTGTTTGCCAGATCGGTGATTGATTTTGCATAGAAACAGAGAGTCACCGGCATACTGGATGAGCCTTCTATTGCGTGCGGATGAACCAACGTGACGTAGATTTAAAAAAGTAGAGGATTGATTAGATAACCCTGTGGTACTCCATAGCTCAGTTTCTTATTCGCCGATCGAATATAATTTCTGGCGTTTCATTTGTCATTTCCAATGTTGGGCGGGCTCGGACCTTTTGCCCTTTTTTGAACGATACAGCACACAATCTAAAATTAGTAAGTACTATTCGATAGCACAAATTCAGCAAACACATTTTACATGGGTCATTTATTATTTCTATTGTTGGGGGGCTGGTGACGGTTTGATTAATTTGATTCGATAGCACCACAGAGCATTATAATTAAACACTATATTATAATGCTCTGTGGATAGCACCAACTCAGCACTTTCGTTTAATACGTTTTATCATAGACTAACGGTATAGTTTCTCTAGTCTGTGGTTTCATGTTTACATTCGCGAGATGGACCGGCTAACTGTGTTTTTTGCCCGCCTATCATTATAACCCTTTATCTAGGTTATTGGGAAAGCTCAATTTTGTAGCTGTTCTTAGAAGCAGAAATTGGGCACACAAATTTGGTACTACAAACAATTGTGCCAAGTTGGGTGGGTTATAGGAACCGGTCTGACAACTGACGAGGACCGGGGTGAGGGTTCAACTAATACGTAAGCTATACGACTACGAGAGCCTCAGACTCAGAGAGGACTGAAAATTACAAAATTCCTTGGTATACACCTTGATCGAGGGTTGACATGGGATTGTCATGTAGACAGTGTTTGTGGGAAGTTAGCATCAGGCATTTATGCTTTGAGGCAACTGGCCGAATACTGCCCAACTCAGGTACTGATGACGGCGTATTACGGAGTAATCTACCCACATCTTTCCTACGGATTAACGTTGTGGGGTGGTTGCTCAAATGCAAATTTCTCAAGGATTTTCGTTCTGCAAAAAAAGCAGTCTGGACGATCGCGCAACTTCAAACAAGAGAGTCGTGCAGGCCATCATTCAAAGGTTTAAAAATGTTGACATTACCTTGCCACTATGTTCTTGACACCTGTCTCCATTTTAGATCAAAATGCGACCCCATGAGAGGAAGTGATATTCACTCTATGAAACTAGAGGCAGGGAAAACTACCGAACTGTAAGGCACAGAACGGCAGTTCATGAACGTTTGCCCTCTCAGGCAGGAGTTCAACTTGTCAACCGGCTACCAAATTACATCAAAGGGCTTCAACGCCTAAGGCGTTCAAAACTCGTCTAAAACAATTTGGGTCGCAGAAGCATTTTATAACACAGACGAGTTTATGGCACATAGCTGGGAGAACGTGGAAAACACTAATTGACAAAATGTAAAAGAGAGCGAGTGAATGAACAAAATATATGTCTGAATGGGACTTCGATGTCAGAATGTATGGACAATTTAAGATATTAAAAATAGTTGACGAGTGCATAACATGTAAATGTTTCCGCAATAAATGATTTATTTATAGGACAGAGAAGACAGATACTCTAGCTCTAAGGCCGGTTTTATGCATAGGCGTCACTGACGCGCGACGTCGCGCGACTAGGAGTCGCATGACATTTCGGTCATCGAGGGACGCGCGTCGGAAGTGTTTTCCCGCCTTCGTTTTTAATCAATTTCTGACTCAGTTGCACAAGAGTAAGTACGGAGGATGGACCCGGTTCATGTGTACTGTTTGTAGTTGGTGCAAAAATGCAGAAAGAAAAGGAGATAAGCGGTTCACCCAATTAACAAAATTAGAACACAATGAAAACCACTAGTTCTATTTTTTGATTCCACAATCCTTTTTAATTGGTTTAGTTGTTTGTTGAGTTTGTTGTTTTTTAACAGCTCTTATCTTTGTATGGATTAAGTTCGTTATCAGATTATTAAATGTAGAGTATTGTAATTACTTCTGGTACCCGAAAAACATCTTTTCCGAGAATAATTTATCATCCAATGAAGCTTAAGGAAATGTACCTTTTGGGGTTTTGATCATGATTTTTAATAGTAAGTTAAACGTTAAATTACTGCTTCTGGACACGTAAACACTGCTTCTGGTTATTATTCGGTGTTTGGAAAAAAATAATTTATATTTCATCCCAACAAACCTTATTAATTGTCGACTTACGCGAAATAAACATGATTACAACACATTTCAACTTGAAGCTGTCTTTAGAACACCATTAGTCCACGCGACGTCGCAGATGCATAAATACACCGATTTGAAACAATGTATTTAGAGGTGAGGCGCGTCAGTGGCGTCGCCCGAAGTCGTGAGATACTGACGCGGGTTTCTCAGGGACGCGCGACGTCGTGTCACCTAACAGTGCATACATGCGCCCATTTGAACCAATAGATCTAAGAACGAGCGACGAGGTGACGCGCGACGTCGCGCGTCACTGACGCCCATGCATAAAACCGGCCTAAGAAGTACCTACCCAGTACCCAACTCCCTTCTCAAACTACAGTTACATCGTCCATCACCCATCAGTAAACACATTGAGAACAATTACCCCAGTCGGTAATAGCCTTACTTAACTGAAACGTTTCTCGACAAGCACTTCAACCTCCTGCCAGCACAATGATTCCACGACCAGCCTTTTGTTAAAGCTTCAAACATTGTAGCTACATTCGGACCGAGGTTTTACCAAGTTGACGCGTTACATCAGTGAAAGAACAATTCAAATTCCAGTAGATAAAAAACACTACGATTAGCTATGCGGATGTTTCATCAGTAGTTTATTGGGCTGTATTAGATCGGCTCGTTAGAAGGAGGTTGATGAATTTCAAAAGACATTGACCCCAAAAGCAATTGTTGTATCGATAATCAATTACAGTACAATATTAACATATCCATCACCACAAATCTTGGGGTAGTAACAGTGACACGACCTGAAAGGTATATTTAGATAGTATATTTATAATAGTATATTTTTATCACGAACGACTCATTTTCGTACAAATATGCTACATCAACATAAATAACTGGAACATATTGGTTGAATGTTTTCTACACTTATAAGATGAAACCAGCTTTCTGGCCACATTTCGTGGATTTGATGATGTATTTTTATAGTATTAGGTTCCTTTTGTATCTAAGGACGTATTATCTAAATTGAGATACCACGGTTTACCTCATTAGTCGAAGGTCACTATGAAGCACAAGGCGTGATACTAACAGAATACCGGTAAGTCTATGTAAAAGCCGAAAGGACCACTTGGCACTTTCTCCATTGATTTAGCAACGTGAACTTGACAGCATTGAATACCACAGCCTCCCACTCTGCTTGTTTGGTAGGTCTGTGTAATCAACACCACCTGCGGACGTGCGGTGCGCAGACGCGGACTCCAGCATCTCAGCACATCAGCACCTAGGCACTTTAGCACATCAGCACCTCAGCACAGCCTTCCACTCTGCTTGTTTGGTAGGTCTGTGTAATCAACACCACCTGCGGACGTGCGGTGCGCAGACGCGGACTCCAGCACCTCAGCACATCAGCACCTAGGCACTTTAGCACATCAGCACATCAGAACCTCAGCACTTTAGCACATCAGCACCTCAGCACAGCCTCCCACTCTGCTTGTTTGGTGGGTCTGTGTAATCAACACCACCTGCGGACGTGCGGTGCGCAGACGCGGACTCCAGCACCTCAGCACATCAGCACCTAGGCGCTTTAGCACCTCAGCACATCAGCACCTAGGCACTTTAGCACATCAGCACCTCAGCACAGCCTTCCACTCTGCTTGTTTGGTAGGTCTGTGTAATCAACACCACCTGCGGACGTGCGGTGCGCAGACGCGGACTCCAGCACCTCAGCACATCAGCACCTAGGCGCTTTAGCACCTCAGCACATCAGCACCTAGGCACTTTAGCACATCAGCACCTCAGCACAGCCTTCCACTCTGCTTGTTTGGTAGGTCTGTGTAATCAACACCACAGTTTGTAGTCCTAACTTCGTCTCATTAAACAAGACAAACTTTACCTTTACCTATTTATAATAACACATGCCATTAATACTGCATGATAACAGCGGTATTAACCATGATAACCGGCGTGGAAACAGTCACACATGAACACAATCAAAACTTTAGTATCCCAAAGGCAGTAGGAAATAGCTATCGGTCAACCAATTAATTCGAATAGTTGAACATTATTTTTAATTAGTTCAAGAAGTCGTTATAAAAATAATAGTGTGAATTGAGGAAGATCTCTAGATACAAATAAATGACATAATTATTCATTTTATTACGTACTTATCGGGCCCGTGGCGCGTTGGAATCGTGCGTGCTCTATAGCTCATCACTCCGGTGGCACGGGTTCGACACCCTCCAGTGCACTACACATTTTTAAAGTGACTATGGGGTAACACTACGTAAAGGTTGAGGTTGAGTGGTAGAGAAAACTCTGTAGTACTAACTTGGCCTCGTTAAACAAGACAAACTTTACCTTTACCTGAAGCACACTCTCTGTGTGACGGTCTGGCTCGCTCTTTCATAAGGAATCCAAACGATAAGAAAACGCTGTGAAACAAAGAGTCGTTTCTCCAGGAGGCTGCTGGGTTAAGTGGCCTGCAGTTTGACGCATGTACTGTACAAGTACATTGCTCTGTATAGTGTACAGTGTACAGGTTTGGGCGTGGGCAGATGTAGAATATACGAGCACAGGCAAAGGCACAGGCACAGTGCAGAGATACAGGCTCTGGGCGTGGTCCGGCCTGGGTACAAGTGGAATGGCCCACTGTCAGTTGCGGTTGCGGGTCAAGGCGAAGACTGTCAAAGATGCAGTATACAGTAGAGTGTAGAGCTACCAGCTTCTACTAGACAGCTAGAGAGTGATAGACAAGCGAGTGTAGAGTGGCGGGCGGTGGTCGAGTTGGGCAACCCGACACCAGAACGGGAGCTACTTCAGAAACCCGTCCATACAACTCATAAAGCACTCGTACATTAACTGAGCAGTTAACATCACTCAGCAAATCAACAGTTACTGCACTTGATTCATTAGATTACTCATTTACTTAACATTCCTTAATAGATCATACGAGACACAATGTAACATAATATACTCATGATAATCTGATGTGGTGTTTATTTCTACAGTTGAAGAAATGTTAAATTATACTCTAAGTTAAAACTTTGTGATGGGTTTAACGCGATGATAAAAATCCGAAACTAGTTCAACAATCTTTGAACAAAATATCGAAATTAAGTTTTTAAAACTAAAACGCAAGGCTCAATTCCTAAATCTATTTCGCATAAATGGATCATACTGAAAAATTTTCAAGTAAGTTCATAGGAGTGTAAACCTCAAGAGTAGCAATAAAAAAAACCCACATACACGTTCCCAATCCCGTTCACAGCCAGGTAGGAATTATCCAATACATTAAATATGAATGATGCGTTTTGCAATAACCTTATGCAATATTGTTCATCGTTAAACAAACAGAAAGACTTTGGAGACGTCGAGCGTAGTGCAGGCCTACGTTGTTATTGTCCTAGACAATAATATCTTTTATATTTGTAGCCAACTGATACGTTTAGTTAACGACAAGAGTTGCTTTAGTAGACTACTATAACAGAAAGTTCACTCATACAATGGGACCAATGGGCGCACGAAATAACAAAGAGTGTGACTGAATACGCGGAATACGAGTACCGTGCTCGAGATGTGCGCGTGGGCCGAGACTGCGAGAGCAGGGTGGCGCGGCGGCCTACTTACATACTCTCTGCCTGTATAACTGATCACCTCAACTCATTTTCTACGAAAGTATGCTGATGTTGATGTCCCACCACAAACACGCATGATTTATCTGTATCAGCGAAGAAGTCAAACCGGTAGCGACCCGCGACCTCTGCCACCACCATCCACTGTGCTCCACTGCTCGCTTGCCCAGTGCCCACCACATCACTTCACTTTCACTCTTGTCTCTTGCGTCTCTCACTGCAAATAATTATAACAAATTCGCATTTCTCTCTGAGCCTGAGGCGTGAAGCCTTTATTTTGTTGGGTCGTTCGTTTCATCAGTCGGTATGAGAATCATTAATTTCAACACGAAGAGTTTTGATTTATATACCGATAGCAAGTTTGAGGTTCCAGAGTAACGACTGCCAAAGGTCGGCTGGATTTAGCGTCAATTAACTTTGATGTGCGTGTGCACATGATCTGAAGTACAGTTAGCATATTGGAGACTTCAAGCTCGGGTTGACAAAAGACTTGAAGTAGATCGGCGTGAGTGGAAGGAACTGCGCAGTGTTTGACTACGAAGAAAGATCAAGTCATACATTCAGCTGAAGTTGAAGAGCGGTCGCAAGCAGGGCAGTCTTTTCAGCCGTCCCATACAATTAAACTGTCAATTTCTGCACAGCTGATTGGTGATTCTTGATCAGTAGTTGTGACTTGTGAGATGGTGGTGGTGGTGGCCGTCGCCATTGAGGCAGGTCTTTGCCTCCAGAATAGGTCAGTTACCTTACAGACCGTCAACACATTTCGAACGTTCAACTTGCAAGTAGACGCCATGATCAAACTCGTTCTCGCGTGTTTGAAACAAACAAACATTCGCCGGCTCAACTTTATCTTAACTCTACTTTGGCGTTTGAGAACAAACGGCAACGGCAACTTAGTTTTATAATTCTACCAATTAACTGCGCAATCTTTTACGCGGTAAAACAAACAGGGTTTTATTGGCGTTAGAACTGTAGCACGTTGAAGGTGAAGTGATTCGGTTTATTACCGATATATTATGAACAGTTGGACACAATTCAACATTTAAATACAAATTAAACTGTACGTATTATCATGCCAAACTAAATATACATGCTAATTTATAACATTACACGTGTGTTGAGGAAAAATATACGGATATTTAGGGTACTGTTGTGTAGGATTATTCATTTGGCCTTCATCAGAACTTAAACATATCCCAAGCACGAATCAACCGTAATGAATGGATGTGCCAAATATTTAAAGTTTATTCCTTATATTTAGAATAAGAAAAATAATAGTAATGGTGCTATTAATATTATTATAGTTGAAACTTATTAGTTATAATTATATTTTGCATCAACCTTAAAACGGGGTTTTCAGCATAATAGAACAATGAAATCCCCCTGCAATGCAATTTATACTACCCCCTGTAATGTATTACAGATTTAGCGGATCCGTGGCGGTTCGGTATCACGCGCGACTCCGGTGGCGCAGGTTCGATCCCCGCAGTCACCACTAACAACTTGTAAAGTTACTATACATTAACGCTAGGTAAAGATCGAGGTTAAACTTGTAGAGAGGACTTCGTAGTCTTAACTTCAACTCGTTAAACAAGACGAACTTTCCTTTTACCCTTTGTTGCATGCATTAAGGTTTCAAAATTCAGGTTCTTCCAACAAGAAGATGATATATTTTATTTTGAACGCACCTAGCTGAGTAAACTCGAGGTTACTGGATGGCCATGTAAATAATAATAAATAAATACATAATTTATTGCGGACACATTTACATGTCATGCAATCGTCAACTATTATTTGAAATATCTAAAATTTTCCATACAAACATCGAAGTCCCATTCTAACACACATTTTGTTCATTCTCTCTTTCAATCGAATTGTCCACTCTTGCTCTTTTATCAATTAGTGTTTTCCACGCTCTCCCAACTATGTGCCATAAACTCGTCTGTGTTGTAAAATGCTTCTGCAACCAAAACTGTTTTAGACGAGCTTTGAACGCCTTAGGCGTTGGAGCACTTTTGATGAAATTTGGCAGCCGGTTGACAAGTTGAACTCCTGCCTGAGAAGGCAAACGTTCATGACCTGCCGTTCTGTGCCTTACAGTTCGGTAGTTTTTTATGGTGTCGCATTTTGATCTAAAATGAAGACAGGTGACAAGAATATAGAGGCAAGGTAATGTCAACACTTTTAAACTTTTGATTGATGGCCTGCACGACTCTCATGCTTGAAGTTTCGCGATCGTCCGGACTGTTTTTTTTGCAGAACAAAATTTTGAGAAATTTGCATTTGAGCAACCACCCCACAATGCTAATCCGTAGGAAATATGTGTATATGTTACGAATATGATTTTAGAATCTGATCTAACCCGGATGGGACACTGTAATAAACACTTCGATGAACTCCATTACTCGACAATGAACGATTGTTCCGAGCCTCCATGTGCGCAGGCGCTGAGTATGTGTGGGCCCATTCACTGGTACTCACTGCACAATCACAGCCAGCAGCCAGCAGCTTACTGATTGGTGAGGGAGACTCCACGCTTACTGTTCAGTTCAGTGTTCTCCAATCAACAACAGAACAGCCGTGAGTCGTCAACTAAATCCTCACACACAACGCTGAAAACTGCGGGTGCGCATGTCTCGATTCCAATAAGTCCAAAACTGAAAATCCCGTAAGACCCTTCCGCCAACGTCACACTTGAGATAGTCGAGTTTGATGAAGCTACTAACCGTGTGTTTCCATTTTTTTGCTCTAGTCTTTTAAACATGGGTTTACTGTACAGTTTTACAGCTGGAATCGTTGTTTAAGTTACATTTTTGAAGGATAAGCCTACACTGCTGCTTAATAAAAAACAGTTTCACTTTTTTCGTGTTGGTTAATAGTCTTTTTAATCGTACTACAACTGGTCACCAACAATAGCTGTCCAATAAAGAGTTTGATCTCTTAAATATGTGTACCAACAGCTAACTTGCTGATCATCCCCAACACTTAGATGTCAGGTAACTTTTATCCATCCCCCAGGAATTTGGTTGACTCAGAGAAGACCTTAGGGGGCAACATTACCAAATACCACGTCACCCACATTGAAGTCTCATCAAACTTCCCCTGGTGGGGAATGGAACATCTGGCAACTGTGTGAACCTTTCTGTTTTGCTGTACTCGGCAATCTGAGCAGGTACAGACCAGATGGATACTGCTTCCAGGGAGTACGCAGCGTGGTGACGTAGAGTTCAGATCGAAAGGCCCCAAATCGGTGGCGGTCTGGCAGAGGAAGGGAAGAGGGACGACCTCGCCTAGTTCACAGAGTGCGCAAGACACAATGGTGGAGAGAGACCATGAACACTAGGTTGACAAGAGAACAGGGAGCTGAGGACAATGGTGGGTCCGAGAGAGTGCAGGTGACACCGTGACCGGCGCACGCATCTGTCAGTTCTAAACCTTGCCTTGACACCGCACATTTACCTACGTCCTAGCCTCCTAGGTCCTACCGCCTACGACCTTAATAACATTCTACCGTACCACAAATACCTATACGGTACCCTGGGAAAATCATACCACCCTTTTTTAAGCGGCGCTGAACCATACAGGTGAGGTTACGTCACTACAAAGTCACAAGTGGTCTTATACAATAAAGTCTTTTAAATCACAGGTAAATACAAATTGGTTCCTTGAAGGTTATTTATTGACTATGCGGTTTTGTTTTTGGAAAACCCCAGCATAAACCGGTAAACTTATGGCACATTCCAGTTGTACAACAAACACTTGTAACTACTGTATAAACATCGGAATAACTCTAGATGGTTCTCTGCATTACATTGATTGATGGGGATAGGTTCGAGACCTCGCACGTCAACCTGATTATTGTGCTCTCAGAGTGACCTGCTAGGAGATGCCTTTGACTTTGACAAGTTTCAGTATTTGCAGTTTGCTCCCCAGTGCATGATCCAGAACATGCCAATGAACCCCCAAAGATATATCTACTGTAGTTCTCTGCTCTAAACCTCGAATACATTGAGGTTGCTCGGTGCACTTGTTCGAATTTCATAAACATTTTACAAAGTAGAAACCGTTGCACTTGAAAACATTAAAGGTATAATGATTGGGTCGGTAGACGTTGATATATCGGTGGAAAGGGTACAAGACTTTCATTCGTATGAAAGAATCGTCCATAGTCATTACATTTATTTATAATTTACGTCTAGACTCCAAAAGTTGGTTAAGCTGAGTACGCATGATTTAAGATATTTAATTCCAAGTCGTACTGACCGATCTTTCGACAGGCTAAAAACAGTTCGGTCAGACTTGCCCAAGGTGGACTCTGGACATATCGCGTATAAGGATTGGAAGATGCAGCCCCCGCGGCGTAGAGACAGGAGAGGTCAGATCGGAAGCTGCAGACAGACAGCACTCCAGCAGGCTTGCATTCTGCAATTGGTCAAGGCTGCGTAATTCAAGGACACCTGCACAACTCTCGACTCTCTACAGAAGGAAGCGAGAAGCCCTGTAGTTTGGCAGTCTTAGCGAGAAGCGTAACCAAGGACAGAGGCCATTTCTCGCGCCACCGCTCCGCGTACACTTCACATTGCCTACGATAATATTGAGAAAGCTATAACAATCATCGAGCGTATCGCACTTCTTGCTAGCAGACACGATTGGAGTGCGCAGCCCTAGTGATCTACGTTTGTTTCCACTCCCCAACTTCGATTCCGCAAAACCGTGATGCATTCTCGGTTCACTGTTGTCAGTCCTTTGTCAAATCTCAAGTGATATCAAACTCCTACAGACTGTGAATTAAGCCTGAAACTAGTGCACATAAATAGTTTTTTCTCGTCTGTTTAACAATCTTATAAACCTTGGTCATAAGCTCTAATATTGGGTTCATATGAAATTAGATTAAATCATCCAATAATGTATGTACTTTGTTGTATGAGACGCCTTTTGAGCAGCAAATGTGTCTTCGTCAGGAAAACTTACCAGGTGAAAACAGCTTTGATGCTCAAAAATACTCTGATTCGTACGATGTTGGTTTTTGATATTTTAAATATGTTTCATAAGTAAAATTATTATGTAAGCGCTCTTTACCACTCAATCTCGCTTAAACTAATGTATTATCGTATTTTGAGCAGGACAGAGGCTCCTAGCTGCGCATTATTCTCTAGCAGTTTACGTCATAATAAACGTTTTTTCAAGAAGAAACAAGCTAATGCTGGTTTGTCCATAATCAGATGCATAGCATAATTACAAACAATTACATAACGATAGCGAACATGATTGAACATCTAGAGAATTAGTCCATCAAGTATTCCTTTCTAAACTATAATCTGCCTCGGTCTTAGTGCCTTGCCAACAAACATAATGACTACAAGAGCTAAACCTTGTTTCTTCAGCATCTAGTAAAGGTCGGCCAATGCAAGTGCCTGTATACAAGTTGAGTATGCATTGAAAGTCTGACACGGTTTGACTTTTGATTATTGATTGGGACACCCATTGGGATTATTGATGGTAGGTGAAAGAAAATCTATATTGATGCTTTACCAGGGTAATAAAGAAGCGGGGAGGGGTTACGCTTATGACTCACTCATATTAAATCAAAAAGGCTGAATTGTGAAGCAAGGCTCAAACGCCAACTTATCGCATTAGGTAATGGTTCCTTTCGATGAACGCTGTGTCTGTAGCAGCTTACGTACAAAAGCCAAATTAACAAATGTCTGCGTAAATTAAGAATATTTTTATTGATATTGCGAAAAAATGTATTAAAATACCAGTTTTGCGACTATTTTGTGGTCTAAAATACCTAAAAAGTAACTTAAAACACGGATTGTAACCTATTCTTATCATAAATAAATTTAGGAGCTATACATATCTAATTACAAAAGAAATCGTTAAGATCAATATGCTAAAACTCGTCCTTCTTTTAATTGATAGGGGCGAATCTAAATGACACACTAACCAATAAAGAATATTCAATAGAATTGATATGTAAAATGTTCCTACTAACATTGCCCTATTAACAAAAGATTAGGTATTTAGTAATAGTATATTACTCCTGGTATTTTTGTCTACTTTTGCAATATAAATCAAAGTGAGCTTTGATACACAGCACGAATATATGAACACAGAACACACAGCACAGTGAATTCGCTAATTGGAGCTGTGTACGGAAATAGTTACAGATACAGCTACGTTTAAACTGAAACATCAAATTAGCGTTTCCAAATAGTTTAGTTACTATAGCGTTAAACCATTGCTCTAACTGTTACCGTTCAAGAATTATGTGCGATAATGTAAGGGCTCACGCGATCAACTTCCCCCCTCCTCCCACTTCCTGCTAACGCGACTACATAGATTTTTTCATCCACTAGGTGCCAGGGAACAATAATCATAATGTGCTCTCAACTGTTATAATACTCGTATATGCGCACTGCCTGGACAAATAGTGCCCACGAGCTGAAGACACCGAGGTACGAAACGGTAGTTTGCTTGACTGGAAAACTACAGGTTGGCGAAGATTGGTGATTACACAGTGTGCAGTGTGCACAGTGTGGTGGACGAGGTCAAGGGCACAGTTGCGCAGTTGCACAATGCACAATCCATTGTTGCGAGCTGCAAGAGTAACAATCCGTCAGACAAGAAGAACGATATCGTCTTCAGATCACCGTCCACCACACACCACACTTCACACACACACACACACACACACACAGTCCTACATCGGACATGTGACTCTTCCCATCCATTCACAAACACGGACAATGCAACTGCTCGTACAAACAATGAAAATGTGGATACACAACTTCCTATCACAGCCTCATTATGCACGGCACTGCAAGGCTGACTCACTTGTAGGTAGGCCTCTGGCCTCCTGCTACTAAATGGTGAATCTACTATTGCTATTGCGAGATTTCATACTTGAGGACCTATTGGTATTGCTACTGCGAGATTTCATACTTGAGGACCTATTGGTATTGCGAGGTTTCATACTTGAGACCTACTGCTATTACTATTGCGAGGTTTCATACTTGAGACCTACTGCTATTGCTATTGCGAGATTTCACACTTGAGACCTACTGCTATTGGTATGTTTCAAACTTGAGGACCTATTGATATTACCATTGCAAGATTTCATACTTGAGACCTACTGCTATTGCTATTGCAAAATATCATACTTGAGGACCTACTGCTACTACTATTGCAAGATTTCATACTTGAGACCTATTGCTATTGCGAGATTCCATACTTGAGGACCTACTGCTATTGCTATTGCGAGGTTTCATACTTGAGGACCTATTGGTATTACTATTGCAAGATTTCATACTTGAGACCTACTGCTATTGCTATTGTGAGATTCCATACTTGAGGCCCTACTGCTACTACTATTGCAAGATTTCATACTTGAGACCTACTGCTATTGCGAGATTCCATACTTGAGAACCTACTGCTATTGCTATTGCGAGGTTTCATACTTGAGGACCTATTGGTATTACTATTGCCAGATTTCATACTTGAGACCTACTGCTATTACTACTGCGAGATTTCATACTTGAGGACCTATTGATATTACTATTGCAAGATTTCATACTTGAGACCTACTGCTATTGCTATTGCGAGATTCCATACTTGAGGACCTACTGCTATTACTATTGCAAGATTTCATACTTGAGACCTACTGCTATTGCTATAGCAAGATTTCATACTTGACACCTACTGCTATTGTTATTGCGATATTCCATTCTTGAGGACCTACTGCTATTGCTATTGTGAGATTCCATACTTGAGGACCTACTGCTCTATTGCGAGGTATCATACTTGAGGACCTATTGGTATAACTATTGCCAGATTTCATACTTGAGACCTACTGCTATTGCTATTGCGATGTTCCATACTTGAGGACCTATTGGTATTACTATTGCAAGATTTCATACTTGAGACCTACTGCTATTGCTACTGCGAGATATCATACTTGAGGACCTATTGGTATTACTATTGCAAGATTTCATACTTGAGACCTACTGCTATTGCTATTGCGAGATTCCATACTTGAGGACCTACTGCTATTGCTATTGCGAGATTTCATACTTGAGACCTACTGCTATTGCTATTGTGAGATTGCATACTTGAGGACCTACTGCTATTGCTATTGCGAGATTCCATACTTGAGGACCTACTGCTATTGCTATTGCGAGATTCCATACTTGAGGACCTACTGCTATTGCTATTGCGAGATTCCATACTTGAGGACCTACTGCTCTATTGCGAGGTATCATACTTGAGGACCTATTGCTATTACTATTGCAAGATTCCATACTTGAGACCTACTGCTATTACTATTGCAAGATTTCATACTTGAGACCTACTGCTATTACTATTGCAAGATTTCATACTTGAGACCTACTGCTATTGCTATTGCGAGATTTCATACTTGAGACCTACTGCTATTACTATTGTAAGATTTCATACTTGAGACCTACTGCTATTACTATTGCAAGATCTCGTACTTGATACCTACTGCTATTGCGAGATTCAATAGTTGAGGACCTACTGCTATTGCTGTTGCAAAATTTCTTACTTGAGGGATCCACGAGTAGCTCTACTAATTACAACCTTAAAGACTGTAATCTGCAAAGAAAGGGCACAGGAAATTTGATAGCGATATTCTGTTTTAAATTCTTGCCTTTTCCTTCTGAATTGTAAACAAGAATATTTCAACAACTTTGCATTTATAAAGCACAGGTACATTGTAGAGTTGTTAATTCCACTGTTGACATCGACGCTGATAGGCAATTGTTGGATTAAATTGCAATTAATGTTAAGCACTTAAAGCTAGCCAAATGTAATCCCAAGACGTAATCCATACTACAGGGGAATATTAATATCGGATGTATACAAAAATGAGTAGCGCGCTATGCAAAACCGAATTCTACTTACAAAAGTAAGTCGGAAATGTCTAGTAACATTTTTTTTATTTCGGCTTAGTTTAACCGTAATCCACAATTTTGTAAATTTTTGAAAATAATTATTAATAATTCAAAATTCCCTTCAAATAATTTTGTAAAATTTGGTATAAACCTTAATTTAATTGTTTTCCTAATAACAATTTCCAAAAATATTTTTATCAAACTTCAAAATGGTGGAAGTTTAAAAATTTCAAAGTCAAATGGAATCAAATTGTATAGTCAACTGACTGAAGCGATGGTATGTGCTGGATTATACACGTAACAAAGTATCAAAATAAAACCAAACCGCACTATTCTATGTGTAGTTGCGCGACTCGTTCTAAGTGGGTTCAACGTTGTCTTTCCTATTTATAATGGTTAGATAGGCGGAAACCTAAAAAACTTTCTGACGATTTCAAACTCCTTAACGTAAACTGACTGCAGACACTTATTCGACCTCATTTCTTTGAACCACGCATGCTTGATTATGTAACTTTCCAGGCAAAATATTAATCGACATGAGGGTAACTACTCCCTCTAACCGTACACTGATCACTAAAAACATACACGCAGACAGTGTGCCAATGCGCATGCGCGTGCTCTGCACTGGAAACACGCGCAGCGGCGCACAATAAATCTTGATTTATACACATACGTCACTTTTCAATTACCTGCGATTGATCAAGCTACGTTCTATATCAACAGTTTAAGTGTTTAAGACGTCTTGGTCATCGAGTGGAAATTACGATGATGATACTCCTGGTTGATAATTGGCAGTTTTGCGAACAAGTTATGATATATAATTATGGCCACGTTAATTTTTAAAGATCGTATTCGCAAGGTATACATGAATTTTGAAAGTTTATCATAACATGTGGGGCAGCAACCAAAACGTTAACAGATACCTTGGTTGTAAGAGATGGCCTTGGCTGTAAATGGCCTCGGTTGTAAGACATTTATTCTGAAACGGTACACGTCTTGAAGATTTGGAGGTATAAATGTTGTATTTATTAGTAAGTAGTAGTGTTTCATAATGTGGTTGTTAAACTAATATTTAATAGACGAATTTTCATTTCCCCCTTGCGTTCTTTATCACGTATTTGAATTCGTAAAATGGGTTTGATTTTTTGCGTCCTCGTACTGCTTGCGTTTGGTTTATTTCCGTTTCACTAGTCAATCAATGTCATGGGTAACCATTGACGTTAGACACTTTGCCCGGCTGTGTCAAACGTATCAAGTGCCAGAACTAAACGAGCCGGCGGGCCGGCCGGGCCCACGTATCATCTTACCAAACAAATGGCAGGCCGTACAGAATGTGATAATTAATGGTTACGTCTCATTCCTTGCCGATTACCAGCTTTCTCTCCTTCTATCTCCTAATGCAGATCTAAAGCACCGTTCTGTTTTCAATTTCGTGTCTCTAATGACTTGACGTGACACCTAGAAACCGTTTGCCTAATGCGGAGGCGTGGCTCACTAAGGGCTCTTGTTCTTGTCGGAGTCTTCTTCTTCTTTTTTTAGTAGTGTTTACTCCAACGGAATTTTTATTAGAGACTTAGGGATTTGGGCATCACATAACGCTTTTAGGGAAAGTGGTCCAAACCCTTGTGTCTGCGCCAAGAATCGAACCCGCGACCTTGCGCTCTGCAAGCCGTGACTCTACCCACTGAGCCACGGACGCAGGCATCTAAAACATTTACAGAGGTTCTAAGGCAATGTCCAATGTACGGGTGTAACTGAGAAGGTACGTGAAAAGAGCCCGTAGTTCGGAAGTCATCCTGAAGCCGTTGTCCGTTTTATCGGTCGTTGGGCTATTAATTAAATACCCAATCTGGGGAAAAGTCGGCCCTAGTTAGTAACATGACTACATCTTACCATCCATCAAAACACTAATCAGATTCACCATTCATCCCTTATTCACCTTAAAATACCCTCTACGAGTAGTCGGTGTCTCAAATCAAAATATCAAAGTAAAGTATCAAAACGCCCCACTAGGAAGAGACACAGCTTGTTGTTTTGTAGGAGCTACTGATTATCTCAAACATAGAAACAACAATTTGAGTGAAATTTTACTGCTGCGAAGCTTATAAGCCCCACAACAACTGGAAAGAGCTTAAGCGTGGGCTAAAAAGCTTTTACTCCCTTATGTTGACAATAGAAGACAAATAATAATTCAAAAGCACAGGTGAAAAGCCAAGGTTCCGATAAAAACTATTTACCTCTACCGCAACGTCATCGATGCGTTCGAAGATCACGGCTCACGTTGAGAATTCTTTAGAGGTAATATTATACATATAAAAATCTGTTTCACCAGAAATAAACCAGTTCCTCTTCAGTTTATGACCAAAACTAAAACTATTCAAATTACCTTTTAAGTAGTTTCTAGGCTATTAGATGTTGCGATGTGATGCACTTTACTTGGGGCCTCTAGAATATACAGGCTCCCTAAAGAGGTAGCCGTACTTGTAACCAAGCTCCCACAGCTGTAGTATACTACAATTTCAAAATTGATTTTACATAGTTTTATGTAAATTTACACTTATACTTCGGATAGGTGCACATTAAACAAATCGATCGCACGATTTACGACTGTACACTAACGACGATGAAAGAGAGGAACGACTCACTGCGATCACTAGACTGGTTGTAGACTAGGGGTCAGTGATAGTGGAAGTTCACTGTTAGCAACTCTTATCAAACCTCTATCCACTCAGTTTGTCTGATAAGAGGTCATTTCTCACGGGCTTACGACCTTTGCCTTCTTTCAACATCCTTGCTTCAATCCACACTCATCAAAACGCTAAAGATATTTTGTGTGCAATGCATTAAGTAAGGTTAAATTGATGACTAAAGACGCGTAAAAGTATCAAAATATCTGAAATATTGCTTGCTGCTCAGTAACTAACGGTCGACCTCGAACTCACCAACTTTTAAGCCCCTAATTAGAGAGTCAGGAAAAGGTAGCCTAATCCTGACCACGAATTCACCAACTTTTGCCTCCAGGTAGACATCGGGTGATGGAAGGGTACGCGATCAAGCGTGAACGGAATGTGCCCGTCAGGGCAGCGACTGACGCTGCGCCCCCATGTACGCAAAAGACGTCGGTTCAACGAACCTAATGACACGTTGCATAACAGTGAACTGCCAAAGTAAAAAGTTATTTAGTTTGAAATTAAAGCATATACTGTTGAACCACGTTAATTATAATTTTTAAATAGACATGTTTCGCCTCAGCATCATTAGTATAAAATAATAAATAGATACATTTGGAATAGAAATTTTAAATTGTACAGGTGACGAGATTTTCAAAGACGAATATGATTT
Organism: Matsumurasca onukii; assembly: GCA_018831715.1. NCBI lineage: Eukaryota > Metazoa > Arthropoda > Insecta > Hemiptera > Cicadellidae > Matsumurasca > Matsumurasca onukii. The sequence goes on from CM032064.1 coordinate 11,112,067, forward strand.
CTTTAACTAGTTTGCTGTTTTTGTATCATGTATAATTTCAAATATTGGATTACTGTTGTTTGAATGGGTGATATTTGGCTAAATATTTGGGTCTTTCAGTTTGTTAAAAATATTTGAAGTCCTCTTTACGATCCACAATTCATCCTCTTTTTAACAAATTTCCATGTTTTCTTCAATATTTGTGATTAGACTGCAAGTAGTGTTCGTCAAATGACGCCTATATTTAAAATTAAAAATTATTGAGGTTAAAAAGTGAAATATTCTTTTATTTTATAGTAATGAATATCACAAAAATAATGGACGTAACATAAAAAAAGTTAGTTTCTTTGCTCTCCACAGTTTTCATTTAGCAGTGACCGTACATAGTTTAATGACCGAGTCTAATGAAGTACCGGGATTTGCGTTTGAACTGTGTTTGGACTAGTGATGGAGGACAATGACTTAAAAATAGGTTTTGTGATAAAGGTAATAAACAACTGTTTTAAACAAATTAATTTTCTGTCACGTGAGCAAAGAAAGTGATGGACGCGTTTGAACCAGTTGAAGCACACAAGTGAAAATCAAACCGTACCAATATTGCTTAACCGCGAGTAAACAAAATGCTGTACAGTTTCGCTATATTCCGGAATCACTACATTTTCTAGATATTAGTCTTTAGTAAAATTCGCAAAATGGTGGTTACAGGCTATGAAAAATATTTCGACCGATTTTGAACTATCGGAGGTATAAGTTAGTCGTTTGATACAATCTAAGATTAAAAGAAACTCCTAGTTTCTTGGTATTCATAATCCTATTAGAGAATAATAGGGAGCAAAAGTTGGTGAGTTCGTGGTCGGCCCAAGAGACCCCGCTCAGAAAAGTTGGTGAGTTGGGTCGGGGATTAACAGGGCAGGTGTTGGTGAGTTCGTGGCCGCCCGTAACTAACAACCGTCCACAAAGATTATTTATGACGTATTTCTTATCAGTTGACGAACTTAGCTGTTACATAAATTATACCTATATTTATAGCTCTTTGAATAAGTGTCTTCTGTGAGATTTGTCAGATAAAGCACTAACAAAGCTATATTCAAAGAGATCTGGCCGCTACTCGCTAGTTGAAGCTACATTTGCATGCGAATGCAGAATGGTATGGAAGTGAAATAGTAGCGGCTTTTGTGCATCAGGTTTTGCACTTGCACTATGTTTCCACTTGACTTTCTAGCTGGATAAACATCAGCCCCGAAACAACCTCTAGTAACTTGCTTTGTGACACTTTCAGTTGATATGAATCCGTTTTTCCGAACGAGATGAGACTGAAGTTGCAAGACTTGTAAAACAAAAGCACTAAATTTAACATTCGGTTGCAAATGTTATTTTTCTACACCTAAAACTGGCTTTGAACAACAAGATGCCTGAAGATGGCCTTGTTTTGCCTGAGAAATGCTAAACGCATCCAATCAATAATGCATAAAATAAATCAAAATATGCCCCATAAATAGTATTTTCATATTAAGAAACACAGTAAAGACTTCCTAGGGGCATTGCCGTAGGAGCCGTATCCAGCTGTAAAGGTACTTATTCAAGTTAAAATTAACTAAACACACTGAAATAGGCTCTACTTACGAAATCAGAATAATCTGGATACCCACCTGAAACAATTTGAATTTGGTAAGATTTGCTGTTTTGTTAGACTCAAAAATTACAACCCTCTTTAAATATACAAATATTAATAGTGAACGTTAATACAGCCCAATTTACTGTTCCTTACCGCGAATGAATGCATTGATGGTATCATGCGCATGGGCTGAGGGAAATTAAGTGATGTACCGAGTAAGAGGGCCGAGGTTTGACCGACTGTAGGAGAGCGATAAGGTATACATTGCCGGCGGCTGAGTTTGCAAGTGATGTCTTGAGTAGGAGGACCGAGGATTGGTGAACTGCAGGAAAGCGATAAGGTATACATTGCCAGCGGCTGAGTTTGCAAGTGATGTCTTGAGTAGGAGGACCGAGGATTGGCGGACTGCAGGAGAGCGATAAGGTATACATTGCCGGCGGCTGAGTTTGCAAGTGATGTCTTGAGTAGGAGGACCGAGGATTGGCGGACTGCAGGAGAGCGATAAGGTATACATTGCCGGCGGCTGAGTTTGCAAGTGATGCCCTGAGTAGGAGGACCGAGGATTGGCGAACTGCAGGAGAGCGATAAGGTACATTGCCGGCGGCTGAGTTTGCAAGTGATGTCTGAGTAGGAGGACCGAGGATTGGCGGACTGCAGGAGAGCGATAGGTATACATTGCCGGCGGCTGAGTTTGCAAGTGATGCCCTGAGTACGAGGACCGAGGATTGGCGAACTGCAGGAGAGCGATAAGGTATACATTGCCGGCGGCTGAGTTTGCGATGTCCTGAGTAGGAGGACCGAGGATTGGCGGACTGCAGGAGAGATAAGGTATACATTGCCGGCGGCTGAGTTTGCAAGTGATGCCCTGAGTACGAGGACCGAGGATTGGCGAACTGCAGGAGAGCGATAGGTATACATTGCCGGCGGCTGAGTTTGCAAGTGATGCCTTGAGTACGAGGACCGAGGATTGGCGGACTGCAGGAGAGCGATAAGGTATACATTGCCGGCGGCTGAGTTTGCAAGTGATGCCCTGAGTACGAGGACCGAGGATTGGCGAACTGCAGGAGAGCGATAAGGTATACATTGCCGGCGGCTGAGTTTGCAAGTGATGTCCTGAGTAGGAGGACCGAGGATTGGCGGACTGCAGGAGAGCGATAAGGTACATTGCCGGCGGCTGAGTTTGCAAGTGATGCCCTGAGTAGGAGGACCGAGGATTGGCGGACTGCAGGAGAGCGATAAGGTATACATTGCCGGCGGCTGAGTTTGCAAGTGATGTCCTGAGTAGGAGGACCGAGGATTGGCGGACTGCAGGAAAGCGATTAGGTATACATTGCCGGCGGCTGAGTTTGCAAGTGATGTCTTGAGTAGGAGGACCGAGGATTGGCGGACTGCAGGAAAGCGATTAGGTATACATTGCCGGCGGCTGAGTTTGCAAGTGATGTCCTGAGTAGGAGGACCGAGGATTGACACTGACGGGGATGACTCGTGTCCACTTAACTAGATGGACACTGTGACTACTTGTTTGTTTTCGTCGTCCGCGCCGCCACGGCCGCCCCGCTGATCGTTACTGAAAACTCACGACGCGGATGAGTGGCAGCTGGTCAATGGGTCAAACGTTGCGATGCGTGACTCGAACCAGCTGAACGCATTCTGAACATGGAAACGCCCTTTCTCAGCACCATTCCTTCATTTCATCGCAGTTAGTGTATAACTGTTGTTATTTTATTTTTTCATTATGTGTTATAATGTAAACATAACCTTTCTAGGTGCGTCGATGCTTTCGTACGATCTAAAGATTCTATTGTGAACTTTCCGATTATGTCAGCGAGGTTTATATAAACACGTACACCATTATTTTTTAGCATTTTAAATAATTCAAAGTACCCCCAAAATGTGAAAGTCTCTGATGATTCATGCAAAGCAGTCAAATTCATTATAAGTAACATCCTCTTTGCTTTATGCCTTATGACTTAAAAGGATCGTTCCTCGATACGAATTTTATTAGCCTTGGTTTTGACCATTAAAAACCTTTAATCGGTGTTCACTACTGCGTGGCAGACTGATGAATGTCTTTTGCTTGCCGTGTTTCTCTTTTGTCACAAGACGGTCTCCCATTGGCTGAATAGGTACTATAGAATTCGACCTCTGATTGGTTTTACTCAGCACAAGTGCACGTCCATGGTGGTGAGTACAATGTTGGTGTACTCACTGATAAATTGATTTCAAACACAATTATTTATTTCATTGAATTTAAACATGTTCATCAGGCGAGCAATTGATACATTGCTCATAACCTCAGGTCCAACTCATTGCGGGTCCAACTCTGGGTGCCACTTACCACATGGAGTAAAAACTGCAAACGACGTTTTAGGCTATTTAAAGTACTTAAATGTAAAATGAAATGAAACGACAGAAAGTATATTTCTGAAATGTAAATGTTACCTCAAATACTTGCAAAAGCTCATGTTACATGTTTTCTCTGGAAGCATTGATGCTGCTGCATTTAAACTCCAAAACGTTTACTTTCATCAACAAATGGATTTTTATTCCGAAGAGTAAAACACCTGGACATTTCCAAACAAATATTTTTTTTTCTTCTAAACTCAACGTGTTTGTGTTTATATACTGCATCACTGATATCTCTATGCTTCCACAATAAATTTTTCCTTACTTTAGTACTTTAACCTACATAACTATAGTTCGAAAATTTCCCCATGTCAAAATTCCTTTCCCCGTACATTTCCTGCAGGCTCTATTCAGACGTCTTTTGAGTGGAAAGGAAAGTACTGCACCTCAGACGAGCAGCTCAGTTTCAAAATGTCCCTTAATTGTAATTTGATTATTAATCAAGTGCCCCTTTTGGTTGTGAACTATAGACCCATCCCACCTTGACTGCATGTCTCCAGTTTACTCCTTCTTCTCCAGTGTAGCTTGAACATTACACTTAGGTAGGGTAGAGTGGACTAAAAGGCGACATCTCACTTTGCTGGTGGTACCCAATCCCCAGTTAACATAATATTAAGAAGTCATTTTACACTAACGAGTCCTAAAGGATGTAGAGATAAAAAGGTATATTCTATCTCTTCTTTAACTTAACATTTTACGATCATTTCGTGTAGGCGATTCATCCAAGACCCCAAAAAAGATATTTCCTCGCAAATATTCCTTACGAAAGATTAATCAAGACAGTGTTGTTAGACAAACCCTCATAGGCCTCACTTGACCAGAACCATGTAACCATACGATATAAACTATCTTAAATACTACCCAAGCATGTAGACACCTGGCATTTTAGCTAGTTGAAACTAATGTTTGAAAGAAAATTTAAAGGGGATTGTTGGCGCGTAAAGTCGTGGACTGGTGGTTGTTGGAATGTTTGTAGGCCTACTAGCGAGCGAGTACCAGCCACCAGCACTACCAGCACTACTGCCAGCACTACTAGTAGGCCAGGGCCTCATCTCGACACTCGAGCTCGACAACCAGTCAATTGGAGTTAACCTTTATTGTAAACTGTTGAAATCCCACTCCACCACTCCGCTAGCCAGTATCTCACTTCGCGACTGCTTTGTCTTTAATGGCTGTGCCCGTGTGCGCGTAGATTGCTAGATAAGCCTGGGCTACAGTCTGGATGTTATCAGTTGACTGCTTAAAGTCCCCAACCCCTATCCAGTGTCCACCTCATCTAGCGTACACACGCAGCCTTCTTCACTCGCTCACACTCATACAAACTATCGTAACAAAGCCCTAAACAGAAAACTCTCAGCAACTAATTTACCACTTTCGGGCATACGTGTCAACTTTCACGTGACCAATCTCCAAATTTGTCCCTTTCAGCGGACCCGTGGCACGATGGAATCATGGCGCAGGTTCGATCCCCTGTCACCACTAACTTTTTGAAAGTGATTATGCTGTAACGCTGGGTAAAGGTCAAGGTTGAGTGGCAGAGAACTTTTAGTCAAAATTCGCCTTGCTAAACAAGACAAACCTTTTTACTATATTACAAAATTTTATCAAGAAGACTTTCTTGCATACTTAGAATTAGGTACAGAACCAGATGTATAAAATAGCGTTTGTGTAAAAACTACACTTACGGAAGAACTACACCTCTGATTTTCAGTTGGAATGAGCGTCGCACATTGAACGATAGCAATATTTTCTTCCGGGGTGAAGGAAGAAAGATAAAACTTAGGGATTTTATCCTAGCCAAGTGATCTGTTGTTCCTTAGTTGACTACCTAGATTTCGAATTACTTCAAGCTGTAAATCACTTTTTAATACTTTAATGTCAGTCTTCTGGTGTACGAGGTGGTAAAGTCTATAACAACATAACAGAAAGTATTTAAACATTTTTCGCATGAAATGAACACTCGATTAACAAATACCACACACACACACACACACGCGCGCGGTCTTGGAATGAGGTCTGGACTATGACCTCAAGTGGCTATTCTTACAAGTGTAGATCGAAATTACACTGGCTTGAAAATAAGCAACTTGGAACATTACGGCTCCAAAGTAACATATTGGGGAACTACAAATCTTGACTTTTATTTGAATTTTCATTGGTATTAGTGATCTAAAGACAAATAACCAAACTATTTATATTTTACCTCCCAAATAATGATCTAACTTTTTCCTAGACAAGGCATACAAATGTAAAATTATTTCCGAGAGAAGTGGCGGTTAGGAAGTGCCCAAAATGGCTCTAAAAGCCATTAAAAATTGAACGCACTAATTGAAATGTTTAGTTTTAAACCACCGATTGGCTTTAACTAAGATCGAACTACAACTGTCAATTAACAAAATACACAATTATTGGACTAGCCTTTACAGTTTTCAGTTTTGATCAGTGTTGCTCAACCAACAACTCTCGGGGCGAGAATGAAGGTATTATTTGCAAATGCCCATAACACAAATAGGCTACCGGAGAAAAAGACACGCCATTTGTAAAAGATCTTGCTATTTGAATTAAATCACCAACCTGCGTCAGTGTCGTCTAAAATGCAGACCACACACCCAAGACCCGACACTAGCGTGGGATGTCCCGCTATTCATGCGGATCCAACAATCAGAACCGTTCCCAACTTGCATGTTTCGCAACAGATATCAGATTAATGGCTGGATGGAGTTGGATTAGAGGCGAGCTGGATTAGATCTTGATTGCTAAGATCGGGATCGGTTTTGTAATGGTGTCAATGTAAAGTGGTTCATATCGGGTGCGGAGTGCAGAGTGAAGAGTGAAGCGTGGAAACATCTCAGCGCACCTCGCACTCAACTACTCATCTCACTCATCTACCATTATTCCTCATCCTAGTTTAACCTATTCAATTACTCGTATTTTAACACTTGCCTGAAATTAATAGAAATAAAAATAATAATATCAGATAGAAAAATCTAAATTTATTAAACAGTTAAAACTAACATCAAATGAGAGCAACAACTAAGACGTGAATTCAACTGTTTTCGAAAGGAAGTTGGACAAACATGTTTAGTGCCTTAGGCACCTAGGTAGTCTACTAAGGAACAGCAAATCACTTTGCTAGGAGAAAATCCTTAAAGGTTGTATCTTCCTCCCCCGTCTGGGAGATATTGTACAATCGACAACAAACTTCAAACAACGAAGTGTTCGAAAGTTTTAACCAAGTGTTAAAATTAACGGACTCAGTAGAAACTCACCCTGTATAGGACTGAAGAGTGACTAACATTATTAAGGTGAGGTTGTATGTAAAAAATGAATTTTCCATGAACTTATCACTCCTAAACGTCAAAGAAATGTGTCTAAAGAACTTAATTTAAAAGTACATATAACTGGCATGAACTTAGTTCCTTTAAATTTTATTTTTTTATCTTTCTCTTAATAAGAACACACAAACATTGAAACCTTAACAAAGCTATTTGTTTTTTTAACTAAATAATAATATTTAAATTACTGAAGTATAAAGGTAAGAAATTTTAATCAGTACGTCATACCACTCTCGTCTTGGGAGTCTGTCACATGAAATATTAAAACTTTTGCAAGAATAAATACCGCGTTTATGTCCCAAGTTATAATATGTTTCTTGCTGTAAATGATCCGAGATGATTGAGTAATATTCTAGTCATTCAAACAAACAAAACTTCAACGCGGAAGTTGGAAAACAATAATCAACCTAGATTGCAAAGTAGACCACTTTAAAAATCTAATAATAGCTTACAGTAATGTGAATTCGTCATAGCTTATATCGCAAAAAAGTCTGTAATGATAGACAGCAAAATTTAAGCAAATCATTTGAATTATATGATAATTGTTATCACAGTTACTATCTGCTCGCAAAAGGAAACTGCTGTTAAAACGGAAAAAGTTGATATTTTTCAATATCTATTAATTGCAAGATGTAATGTACGGCCACTCAGCCGAACTGTGTGCCGTTAGTCCACGTCCAAAAGTTAACCTCTCAATGATACAGGCAATAGATTAACTCTGATTTGCGTCGAAAATGAATTGATAGTCAATTGGCGTCATTGATGTTGCAACTTGATGTTTAAGGAGCGATGATTCCCACTGATCGTGGTGATTGAAGTTATGGGTTGTGGGATCCAGTGATGTGGCTTCCGCAGTTCCGTGACGTGTGTGATTCCGCCGTTAGCACGTGGTTAATCTGATCAACACGAAGCACAGTATAGGCCTGGAGTATCCACTAGCCGACTGTAGAGGAATCTACGATACACTGACTGTAACAACGAAGGAGGGTTTCACGGCCGTGCTTTGCCATCATTCATGTACAGTGATGTGGCTTACAGGTCATGTTGATCCACTGATCGTGGTGATTGGTGATTGAAGTTATGGGTTGTGGGATCCAGTGATGTGGCTTCCGCAGTTCCGTGACGTGTGTGATTCCGCCGTTAGCACGTGGTTAATCTGATCAACACGAAGCACAGTATATGACTGGAGTATCCACTAGCCGACTGTAGAGGAATCTACGATACACTGACTGTAACAACGGAAGGAGGGTTTCACGGCCGTGCTTTGCCATCATTCATGTACAGTGATGTGGCTTACAGGTCATGTTGATCACACTGATCGTGGTGATTGAAGTTATGGGTTGTGGGATCCAGTGATGTGGCTTCCGCAGTTCCGTGACGTGTGATTCCGCCGTTAGCACGTGGTTAATCTGATCAACACGAAGCACAGTATATGACTGAAGTATCCACTAGCCGACTGTAGAGGAATCTACGATACACTGACTAAAACAACGGGAGGGTTTCACGGCCGTGCTTTGCCATCATTCATGTACAGTGATGTGGCTTACAGGTCATGTTGATCCACTGATCGTGGTGATTTGTTATGGGTTGTGGGATCCAGTGATGTGGCTTCCGCAGTTCCGTGACGTGTGTGATTCCGCCGTTAGCACGTGGTTAATCTGATCAACACGAAGCACAGTATAGGCCTGAGTATCCACTAGCCGACTGTAGAGGAATCTACGATACACTGACTGTAACAACGAAGGAGGGTTTCACGGCCGTGCTTTGCCATCATTCATGTACAGTGATGTGGCTTACAGGTCATGTTGATCCACTGATCGTGGTGATTGGTGATTGAAGTTATGGGTTGTGGGATCCAGTGATGTGGCTTCCGCAGTTCCGTGTGTGATTCCGCCGTTAGCACGTGGTTAATCTGATCAACACGAAGCACAGTATAGGCCTGTAGCCACTAGCCGACTGTAGAGTGGAATCTACGATACACCGACTGTAACAACGAAGGAGGGTTTCACGGCCGTGCCACCTTGTGACCGTGATTCATTTGGCGGTGACAGCGATGACGATGTTCCGACAGCACGATCCACGGTTGATGACCGCTGGATCACGATACACGGTGACAAATCTTATGGCTTGTGGTTTGTGATCATTGGGCGTACAGTGATGTGGCTTCCGCAGTTCCGTGACGTGTGATTCCGCCGTTAGCACGTGGTTAATCTGATCAACACGAAGCACAGTATAGGCCTGAAGTATCCACTAGCCGACTGTAGAGGAATCTACGATACACTGACTGTAACAACGAAGGAGGGTTTCACGGCCGTGCTTGCCATCATTCATGTACAGTGATGTGGCTTACAGGTCTTTGTATCTACTGATAGTGGCGATTGGTTAATCATTACTTCCTTTACTAAAACGGGGGCAGAGCAGAGGTCCAATTTTTGGGGTTTGTTGTTAAGCTAGTTATAGTTTCACCGATGTACAAATATTACTTTTCCCGTCGTTTATTAGTGAACCAAAAGCACCTTACACGATTCGAAGCTTTTCATCTGAAGACGTGATCGGATTCTAGATCGCGAAACATCGTGCTCTTCTTGTTCACTAAAAACGACGGAAAACTTTCAAAATAATAATTTAACGCCGGAAGTTCTACCATCGGTAACAACAAACTTCAAACAAAGTATAATTTCTCATCATTACGGGATCTGGCAATGAAATGAAGAGAAAATTGTGCTTTAATAAAGGTTCCACTCAGTGGTTTAGACTTTTATCAAGGGGGACACAATTATAGTACCGGGGGTCGGGGAGGGGTATGGACCCCCAACAAAAGGTGGTCCGGGGGAAAAAATTTGAAAATTCACATAATCTGAAGAACTATTTAAGGCTCATTGGGTCAATAGTTTTCATTTAATAATACAATTTTTACCCGCACAAACTTAAGTACTAGATGTAGCTTGGTAAAATTCACGCATATTTCCCGGCAATATACATATATTCCCGGTGCAATTCCACTGTTGTAGAGGATCGTTTTACGCCCGCAGTCCGTACCAATCCTTGCTTAAAAACCGCGTCTCTTCCCGATCGCTGCTTTACGCCCGCGGTACGTTCCGATCGCCTTTTTAAACACCGCGATACATTCCGAGAGCTGTTAATTACCCACGACACTTTCCGATCGCCCTTTTACGCCCACGATATGTTCCGACTGCCTTTTTAAACACCACAATACATTCGAAGAGCCGTTTATTGCCCGCGACACTTTTCGATCGCCCTTTTACGCCCGTGGTACGTTATAATGGATGTCCAAGACCTGAGGTACGTTCCGGTCGCCTTTTACGTTTTGACGGTCGTTTCATACCTACGGTAAGCTTCGAGGACCTAATTATGCCCACGACACCGATATAAGGGCCGATTTTTTCCATGTTTCACCCAGAGTTCACGCATCTTTCCCGGTCTGTGGCCACCCTGTCATTCCTAAGGGGATATATCCCCCTGATCCCCCCCGTATCTACGCCACTGGTTCCACTCAATAAATGTGTTTCCAAGCTTAATGGTGGTTTCTGCCACTCGTCTCACACCAGATTACGTCTCGGCCCCTTGTCAGAAAGCACTCACTCGTACATAACAGAGGTGGTTCTGATATGCTGAGACTCAGGTTCTGAGCTGTACGCAAGGGATTGAGGCCACTTGTTCGACAGTGACGTCAGTAACGACAGTGACGGTGACGCGCTTGTGTGGACGATGTCAGTGTTAGTGTTACAGTTGAAGAGTTGTCCTCGAGGAGAAGGAGTTGTTAAATGCAAGACTGCAATGTAAGCTAAGTGAGCGGAAACATCGTTGTCATCTGCAGTTAACGTCATTTAATTACTCGGGCCGCATTCACTATCTTTAGAATCAAAACCGTGTAAATTGCTTCCTGGCTAATTACCTGCGTAGTTTTCCCATGATTTGTTGACACTTTTAACTCCTGTGATAATTTAAGACATTGTGAAAAGGATACGAAGCAGAAACGTTATCATTGTATCACAAAGGTGTATAAAGGCACAATTTTTGAATACTTTGAGAGTAAACGTTTCTTGATTTAAAACACAAATACCTTACGATTAAAAACTATTGAACTGTCAAATTATTTAAACCTTTGTACGAGTTTCTTTCCAGTTAAAATATGCCATTGGTTTTAATTAATTTAAGTTCAGTGTTTCCTACGCAAGCTTCTTCCTGAAAATGAAACACACATTCGAGAGGGTAGCTCAACAAACTATGCAGGATACCTGTAAAAAATTGCAAGGTGTTGGTCCAGACAGGATTAAACTCAAGTTTGAAACATGCCAAAACAGAATAGAGAAAAGAATCATGAAGCACTTTGGTAGAAGCCACCATAAAAAGTTTGAGCTGTAGAAACGGTAAGCGCTCACACGCTACGAAGCACAATAATTCATAGCCCAATACAGGGTCGTCGAAAAAGGTGTACGGGATTTGAAAGTGAAATAAATATGTTAATATAATTGGTAGAATTTTGATTTTTACATCAAAAGACACAGCAAATCTTAATTTTTTATGTAATTGAAAAGGTTTTGGGGGTCGTTGCACGACAGAAGTCAACCTCCCGCCAGGTGTTTTGGAGCATTTCAGAAGTCACCGTTGAAATGGCTACGTTGATTCTTCTTCTTATCTGTCCCCCCAAGTTGAAGAAATTAAAAGGGAAAAAGGCATTAATGTCATTTTCCAGCAGGATGGAGCTCCATGTCTCTCACTACAGTCTAATCGTCCAAGAAGCTCTCAACAACAGATTTCCTAATCGTTGGGAGGAATGGTCCTGTTTTGTGGCCACCTAGGAGTCTTGATTTGACGCCTTTAGATTTCTTCTTTTGGGGTTACATTTAAAACTTAGTTTATGCTGAGAAAGTACTTGATATACAGCACCTGAGAAGAAGAATCCAATCCAAGAAGAAGCCATTTTAACGGTGACTCCTGAAATGCTCCAAAACACCTGGCGGGGGTTTGACTATCGGCTAGATGTCTGTCGTGCAACGGGGGGAGCTCACATTGAAACTTTTTAAATACATTAAAAAATTAAGATTTGCCGTGTCTTTTGATGTAAAAATCAAAATTCTACCAATTATATTACAATTTTATCTCAATTTCAAATCCCCTACATCTTTTTCGATGACCCTGTATTTCATTATACGAAGCCCTCTATAATAATTCATGCTCCGTTACTCAGAACGTAACCACAAACTTCACCAAATACAAGAATTCCATTCACAAATACCATCGGTGACAGCAGATCGAGAGCAAGCTTGCGTATAACAGACCCCTAAACCACACATGCCACCTGAGCAAGAGGAGAGAAAGCGACATGAAGCATGGTGTCATACATAGACGCACACATGCACATAGTACACTTACCTTGCAACGCTTGGTAATGATGTTGTACACTGGCATGTTGATGTTAGCGAATTAGCTGTCTGCGACCATGCCACGGAATCCACTAGAACACCACTATCATACTGTCACAGTCACTAGATCACTGGCCACTTGTCACATGCACTCTTCACTCTTCACTGTTCACTGTTCCTTCTTCACTTGATCCTGGTCACTGGTACCTGGTCGGTTGTGGCTAGAGGTTGGCTAAAGCGGCAACATGCCGGGTTCGTTCTCGCTAGTTGTCTTAGGTAGCCTACTGGGGAGAATATCGTTGTAAAGTGGGAATATTTCTTTAAACAGCCAGTTTAAAAAAATACTGACCATTTAATGAAATATCGCTGACACAGTTATACACAGTCATAGTTCCGTTATTTAACCCTTTTAGATCAGATTTAATTTCAGGATGAAATTTTTGTACAATTTACCGGTTTTTGATATGAAAATGTACGCTAATAAATAAAACGATTTTTGTTAGATAATTTCAGATTTTATCAGTCTACAAAACTGCCATGTCGACTAGCGAAGGGAGGTTTTATTACGGATATTCATGCCAGGAACGAGTTGAAATTTAATTTTAACAATTTGATTTAATCCAGTTAAAATGTTATTTTAAAACCAGTAACATCTAGTAAATCTCACGGACTAGTGTGAGTCCTACGCGACAATCTATTCACACCTATAATATTCTTATTTTAATTTCGAATTCCGAACCGACCTCTCTTACAACAGGTTAGCTTACCTATTAACTTTATAATGCAAACGTTACTCAAAGTACACTTACATACATAAAACAGCGTTACTAACTTGTAAAGGTCATTAATTGCTCGTAAAACTAAACTCAAATTGCTAGTCCAGAAAATAGTAATGTTACACGTGTAGTTTTTGCACCGCGGCCCCCGGCTAGAGCATTATCTCCTGACCACGAGTCCACAGGCACGACCCCTGTAAGCACGAGCACCTAGAGTACCTAAGCATCCAAGTATCAGCTCACAGTTAGGCGCCACGTTTCTCATATCTAATCACTCACTGACAAAGAGGTATACGAGTAGAGTACGTCTGTTTGTTTAGCTCGAGAGATAAAGCACTATTTAAAATAGTTCCAAACAGTTTTGATAGTTGCTTTTTGATAAGAAGTTCTTAGACAGATAATGAGAGGACTAAGGTGTATCCGCTGTTATGCAACGTGATTTACAACAGTTGTTTGGATTCAGACTTCACTACTGTACATTATTACGTAAAGTGTTAACTGGTGTGCCATTATGATTGTGATTGCCAGTACGTAGCCTACCCAGTACTGCCTACTCACTACTAGTAGGCCTACCACTACTGCAACTGCGCCAACTTGGCCCTCGTCCCTCGCTTTGAGGTTTCCCTTTCTCACACAGACACACACCTGCTCTGGATCCAGTATTCTTGTCACTGTATCACACATTCAGCAATCTACTCTCACCCACAACAATCGGCACTGTAGTTGGTTTCGCGTGTTTTTCACTGTTTGAGCATTTTATGTAAAAGCCTTAATATGAGCTTGCTTTAAAGCCGAAGGCAAGAGAGGACAAGAACAGTCAAATGTCTTGGCCTCTGTACTGAGCCAATTTCAAGAGGCGATTAAAAGAAAGAAACCCCATAATTTGTGTTTAAATAAAGTTCAAAATTGGAGATTACCCTACTTGGGTGAAGACATGGTTTCTAGGGTTAAAGTTTTAATAAGTTTCGATACTAACTGTTGGATAAAACCTTGTATAGCCATCAATTGCTCTGGGTTTATTTCGTCGAATAACCAGACTGACTAAGATAACCGAAGTATAAAGTATATGGGGCGTGTTTTCATATAAATATGCCTAGTATTGTGTTCATAAGTAAAACGATGAAGACGCGTTTTCGTTGTTGATATTATATCTGCAACAGTAAAATTTACAGCGAAGGTTTCCCTGATGTGTATATGCATACTTTGGGTCTATATGTTTATGAATAAAGTAACTGAAAATAACCAAACTTTTGTAAATGTGTGATTTATTTGTACGGAAATGCAGTATCGCGCGATTGCTTCTAACATTTCCTTGTCTGTGGTTTTCCTAATGTGCGAGCGTCATGGACAAGTTACCGGGAAAACTATTTCAGTTCGGTATTATGACGGCGTGGGCAGCTTAGACATGGGCTCCGTGCACTGATAGCACGTACCATCCACTGTAGTACAGTTGTAGTGCGTACAGTTCGACCCCAGAGAAAAAGCAAAGCAAAGGAAAACATATTAAAATTTAATAAAAGTGTTCCTGGATGTTTAATTTTGTAAGTTAGGTGACCAGTTATATCACGTGAAATTTTAGTGCAGAGTTCAGTTTCAAAGTGTTGAAAACAAAGGTTAACCTATAAAGCAGCAAAGTAAACTCGTGGTTCTAAAAACCATTTTACAAACAAAACCAGGCCGACACGCAGCTAAGCGCTAAAGCGCCGCTCAAAGTATATTTTCGGCCTTCAGCCTCAGGTTTAGGCCTTTTTAACTGTAAGTTATACTACATATTAAGAAAGGAAACCAAATTCTAAATGTCAATACAATCGGACTACTCATTCCGTTGTTACAGCTAAAATTCACATTTTGGCCACCATATTAAAACAACTTGATGGATTTTCATAATTTGTTTATAAATTGATGTATACAAACAAAATACATATCTATTTTAAATTTCATGAAAATCGAACGAAATTTACCGTTTTAGATAATTAAAACCTCTTTTTTTTTTAGTCTCTCCCAAAAGGAGGGTTCCTGTGATCCGATTTTGCTGATTAATGAACTCGACCGAGATATTTACAAAAGGAACATTTGTACTACATTCGGTGAAAATCGGACAAAATCGCGACCTGTACAGGTGAAACATATATATACCGAAACATGCTCAAAACGTGTTCTGGGGGTCAGGATCGGTGCTCATACGTATCAAGGTCTCGGTCCTGAATCTTACCATGCTGGCGGCTTGAATATCTCATTTTTTCAAAGAAAATTTGATAACAAAGAGTAGTCAACGCGTAGCCAAAAAACGATACAATGAAACCTAGTGAATTTCTCGTAACAGGAGGTAATTTACACGGGAGTACCCATGGGGGGCCAAGCCTTAATAGAAAAACTTCATCGAACATCAATTAAAAAATCGCCGCAGGACAAACTATAAGCTCCTAGTTCCTCTGGTCGGTTAAAAACAGATCTTCCGGTTGGAGTTGTTTATGCCGTATTTCAAGCACAACGTGTTATATAAAATAATGTTTAAGAGTTTGGACGGATTTATCATGCGGAGACTGGAGAATTTATCCGTTATGCTTCGCGTTTCAAGGTTGCACTTCTTATGTAAGTAAAACTATTCCATATAATGCACCAGCAACAGCATGGCACTATGCATAATCACAGCATCAGCATCACACCTCGCCGACTTCGTCCAACGCTGCTCATCACAATAACAATAACAACTTTTGAGATGCCGACCACTTTTATGAGTGTATTTTAAGGCAAATATGTGGTGAGGGATGAGTGTGATGAGTGGTAGTAATGAGTTATGAGGTGTAGTCTTGTTACAAACTAAGGCCGACTCTTCCTTAGAATGGGTCGTTACCTAATAGCCCAATGACCAATGGAAATACAAGGACCAACGGCTTAACGAGACCTCCGAACCACGCAGGTGATGAACTGATATGTCTAAAGGATGACGGGAGTTGATGCGGGTATCATCAGATGATCACTGAGACTATCTGAGCCGCTTTAGACCTATATCATCCTCAAAACCTGACCTACATGAAGCTGGATTACAGGACCACGCCACGAGTCCCAGTCAAAAAAATCAAAACGAAAAAAACTCACGTCGTTTGATGGTGAGTGATTATTCAGCTTACGATGATTACTTTTAGGCTAGTTAATTTGCTAATATTTTGTGTTATGTTTTAGGTTACTTTTTACCTGAAAACGGGATCAGATTCCATATCCCAAAACGTAGTGTTCTTCTTGTTCACTAAAAACTATGGAAAGCGTCCACAATCATATTTCAACTTCATAATAATCCGTTGCAAATCTTGACACCTCTACATTGATCACTGAATTCATGTAATACTTATTCGAAGCGAGACAACTCTGGCATTGTTTACTTTACTAGAAATTGATAAGTCGAGGTGAACTTTCAACTTAAAATTGGTGCTGATCGAGTGTGTTGATTTTCAGCTTTCTTCAGTAGTTAATTATCCTAAACATTTAACAAATTAATTTCTATGCATGAATAGATGCATAGAGTTACAAAAAAACTAACAAGTAAGCACTAAACAACAGTTTTAGAATTCGTAACACGAAACATTACTTAAAAATAAACAAACGCTACAACACATGGGCTGGGCAGCACTCAAGGTCGGTTGTAAAACAGCTGTGCACAAGTTTACCAGCTGAGAATGTGCCGAATCTAAAGAGAAGCGATTTTCCGTAAACACTTGTTGCCGGTGATAAGACTAAGCCCTAAGTAGTGACGGCACACGCGTGCTTGGAGACAGGAGACCTCTTCCATTCATAACTCGCGATTTGCTACAAGCCACACGTGAACGTGGTGTAGACCTTGACAGAGCTTTAACTTTACAATCAGTCGAAATACAGCTTAGTACCAACTATCAACTGATTTAGGGGCTTAAAGAATTACACGGTGTCATAAAAGATAACAAACTGCGGACTCTAAAGACTGGGCCCTGAAATGACGCAACCGTGTAGGCCTATACTTGAACGGAGAAATGTGGTTTGGTTTGGCTTAGTCTTTAACAGCACATTTTATAGAATACTTCGCTTTTCTTGTGTTTACTTAATCCAAATGCAATTGAAACTCTTTAAATTTGCCTACACCGAAAATTCTTTGCCAGTTTGAACACGCTTACTCCAATAAACAACTATCCAAAACAAATCTGAAAAATAATTAAATTGTGTTTATTCATAAACATTTAACACCTGTAATATCATGTGTTAAGCAAAACAATCTTAGATACTCGTAAAAACATATTGTTAAAACTACTAAACGTGGGATTGTACCTTTTAGGTAGTATAGTAATTAAAAAAACAGCTTGTTAAGCAAATAAATTTCGAAAAATTAAATAGGGCTTATGTTTTTTCAAATATTTTTCGTTTTTAACGAGCTTATTTTTGGAAAGTACTATCACTAAGTCTATTTTGTCTGTGGTGCTTTTATAACCACTCATATTCGAAGTGGGATTACAGTATTGTGATCGTACTAAACTCTATGTACCCCTGTGGTGGTATAGCTTAATTTAAATTGTACGTAAACTTCACACTCTTTTTATTGTCTAGGTCAATGGCATTTTTCTTGGGACATATCCTAGGATTTTGTGGGCATTACCAAACGATTTTTGGGAAAGCGGTCCAAACCCATGTGCCTGCGCCGGTAATAGAACCCGCGACCCTGCGCTTTGCGCCTGAATTTCAACTGCCACCCCTAAAAGCGAAAGTTCGAGGTGTTCCGAATTGCCACCCCGTGAACATCGATGAGCAATTATCGTACGCCTCACCTCACCGTTGACAGGCGGTCCTGACAGCTATCCGGCACTTGACAATTTTGGAGTTGCGGGAAGGTATGAGAAAAAAATGAAAACTTAAACACTTATATTTGTTTTGCTTTTTAATATTGTAGCAGTCGAGTTTGTCTACACGTGTTGTTTTCCAATTTGTTCCACTTTTCTTGTTTGCATTTCAAAACATGTATACAGTTTATACAACAGCCACGGGTTATAGCACAGTGTTTAAAGTTGTGTTGTTTGAAAAATATCTAAGAAGCTAGCATGGGACTATATAATTAGCTGCTGCAAGGCAAAGGTGTCAATAAATGTTCAATAATTTAGAAACATAATAAGGCATAAATGTCTAATTTTTAAACCAAAACAGAATGAAGACCCGTTCCATAAACTGTATCCATCGTTCAACGAAATAAACACGGTTTTAAACGCTTTGGTGCATCATGGCTATCTTAAACACAAACTCAGCTAGCAATCTCATAAACTGTATAACAAATTTGAAAATGTTAACAGAAATCGTAAGAAATCAACATTTTCAAGGACTATTGATCGTAATACAATTGATGCATTATTGTAGAAATATTCAAGAAACAACTATACTGGTTTGAGTTAGGGTAAATCAGGGAGAGTTGCCGCGTGTGGGGCCGCGTGTCAAAGATGTAGCGATGCGTACTGTAATTGCTCATCCATGTTCACGGGGTGGCAATTCGAATCACCTTAAACTTTTACTTTTAAGGGTGGCAATTGGAATCCACCCGCGCTTTGCAATCCGTGACTCTACCCACTGAACTACGGACGCAGGCAACACTGAAAAGGTTATAAGTTGATTTGTTTCTGACAAGGCACGTCATCTTACTGTTTACTAGTATTTTAGTCTTACTGATTAACCTGAGAACGACTTTTGAATGATTTGCTGAATTCCCCAAAGATACTGAAGGTAAAAATAAATCAGTACTTCCCAAATAGTTTCGTATATATAAATAGCATGATAACAATACAAGTTCTTAAGTAGTGTCATTAGTCATTTCCTACGGTCGAACACTGTACTTTCACTGTACGAGTGTATACAAAGTATGCTGTAAGCTTAAATTTGTGAACTTTTATCACGTTTAATTAATACCCATGGGCAATGCAGGCCTTAATTTCGTGAATGTTCGAGGTAGAAATGAGAGTAAAACGAAAATGAGGACCTGATTGCCAACCTTAGAGTGTCTCGAAATAAAGAAAAATGTATCGTTCGAATAGCTTCCACAGACTTTCAAGGCTGGAACAAACGATTAAATAAACCGTTAGATTATTTATAACTTTAATTTTTAAGTCCGACAATCCCATGTGATATGTTCCTACAGATGGTGTAACGCGAAAAACTAAATTTCACATTTATCAACATGATCACCTGCAAAACCCTAGACAAATAGGCCGACCGAGTCCGCGGGCTTTACTAAACACGCAGGTAATGTGACTGACTTTTCGGCTGAGAGCGACTGGGGGAGGGGCGGCGGCTGGAACGATTCAAAAGTGATGGTTAATGCTTAATGAGAATCAGAGGTGGAAAGGTTAATAATGACTGGGAGTCTGAGGCATTAGAGGGGGCAAGGTCAGGACTCGGTGACATTTTAGCCAGTGCGTTGTGTTCGCGAGCGTGCGACCGGCAACGTTAGCTCTTGTATGCCTTGCTCACGTCATACACTCAGGAGTCAGGAGTCAGGACTCTTAGCAACAACCTTGGCCTAAAGATTCAACCAGATTGTTTAATCCTGAATACTCAGCCTATACAGTTTGCAAACAACAAAACTAACTGGTCAATATATTCTTTGTTTGAAGCTTTGATTGGAATATTATTACGGTCGGTTGAAAAATCTAAACAATTTTTGCTCCTGTGGCTGTGTATGAAGTGTTCTCATGCGTTGTTGTGTTCTCTGTTCCAGTTGGTCAGTCTGAGACATCCCTGTGATTGGTTGTCCGCTGCTCCCAGCCAGTCAGTCAGTAGGCAGTTGCCGTCACTGGCCGTGAACGTGGTGCTTGGTTTCTCTAATTTTTATTTAATTTCTAAAAGTGTTTGTGCACATTGTATTGCTTTCAGGCTAGTTGTTTTAAAATTGAATAAATAAAGGGAACAAACAAAAGCGAAAACTCTGTTGTTTGGTGGTGCGTGACTGGTCGCCTTACGCTGATTACTTTTAGGCTAGCTGATTTCCTAACGTGTTGGGTTGTGAATTAGTTTACTTTTCACCTGAAGACGGGATTAGATTCCTGATCTTAAAACGTCTTCTACTAAAACTTAATACAATTTCAGTCAAGTAAATTATTTCACTCACAATCCACTGCTTCCCGAAATCGCTACGAACTACCAGTCTTATCTCTGTTCACCTAAGCACGTCACTAGGTCATGTTGTGTCCGAGCATGTAGCATATGTAACGTGTAATGCGACTGTGTTGCGCGGCCCTGTGAGCGTCAGGCGACACCTATTCCTACACTCGCCTCTAAACTGTGGTAATTAACTATTAAGCGGGTGTTAACTAGCGACTGCCTAAACGGGCGTTTAACACGAGTACGCTGCTTCCAGCAGACAACTTTCCACACACCTCACGTGTACATCTACATCTACATCTACATCTAGTTGTAGTAGAGTAGTAGGCCTACATAACACATGTAATCTTGTACCTGTAGCCCGCTCATAATTCCTACACACAGAACACTAACAGTATTCAAACTTCAGTACTCAAATATAACGATTATATCACCTTGCCCGTATATTTTCAAACTTCTATTCTTTTAAAATCAAAATTCAACCAAATAGATAGAAAGAAGTGCCTATCACTGATGTACGACTAAAGAGACGGTGAGAACTATCAAACTGTTGGACAGCAAGTATAAGAAGTTAACAAAATATTTAAAATACAAGAAGGCCAATAAAGAGTGATATTTTTATTCGACAAGCGCTTTCGTCAAATTTATTTTAATTTCCATGTAACAAGTTTGCCTGATGATGACAGCATTCATGTCGAAAGCGCTTGTCGAATATAAATTTTATTGGCCTTCTTGTATTTTAAATATTTTGATAAGTACATTGCCAAAGATCTCCATTTCAAGAAATTATAAGAAGTTAATTAATGAACTGTAAATTCTCAAGTTGCTAAATCCAATCAATAGCATCTAAATGCAAAACACGTTCAAAATTCTTCTGAAAAAGTCTTTATTGCAAAAGCCTTTAATAGTATAGACGTGTTCATGGCAAACGACTGGAAGAACGCAAAATACTCTGAATCACGACGGAGCTCAATTGACCATGTAATTTTCAATTTTTTTCTTCCCTTTTGTGATAATATAGTAAGAAACATTTAGTAAAACCACTATCAAGCATTAAATATTCCTTGTATGCAGTCAGTTTACTTTGTGGTTGTCGTTATACAGAGGATAACATTCTTTACTTGTTGTATACAAATTTAATTATTTTTAACCAAGTCATCATTGTTATATAATGGTTTCATATTTTACCTTATTCAATCAGCTCCGAAAGTTAATCCATATGACAACCGGTTTCGATTTAATTTAAATCGTTGCCAAGTGCTCCGGTAAGTAAATCTTAATTTTTGAAGTTGATTGTCAAAGGCCACAAATATAAGACCACTACAGATCATAAAAACACCCAAGAGGCAAAACAGCACAAAATGGTATATCTTAGGTAAAATCAATTGAAAGAATCGTAGATAGGAAATCAACACAAAATGTACATTTAAATAGGAGTTCGGTATCAGGTATTAACGAGAAATTCTAATTTAAAAGTCGGCAATTGCATAACACGCTATGTTAACGGCAATACTTATTTATTTGTGATTTGATGTTAAAAAGGTGTCTAGGTCGTGAACTCTCTAAATAAATTATTGAAGTGATTTCGGAGTAAAAATTCACAAATCAACACGAATAAATCATTTTGATTTAAAGCAACCGTACTCAAGTGAATCGCGACGTCTGTGAGGCATTCATTGAAGCGTGTGTTAATTGACAGCAAGCCGGACCCACTGATAATGCAGCACAACTGTCCATTCATATATACCGTGCTCACTGGTCCACTGGTATAAATGTGGTCCATTATGCGAGTTGTTCACTCTGTTCAAACCTTTCAACGAAATCATCAATTGAATACTGTAGTTCAGTTTAACAACAACCGGTCAATGCCACTTTCCCGGTGTTCTTGCGGGAGACGTTAGCGACTATCATAGAGTTTACACATCGTATGAATCAAATAACGAATTTCACTTATTTCGTGGGTGGTTTAAGGTTTTCAACGACGAACGAGGCGAATAGGTCACGCTAAGCCTCCCAAAACATAATTGACAGACCATTACATAAAAATACATAATTTTCAAATACTCGTAGTCCAAACAAATATACACTCTAGTTTGCTGCATTGGTCTATTACAGGCCGGAATAGCCTTCCCAGAAGATCGACAACCTGGAGCGGAGCGCCGACCACGAACTTTGCAAGTTTAATCCCATAACTAGAATGTCAGGAAAAGGTATTCATAATCCCATTAGAGAAGAATAGGCAGCAACAGTTGCCGAGTTCGTGGTCGAACCGAGATACCCCGGTCAGAAAAGTTGGTGAGTTCGAGGTCGAGGATTGGCCGGAGCAGGTAAAAGTTGCAGAGTTCGTTGCCGTGTCGGAGGGGAGTGGGCAAGTTAGCGCACCGAACCACTCATACTTGAACAATGAAAGAAGATAGAAGGTTCCAACAAATTTAATTGTAAAAACAAAATACGTTCTTCAAAAAGGACCATCACAAAAAATGTCGTATTCCCCTCAGTTGTTGGGAGAATACGTATTTTCTTTTCAAATGTAAATTTATTCCTATTTGAATCCTATTTTTACACCTAACCGCCTGAAAGCAGTAGACTCATAAACTAAGGGCTTTACGGGATTTGTTGAAATGATCTTGTTTCAATGTACTAAAATTAGTTTAATCACGTTTAATAGAACCATCTAGCTACTTCTGTAGTTGAGTTATTGAGCGGTCAGTTGAGGCAACTTGTCCTCAAGGACATAAAAGTGGTTAAACATGCACTTCGAGTTGCACGGAATACTTTCTTAATATCTTTATTGTCGTTCAGGTCATCGAAATGACCATGAAAACGCACATTGTCAGCCACCCAGATGGTTGCCAACATGGAAGGGGTGGAGCATAGCAGCGAGCACTGTTTGAGGAAGCGCACATAACTCAACGGTAATTAATAGGAGGCTGAAATAAACGTGGTCTTGATGCAAAACGTTCGTTCTACAAAACAGGTTCCTATAACCCGATTTGTTTACCTAGTATGTAAGTAGTACAATAATCTAAATTTCAGACCCCCATGAAAAGAATTGTTAATTTTAAAATAAACCCTCGATTCTCAAATGATTAGCAACAATGCACTAACCAACGAAAGTGCGAAACATACTGAAGATAACACATTGGTAGCATACCAAGTAGAAACCAACGTATAGCAACGAAAGCCTGGCCGCTAGACGAATGAAAGAAACGCAAAATTGAAGGAATAGTGGTTTAGTGCGTATCATAGACTAACGGACTATGGTAGAGTCTCTAGTCTGTGGTGCGTATACTGTACACTGTGTATAGTATTCTGTTTGATCCAAGGCTTTTAAAAGTGACGAATATAACTACGACCATTAATCTAAGCTTATCTATGGTACCCAAAGAGCGTTGACACAACTATCGGATTTTGTATTACAGACAGATTAAAAACATTGCTGTGTGCGTAAATGAAAATGTAATACATTCAATATTACGTTCGGTATGGGTTGATTTATTTTCTTATATTTGAACATTTCTTGAAGAAGGAGAACGCTGAAAACACGTTCTTCGTACAGTTTTCCAGAACACTCTGTTTTGCATTACGAAGTTTCCTTTAACCACATATAGGTACTGAGACCTTCAGAACAAAATACTAACTGATAAGGGGTTTGTTTAAAAATCAGGTGATGTTATCTCCGCAAATAAGAAGGCTATAAGAATAGGATTTGTTGCAAACAGTAAATAACGTGTAGATCAATTTTGGTAAACACGAGGAACATCTATACTACTGGATTAGTATTTCGGTTAGGTTTGTCCGGAGTGTTGAGATCTCGGAATCTGGCTGGGGTAATTCAGATTTTTTGAATAGAAATGGTCCTTAGTGTGTGGAGGGTGGGGGAAACGAATAAAATGATATCGATTTTTTATTTTTATGGGGGTTTTAAGGTCCCCAATTTCCCATGTTATATTTATTTTTTTTAGTAAATATTTATTAGTAGATATCAACGGATTTGTTTGAAACTCGACACATAGTTTTGTACCATTAACCCAAAGACCCCTACTGATTTTGGGGTTCGGGGGCACAATATTTGGATTTGGGGGTTAAAGGGGCAGGAAATAAAAAATCATAAAAATCGATGTGGGGTATCAAAAAAAGGGAATATTGCCGTGAGATAGGCCGGCGGGATGGCCGAGTTTTACAAAGCGGGCACCGAGGCCGCGCCAGGGGTTGGCTCGCGAGCGAAGTTAGTTTTATAAGTATTCTATTTCTTAGGTTCAATCCAGTCAAATCGTCTAGCGGTGTAACCATTATAGCTCGCAGCGACCGACTGGCAATTAGACCTGGCAAAATTCGTGTTTTAAACCTGGGAAATAAAATAGCAATAAATTGTTCTTGAGTTCAAGCCAATGAATCCGGTATCTCGTACAATTTACGTAAGGTTTGCCACAGATGGTTGTGTAATTGTCATAAATTGTCCTCCACCATGGCATCGCTATTTCATTGCATGAAAATTCATAGTAAATGTATCGCGATTGTCAATTGTTCGTGTTTCTAAAATGTTCAATCTTACATCAAATTCCAATGTTTACAGTGTCCTCCCATACATTCGAATGTTCCTATTCAGGCAGCCAATCAAAGGATCTCCCAATTGAATGCCATTAACTGCTTACGTATGTGCCATAAAATGCTTGACAAATCATTGCTATTGTACGGACTCCACACCATAGAAATCTGAAAGCTATAACCCGCGGAAATAGCGTAGAAGGCTGCAGTGGTTAGGAATAGTTATACACTCACAGAAACAGATGCCGTCCTATCCTACACCAGGCCACATCAATGGGAGGTATGAAAATTCAATGGTATTGAAATTCATTGTATTTAGCCACGAAACTGTGTAGTGTAGTAGACTTTATAAGTGGTGAATTACTTCCTCAAACAGTTTCAAATGAGTGGGGTTCCACTAAATGTTTCGGGACAACGGTCCCATCTTCAGGTGGTAGTACACATTAAACGCATTGAAGAACACTGATGATAGCTCCAGCTAGGGATTGTCGAGTATGGATAAAACACGTTATGGTGACGAATATGACAAAAACACAAAATATGGAACGAAAACTAACAAACTGCACATGTAGGCCTGTACGACCGGTTACTGTACGACCGGCTCGTGGTCGTGACGTGTAGTAGGCCTACTTGTACAGTTTGTTAGTTTTCGTTCCATATTTTGTTTTTGTCATATTCGTCACCATAACGTGGTTTATCCATACTCGACAATCCCTAGCTGGAGCTATCATCAGTGTTCTTCAATGTGTTTAATGTGTACTACCACCTTAAGATGGGACCGTTGTCCCGAAACAGGTAATGGAACCCCACTCATGTAAAACTGTTTGAAGAAGTAATGCACCTTTTTTAGTCAATGGTATTGTAAGGAAAAGAGTGTCTGGGAGATGAATGCGCCGGAGATGAACGCACAGGCGATGCAACCAAGTTCTGCAGTTGATCAAGGAAAACTAAGTAGTGGCTTGTACGTCAGTGTCAGTGTGTCGGTGTGTCGGTGGAGGAAAATGAATAAAATTAGCGGTCTATTGGTGTTAGAGTGAGCAGGCTCGAAGGTCTCGCCGAGTTATCTGCTAGGTTATCAGCTAGGCCTACGAACGTGACAACAGACCCATTATTATGGGTTTCTTCACTGTTCAGTGTGTAAGTGTATAGTTCATGTAGGTTTACTCGTCCGCTGCCTGCCTGGCTACCTTCGCTAACTGATTACCGCAAGTAATGTGTGCTTACAAACACACTACACTGCTGATGGGTAAACCACATCGCCAAACTTTACCGGTGTCAGAGAAACGCCCACTTTTACAAAATCAAGTCATTTTGGCAATGTGGCAGACAGGGTGGCCTATAAGTTAGTTGACAGACATGCGTTCATTAAAGGCACTGTAAATTATGTTAATGATGCTTAGAACATAGGCCGTGTTGTTAGAACTTGACAACCGTCCACAATTTGAACAACTACGGCCAATAAAAGAAAAGCAGATATGACAACAAGATGGAACAGAACGCCCACTCATTATGGAACCGTTGTAAGAGACTTCCTAAATACAACAATTGATGAATGAATTGGTAGACACCGGTAGATTACCTAAATTTGACACTGATGGATTTTCCAGTTTAGGAAATTCTCAAAAATAAAGTTTACTTTGTCAAGATTCGTGATGTTGAATACTCCAATTGGAATTTGAAAACCTACAATCACGGAACATGTCTGACAGAACTTGAACAAATGACCAGACGATCTTTTTACCCGACTTCCTATGGAAGGGGAAATTACACAGTTCGACCTGGGGTTTTTTCTTATGTTAAAATTGTAATGTGGATTTTATACTGGTTACCTATTGAAGGTGGCAACTACCTGGAAACGGAATTTTTGGTATTTTACCAGATGTCTCAGATCCTTTTTTATTCTCATTGGTTATGGTCCAAACTCCAAACTAACTATTTCGCCTGGTACTACTTAAGTAAGCACTAAAGCGCCGCTGGCATGAGGGAATCGAATATCCTGGTCTGATGCCGAAGGCCTAAGACGGACGTTTTTACTGAAAATTATATTACATCTCATGTAAGAACAACGAATTTCAATAAAATCGGTCTACTCATTCCGCTATTATAGCGGTAAATCAGTTTTTTGGCCACCATTTTGAAAAGACATAAATGTTCATAACATTTGGTGTATTGGCATATTGTTACGTCAAATTATAAAACCAAAACCACTACATTACTGTAACAATACAAACCATTAATTTTGATATATATTGAAGTAAACAAACCATAAATACAATTTATGACCATATAGCGTTGTATTTACAAAATGAACATGTGTATCAAATGTTGTGAAAATCGGACAAAAATGCGACATGTAGAGATGATTCACATATGATGTATATTAATATTATTAACATAACTATGTATATAAATCGTTAAAAAATGCTCAAAACAAGTTCTGGGGGGTCAGGATTGTTCTTATTTTATGGTCCCATGCTGACTTTTTGAATGTATCATTTTTCTAAAGGAAATTAGGTGCAAATTAAAATCGATCCTGTACTTTTGCTTTTTTTATACGCAAAAGTGCATAGGAAAGTGTTGAGTGTTGAACGATGTCGAGTGTAGTGTGTATAATGTATTTGTGCGTGCGAGTGTGTACCTTGTATGGGGGAAGGGGGAGGGAGGGTTTGGCGACGTATCCAGGTTAGAGAAAGCGCCAAGTGCCTCACACTCGCTGCCTCAGCCACATATAAATGACACCAGGACAGACAAACGGCCTCGGCCTACGCCGTACCGTACGTATCAACCAGCCACAGAGAGTTCAAATATCTCAACTTCCTTGGCTACGAAATCCATCTAAAAGTATGTTTGAAATTGGCTTTACTTATGCATGGTCTAACAAACGACACATTACGACGTCGATGGGTTCGTCTCATAAAATATCAAAAGTTATACAAGTCAGGTTTCAGTCATGTGTTGCCAAATTAGAAAATTGAGAGTACAAAGCCACGTATGCACAAACATTTACAACGGAGGGTTGACAACAGATTGTTTGTAGAAGACGTAATTGAAGAAAAATTGCTCTTCTAGGATTGGAGCAACAAGTAGAAGATTTTGTAGAAAACTAGTTGTTCTTCTCAAATTTAGAGTTTGGAGATATAACCAAGTAAATACCGACTATTAAATTTACGGAAAGCTATATTTGCAGCAGTTCAGCTAAAAGATTCAACTGTTTGCTTAAGAGTTTGAAATTTGTCACTAATTAAATATTTGAAAGATAACAAAAACTTAGGGACTTGACGGATCTTAAATCCTTTTGCTATCCGTCAAGAGCTAATAATCAACCTCTTTGGGGTGAACTGAAGGTTTCATCCTTAAACTAATTTTTATCTAAATTTGAGTTCAACTTTAAGAGGTGTTGATTGCTAAGTGCTAGATTGTATTATCAGTTTAGAAATAGATACGATGTATAACTTCTGACTCAAAAGCCAGGATTTCCCTTAAATTTACATATTTTTGTCACTTCAAACTAGTTCAACATTATCTTTTCCTCATGCAAAAAGCTTATGCACACGGTTACGTTAGCGGCACAAATGTCGATTTCGGAACCTTTACGCCTGGAACCATCAGTTTTACCAACAAGTTTTTGAAAATTACGAAGGTAATTTTACCCACGTACTTACTTGAAATTCTACCAAGGCCCTATTTAGCCTATTTTAATTATTTAATTTTTAATTTGAGACCTAAGTCACTTTTGTCATCACGCTGGTTGATGCAGTGGTGGATGCAGGTATTGGAGTCAGTGTGGAGGTAGAGGCAGGTGCTTGCTGGGGTTTGCGAGTCTGATGGAGTGAAGAGACGGATGTTGAAGCTGAAGGCCCGGGACTCATGAAGTATCTAATCAAAGACCTAAGACACTTGTCATCACACTGGTTGATGCAGTGGTGGATGCAGGTATTGGAGTCAGTGTGGAGGTAGAGGCAGGTGCTTGCTGGGGTTTGCGAGTCTGATGGAGTGAAGAGACGGATGTTGAAGCTGAAGACCCGGGACTCATGAAGTATCTAATCAAAGATCTAAGACACTTGTTGTCATCCCGCTGGTTGATGCAGTGATGGATGCAGGTATTAAAGTAAGTGTGGAGGTAGAGGCAGGTGCTTGCTGGGGTTTGCGAGTCTGATGGAGTGAAGAGACGGATGTTGAAGCTGAAGGCCCGGGACTCATGAAGTATCTAATCAAAGACCTAAGACACTTGTCATCACGCTGGTTGATGCAGTGATGGATGCAGTTATGGGAGTCAGTGTGGAGGTAGAGGCAGGTGCTTGCTGGGGTTTGCGAGTCTGATGGAGTGAAGAGACGGATGTTGAAGCTGAAGGCCCGGGACTCATGAAGTATCTAATCAAAGACCTAAGACACTTGTCATCACACTGATTGATGCAGTGATGGATGCAGTTATGGGAGTCAGTGTGGAGGTAGAGGCAGGTGCTTGCTGGGGTTTGCGAGTCTGATGGAGTGAAGAGACGGATGTTGAAGCTGAAGGCCCGGACTCATGAAGTATCTAATCAAAGACCTAAGACACTTGTCATCACACTGATTGATGCAGTGATGGATGCAGTTATGGGAGTCAGTGTGGAGGTAGAGGCAGGCGCTTGCTGGGGTTTGCGAGTCTGATGGAGTGAAGAGACGGATGTTGAAGCTGAAGGCCCGGGATTCATGATGCGGGAAGTATCTAATCAAAGACCTAAGACACTTGTTGTCATCACGCTGGTTGATACAGTGCTGATTAGCCATTAATTGGTTACAACCGGCGAACATCACGGACCAGCATGGGTCCACGCTTTCTACAGAGCCCAGAGCGTCTCAACTATTTGGGTCGCTAAACGATTGCCCCAGCGCCATCTTGTGACCTCCGCCATCTTGACTTCTTGTGACAGTTTATGAATGCGGTTCCCATCTATAGAGTAACGAAGTAACGATAGAGAACAATGAACTGCTGAGCGAGCATTTATAATGTGTACAGATTGGCCACCCGTGGAACAAACCCATCATGTTTGGAAAAACCTGTTCATATTGTTTACATTACACACTCCTTCCTTGAGTAGTACTCTTCTGGGTTAAGTACGTAAACCCAACGGCAGTACTTAAATAACAAATACATCGGTCTTTGTTCAGAGCTTGGATATCGGGTTTGGAGGAAGATTTTCTCCGATATTTCCAGTTCCACAACAGTTGCGATGAGAAATCATGTTAATCTATGGCATACACTAACATGTTCGATATGTGGACACTTTACGAAATGTAGAGGTCACTTTTCAAGTCAGTAGAGTTTTAGCTCATTAATTTAGAAATTTCACGGTTTTATTTTCCTTTTTCAATCAAGAACTTTCAACTAATACTTTTTCTAACTAATAAACTCATGATATGATATGTGTTCCGTAAGTCATTCTCTGAGGTAGAGAGTTTAGCGTTGAAGAAGATTTGTAGTGCACATATCTAACATTTAAGTACTAATAACACATTTTATCACCAACATAAACCGGTGATCAATATGTCATAGTCAACATTATGTTACGATCTCTTGAGAAACAAGCAGGATATTACAGGTAGGAAACATCAGCGTTTCAATTACAAATTGAGCTACAAGCACCTTAAACTACAAATACAACTCTTTCTCCTACGTGTTTAGCTCCCTGTGACCTCTATACATCAAACATCACACATTCTCTACACTCATTTAGCACATAACATTCCAAAATCTACGCAGAAGCTTGGAGCTGTTGAGGATAGATGAAAGGTTAGCATCGGCTATGAATTATGCAACGAGATCTGCATGAAAATTCAGTTTCAATTATTCGTCAGCGAGCTCGATGCTTCCACACGCAGCTAGCACACAAGCGTACATGGAGTTCGTGTGAGTACAATGATGCAACTCATTACAGGAGGATGCGACAAGTGAGCGACTGTTGTGTAACTGGATCAAGTTATACGAGGACGAACCACATCCAAAATGAAATAATTTACTGTATTTGCAACCATTCGAGAGTCTTACCCCCAGTCAGTATCTGTCTGGTAAGTACCTGCTCAGATTACTTTATACTGGGGTACATAAAGAAGAGTAGTTCACACTTACTGGGCAGCTTTGTAGTTGCCCGGATCGCTCTGTTCCACACCAGGGGAGGTTGGAACAATTTAAGGGGACGCGGCAGCAGGGTAGACCGCGACTTCAGGAGGGCCTTGCCATAATCCTGGGGGAAAAGTCCCCTGAGTGTTGGCAAAGCTCTCCATGTCTTGGGGGTTAGAGCCCCTGAGCAGTTGTCAGCGGCCTTGCTTGTCACGTCCTCTCTTGGTTGTCTGGTCAGCCGAACCCAGTCCCATTCCTCTCCTGAATCCAGACTTCCTTTAATTCCGGTGGTAGCGCAATATGCCCAACAGACGTGGCAGACGTGCATTAGGGTAACCAGTCCCTAACCACTTGATCCCTTCAACCTAACATCTAACTATTCGAGAGAAGGTCCACATCGTCAATATGATTTGCGTATCCTCCAAGGGTGTTAGTTCGATAGATTGGGCTTGACAGTCACCACCGAGTACATAGACAGAACTTTAATGTGTTTGTGGTTTTCAAGAAACTTACGTCTGTACCGAAAAGAGTTCAATATGATCGAATCCGGACCGTAGTACAGGTATATAAGTGCATACATATGCGTGGGGAAAAACCTTGTCAGGAACAAAACAAAGCGGCAAACCTTTCTACTGTTTGACAATATTAAATTCTATGCATATTTAAAAACACCTGTGCAATAACAAGGCCCGGGTAGCTCTCAGATATAAATTGTCACCTTTATATTTAGCCTTTAGATTCTCCTTAACACATTCGCTGCTAGCAAATAACATTAAATAAAATACAAACTTCCATGTTGAAAATTGTTTGTAGCAGTGAATGTGTTAAAACATAGCATAAGTAGAGAATCTCAAATTTTGTAACACAAGAAGCTACGTAATGCGCGTCTGATCAAACAACTAATGTAGGATCTAAAAGCCAAACCAAAAGGTGATAACTATTTCGAAAAAGGCCCTACAACTGCGAATATAAAATTTAGAACATAAATTGAGACATTAGAGCGCAAAGTTTGACAACAAGTGGGGAAAGCAGTATTATTGGTGATTGGTGTGAGTATGTGGCTTATGTAGTATAGGACGGGAGTATGAATGCTAGGCGGATGTTACAATCATCAGCTCATCAGCACGTAACTTGATAGGCCGGAGCGAGTAGTTAGCTGTTAGACCAATACCATCTTCAAGTAGTTACATTAGCCATCCGCAGTGAACATTGAATACACACAGTGGGTACTAACAGTGCCAGATATACCACTAGGCCTAGGGCCGCAGCTGGACGAGAAAAACACGTATCACAATCTTTGCATTACTGTACTGTTGTTTTCGTAAGAAAATGTGTCCCGCGGAGGCCGATCCACTATCGAGGATAGCCTGTTCTTAACCATCAAACCATTAAAATAATAGTTATGTATTGATTAAAAGTAGTTTTTAGCAAGCTACTTTTATTTTGTAAATTATACTTTACACACTACAATTTAAAAAGGGGTTTACAAAAGCCTAAAGCTTACGGAAACTTTTGAGTTTTAGCTAGCAAATCATCTTATGGAATTCGAGGCATAAAGCCCTTAAATGACAGATGTAACATTAAAATAATAACAGAAAATTTAAATGGTTGTATGTTTCTAAATCTCATAACTATAGCCTAGGTAACAAGATGTTCAGAAATATCATATCGTCATGGCTGGCTCTAGACCTTAATGCTTACTATAAACATCGTATGTTGGAAGGGGGAGTCATGAGAAGGTATCAGAAAAAGTACAAAAAGGGGCCGTTTCGAAAATTTTGGCCTAGGGCCGCGGAAATCCTAAATCCGGCACTGGGTGCTAACTCACAGCAAGCGCGGTAGTGGCTGTCACCTGAATTTCGCCCAAAAACAACAATGTAAAACATGCATTTTCTTGGAACACCTTACACCTACAAATTTCATCGTGTTTTTATGAAAATGACTTTGTTTTGAAGATTTTATTGACTCCACTGAGAATTTCCATTTCTCTTTTACTATTACATGACCACGGTATTCCTTTTGTTTACTATCAAACTAATAACATTTTCACAAGAAAATAAGTTATCGGAGTCACTGCAGTACATAACTATCTTTCAAACAAAACTCATTTCAAAACTATATCATGACAACGTGAGTAGGGCGTGAGGTGTTTTAAGAAAATGCTTGTTATTACATTGTTTTTATGGGACAAAACACAAAATGGCCGACATGTACTGTGCACTCTTAAGTTTTACTCTTCAAATAGTAAATAGTTTTTCCAAATCGTAACGAAATCCAAAATGGCCGTGTTCACTTAGAAGTTTAGTATTTATAAGTGGTGACTGAAATTTAACACAATCTTCCCACATTTATTAAGCATGGTCCTCATAGAACCTAAAAATTGTTGAACCCGTAAAACCAAGAACTCTGAATTAAAACATAGATACTACAATATCCTAGCAAAAGGGAAAATAAAAACGAGTATTAACATGAAGATATGTGTTCTGAGTAGGCTACTAGAAATACTAACCATTAGTTGTAGTGTAAGAACTAACTGCATTCGTAAAAAAGGTTACGATAAGGTAATCGAACCATGAGTAAAATAGCATTATAAAACATTGTTTATAGCCCACGAAATGGTATTTTAGTTCATATCTTTGTCTGATATAATATAATAATATCTTTGTTGATAATATTAAGTCTAAAGTAGCGTCTCACTCTGTGAAGCGTAGATTTACAAATAATGATTGACATCATCAGTCATAAAATCAACTCATCAGTTATACGCCGATGAAGAAACTAGGAGAAATGACATCATTTTGCAATCCTACATGTTGATATTGAATCGTTTTATATCTTGATCGATACAGATGTACAAGTTGAGTTTTAAATCCCCGCACCTTAACTTTTGAAAAAGGAAATATTTTTAAAACCCCTAAAGGGAATGTTTTCATAGGATCCTGAAGTTTGTTTTGACGTACAGTACTTTGCGTCACCCACCCCAACAGAAATCGGAGATGGGAGATTTTTAAAATACAAACCCCCCTTGTGGCTTCCAAAAGAAAGAACATTTCAAAACAATTTCTACGACACAAAGAAAAGTATTTTATCTCGACTCGTTTTTGTTATACCAATTTAAAGATTACACGAAATCAGGTTAAAATGTGACATTTCACACACACAATTTATTTTGAATGACAATTTTTTTAATTCTCTACGGGTTTATGTCATAAGGTTGTGATGTTTCCCTCAGAGTATTTTGAGGAAAATTTTGTCATTAAACAAATTATGTGTTAAATGTGTCATTTCAAACCGAATTTCTTGTAATCTTTAAATAATTAAAAAAAACTGAGTCGAGATAAATGTATTTTTGCGTCATTGAATTTGTGTTGAAATTCCCTATCTTTTAAGGTGCCACGGGGTATTTAAAAGGTTTTGGGGCGGGGGACCTCCCCCCCTGGATTTGGGGGTTTATATTATTATGATAAACACACGTGACGTGATGGAATTAATAATAGCTTCTGTGTTTATGTCACTCTTAGCACTGATACCATATCGGTTTACATGTCCGTTTTATATCTAGCTTTGTGTCTGATACGTATGACAGTTGCTATTGTGTGTGTTGTGCAATAATGTTCACTTTTAATCCTTAGTTTATCCCTCCATGGAGCAGAACTGAGTGTTAGTCATTTTCATTCCTTCTGTTTTAAGTTTTGAAAATATGCTTCGGTGAACATCTATACAGGGTGTCCCATAAGTAAAGTGCCAAACTCTGGGAAAAGGTTTTATGGGTCAAAATGAAAAGAAAATAAAGAACAAAACTTTATCCAAAAACGCTTAAAAGTTAACCAGATATTTGCCATTTTATATTTTCACTAATGATTTATTATCTCCCACACCATTTATCGGATTTGACTCAAACTTAACATAAATTTGTATCTAAGTAAGACCATTTAGGGAAAAAATTACCAGCATGATCTAACTTATCATTTTAAAACGGTGGCTATTTTATGGTATGTTTAGGGTATTTTTGGCGTTACACCTTAAATAGCGAATAAACGGTGAGTTTAACGATAAAATGTAAAGAATATGTACATAGACGATTTAGTGATAAGAAGAACGAAGAAAGGAAGAAAGGAAGAAGATCTTTGGGACCTACAGGCAATGAGGCATTTATAAATTTACTTGTAATAAGCTTAATTAAATGGCAAGAAAAAGATGCCGGACCTCGGTGCTCGTGGTGTGAACTAATAAATAAATAAATAATAAATACATAAAATAAATAAATAGTTGATTGCGAGAATATTATAAAATGTATAGCAATCGTCAAGTTATCTATAAAGCTAAATTTTTCCATTCATTCACATCGAGAAACCTTTCATACACACAATTTATACATTCATTCTCTCCATTCATTCGAATTATCCCACTCTGCACCCCGTCGTAAGCCAATTAACGTGTGGTCTCCCACGTGTGTGCCATAAACTCGTTTTTGCTGTAGAATGCTTCTGCGACCAAAATGTTTTTGAGGCGAGTTTTAAATGCCTTGGGCATTAGGGCACTTTTAATCGAATTTGGTAGTCTGTTGACAAGTTGAGCTCCAGCCTGGGATGGCAAACGTTCATGAACTACCGTTCTGTGTTGGGCAGTCCGGTAGTTCTCCCTGCCTCTAGTTTCATACGAGTGGACATAACTCCCTTTTAGCTGGTCGCATTTTCTTTGAAGAAAAGACAAGTTTGTAGGATGTAGAGGCAGGGTAGTGTCAACAGTTTCAGATTTTTGAATGCTGGTCTACACGAATTTCCTCTTTGCAACTTTGCAATTGTTCGGACGGCTCGTTTTTGCAAAATGAAAACTCTTGAAATGTTTACGTTTGAACAACTTCCCCATAGCACCAATCCGTAAGAAAGGTGCGGGAAGATGAGTCCATAATATGCCGTCATCAGTACCTGAGTGGGGCAGTATTCGGACAATTTCCTCAAGGCATAAATACCTGAAGATAACTTGGAACAGACGTGGTCTACATGATAATCCCATGTCAACCCTCTATCTAGAAGTATTCCAAGGAATTTCATTGCGTAGACCTCTGTACTGTTAAAGAGACAAGGCGAGATGCGGGCCTGTTCAGCTGTTCAGCGGCACAGCGGTTCAGCCTACAACGTGGCATTTGACGCAAATTGCCGGTCCGGGCTCTGGGCCGAGTTTAATTGAAAGTTTGAATGTCGAGGGCTCGAGCGTTACCACATCATCTTCATCGCTCGAGTTGATCTACTGGTCAATTAATTTCCCACGAGGACCCGCACTTGCTAGAGGAACTCAGTGGAGGGGACTTTAGCGTGCTGGTGGTAGCCGGCAGATGTTCTCAGTTAATGCGTTCAGGGTTGGCTTTATAGGTTTTTAACGACTAATGAAATATTTGTCTGAATCCGTGACTTTACTTGATTTACTGAAAACAAACCATCTGTGATATGTGTATTCCGTATCTCTGTGACTCGTGGCAATAGATTTTTGCGTGACTATGAAATATAATATAGTAGACACTCGACAACTCGATATTGGTGGACCAATGTGGTGTCGAACTACTGAAGTGTTGAACTATACGCGATTTTATGACAAAGATGTATTGAATAACCACTGTTACAAAGTATGCAATACCAATGTTGATGTACAACAGAGATTGCATAGGCTACATCATTGTTAAAGTACAAAATATGTTTGAATCTTTCTTTGTATGTTTCTTTTTTTAGCATTAAGTCACCACGGAAGGTGTCTTTTGGGGGTATCAAACTATCAAATTCCTCTGTAAATAATATACATCAGAAAACTTAAAGCGTACACTTTGCGGAGGGAGAGTATGGTATGACCATGAACATCTCGTCACTCTGAACTAGTCTGAATACAGACTTTAACAATGTGTATTCGCGAAGAAGACTCCAATTTAAGATCTGCAATATCCAGATCATCTCGGTCGAGTTGACCTACTAATAAAATAATTACTATACAAGCTTCAAGGAGTTAAGTTTACCTAACTTCGCTTACTCAAACTAATGTCTTTTTATTTAGTAGTTACTCTACCGGTTAAGATTAACTCTTACAGCCTGAGCCTAAAACTCCCAGTTTGAAAATTGAGTACAACTTACACATTTTGAATAGATAAATCTTGTATTGCATATTACATTACACACGCTTGGTAGTCGTCAATCGGTGTTGTACTAGAAATTTCCCCTCGAACACATCTAGATATCTTTTAAACGTGCGTACATGCGTTCCTGCCGCAAAGTGTGGCCCGGGCCTGCCGGGCGGGCTTTGTACGCGATTGAAATAAAAAGCGTCAATTCAGGTGGAGAATTTGCGGTCGGGAACAAGCGAGGGGAAAATGAATGATGCCCAGCCCGTTAGCGAAACAATGCTACTTTTCCAGACGCCACAGATTACATAATTATTGCCCCGAATTTACAAGCGAGGGAACGAGCACAGTGGTACACACGTTTGACACAATGGCGGGTCGACAATCGGCAAGTGCGATGGGACAGTGGAAATATGGGTAATCGGCGGATGCGCCAACTGCCGTTGACATAACTGGAACATTACGTCCTTGAACATTGCGCGCACGGGCACAGGCACGGGTAGCGCGCACAGTGTCCAGTTCAATGGTGTTGTAGTTACGGCACGCGCGCACTTCACTACACAATACACTGGACTAATAGATAGTTTGTAGTAGGCTATCATTGGTACTCGTGTCACGGTAAATGCGGTGGACGGTGGACAGTGGACGTCCTAGATACCGCAGCGCACAGACCACAGTGTTTACTGCTCACCACAAAGCCCCGACGATGCACAGTAGTACAATATGCCATCAATTAGTATACGAGGATAAATCAGATCTAGGCTACTAACATTCTGTAGTTATTGCTACAATTTATAACAAGTAAGAAAGTTAAGCTCGACCATCTAACAAGTAAACGGAGAGACAAACTGGGTATGTCAACAGAAAGACCGTGTCCACGAGTCTTCGTACAATAAAATTAACTATGTATATTGAATTTAGGGTGCTATATTTATGTTTAACATTGCTGTAACTTCGTCGCATTGACTTGGCTTAAATCGAGCTTTTACGAGGCTTAAATACGAGGCCATTAATAGATGGAAGCCTGGAAGAAAATACGCAATAGGCCAGTCACTCCATGAATATGGCACTACTTTATAACACGAGAGGGTCGGGACTTTAAAAGGAACAAAAACCTAAAACAATTAAAAACCACTAACTTTATCTAAACATTTAAAAAAATACCTTGAACAGTTGTAGCACAATGTTATTTTTATGTGGTTAAAATATGTCAGCAACAAAACTAACTCTTTGTAGGATGACCTGTTTCTTAATCATTGTCATACCCATCTGCAGTAGGCCTGTACCGATGTTGTGCCCTTCATATTTCGTGTTTAGGTTAAACACGTTAAAATTATTGTTGTAAAATGTACAGATATTACGCTACTAACAAAACCTGACTAATAAACTTAACAAGAATTAAATATTATTTCCAGATCGGTCTCAACAAAGATCCCAGAAGTTTCAATCCTTGAAAAGCGTAGTCTGCTTAATAATTTGGCCCAAACACAATTCATACGTGATATTTTAAACTAAGTACAATATTTTACAGCACAGAGAACAAAACATACTATTACGATTGACGCGTTTTATTGATAATGATATCATTAATTCAAAAGTCATGCCAACGACCGAGAATAAACCAGTATTATTATTTAAATATCGTTACGACAGTTATATAAAAACACCAATAAACACTGTGGCATATTTTATTTAAATAATCAACTACGCCACAATCATAGAAATAAACACTGACTTACTTTTCGAAAGCAATTAAATCACAAGTACTTCGTTAGGATCGAGGCAGGCCAAGTGAAAGAAAAGCCAATTTCTGAGTTTAAAAGAGTTTGCTAAGTTCACTTGGGTATAACTTTTCAATCCGTAGATGAACTTAGAGCAATATTAATATACTATAAAGCCGTTTGGGTGACTGACGGGTGAACGAGAGAAATGTTTAGGCACTTCCCGTAGAGCTACCCCTCAACCATATATTCGTTTTAAAGGTCTTGGTGTGAAACCGCCAGGAAAAATCTGAAAACTCGACTTTTTTAACCCCGGCGCGGTAGCGGCCGTTAATGGCGTCGGCCGAAAATGGGGTTGTGCAGTGGCTTACTATTTTGAGTGTAGCGGCTGAACTAGTGATCGGATCTTTGATTTGACGAAAGTCGTTAGTGTGGAATGAAGTTTTCTACAACGTTTGTATTTGACATTTTATCCTATCTCCAATAGGTAATTCGCTATTTCCCTTTAAATATACACTGGTCAAAATTTACTTTTTCGTGTGTTTGGGCTAATTTAACGGGTACTTATATACTTCTTAGGACCACGAAAACCAACTTAAGTTAGAACGACTAAGAAAAACTATGCGGAAAAATTTAAAAAATTAAATTGTTGCCATAAAATATCTTATATACGTACTCAAAGTGCGTACTTTCGTTAGATTTTGATGTTTTTACAACGGCTATACCACCCGCGGTATAGGTCTTACGTCGCCCAAAGTCATACTAAAAGATTCGAACATTTTATGTTCTGAAATAATATAATGAATGAAACTTGATAGAGTGACTAGAAGTACTAAAATATAAAGATAAATGATTTCGTGTTATGGCGTTTTAAGATGATTATTAACATTACAATTGTCATAAATACAAACGATTAATGCCAACTTATTTGAAGCACCTAGCGAGGCCGGAGGCCGAGCAGCGCCATGAGCGCAGCGAATTGCGCTTTTCAGTGTATTTATCAAGCGAGGCCACAGGCCGAAGCGGGGGCCTGGGGGCGTAGCCCCTTAGCGAGCCCGAAGGGCGAGTTACAATATATATTCTCAGGTTAACACTTTATTACGGACGTTTCCCATAGTTTTTGAGTGAACAAAAAGTACACGATTTTTCGGCATCTGGAATCTTCGTTTTGCGTTATGTTTGTGTTTCAGGTTACTTTTCACCTGAAGACGGGACCAGATTCTAGATCCCAAAACGTGTACTTTTTGTTCACTCAAAAACTATGGTAAACGTCCGTAATTCATGTTTCAACCTCAGAAATCGTACCATCATCAACAAAGAATAAATTCTCAACTCTGGAGAAGTGAGAGTGAATTAACAAGATTAATCAACGATGA
This sequence comes from Matsumurasca onukii, assembly GCA_018831715.1. Classification (NCBI taxonomy): domain Eukaryota; kingdom Metazoa; phylum Arthropoda; class Insecta; order Hemiptera; family Cicadellidae; genus Matsumurasca; species Matsumurasca onukii. The sequence goes on from CM032064.1 coordinate 11,152,517, forward strand.
ATTAAAAGTAATATAAATCTAGAGCCAAACTTAATTAAAACCTGTATTAAATCCTATTCAGAGAAGTGTATGAACACATAGACTTATAGATGGGAGAAGACACATTTAAACGTAAAACAAGTAGAAGGCCTACCTGATGACTCAACAATAGTCTCCAGGATAGTTGAATATACAAAAGGCTATCAGAAAGAACAATGCACACTTAACACTGAGCGTAGAACAGTTCTAACTAAGTGGTCTAACTGATCTACTAATAATGCTATATGCGGTGAGGAGTATGTGTGAATGTACACTAGTAGCAAGTAGTAACAAGTAGGCCTACTAAGCTAGTGAGTAGTGACCACCGACCTTGACAACCACTTGGGGTATGCACGGTTCCACGGTTATGTGCCACCAAAACTGCTCACTGTCTGTAGTCTGTACTAGGCTCGTAATTGAATCAACCTAACCGCGTCATAGACCTCCTCATCTGTCACAAACCACCGGAACCGAATCAAGCGGTCTGCGACTAGATGAAACGATTCGAGTAGATATAATAGCTCGAGCCAGCCCTTAAATGTGTCACAACAAATTGAAAAATGACAGTTTTGAAATTTTTACCTCAGCTGAAGTCTGTTTTGTGTCACCAGTCGCCAAAATATCGTGTCTACTATACATCAAAGACCACTCAACATGAACACAGTAAAGCACAAAAGGAAGAAAGCTGGAGATATATCCTCGAGGAACACCACAGCCCGTAGCCTCGTTCGTTGATAATTGGAAAATTATTTGTATGATGTGGAGCGTTCGCGTTTCCGGTAAGGGTGGATTTCAGAGAGGCATCGGCAATTTAGCAATGCACAATTCAGCAGTAAACACAGAATGTTGAGTGTTGAGGCTCAGCAGTGATCTGTTTACCATCAGAAGAGTAAAAAGCATTGAGTACAGCAGAAGCAGTCAAGATACCTTACAGCTTCTCGTTCGTAAGTCATCCGCGCTAAGGAATGGGGTGCCATATCAAGTAACTAAACGCGAGTAGTCATCATTCTAATGCAGCCCGTTAGAATGTTGGTAGGCATCAAATGGCAGGAGAGCTGTAGACAGACGTTGAAGACTCAAGATATTGACAGTTGTATGCATTTACATCATGGATCTTGAAAGGAAAAATTGAAACATTGATCGCTTCAACGACAGTTCTATGTAGTGTCGATGAACATGTGAGAAGGCAAAATCAAATATTGTAAAGGAAATCTCTTATTGTGTGATGCTATGTCAAATTTCAAAGATGTACAATGTAGACAATTCTCTCTCTCAATCTCTTATCGAATTTCCTTTGGAAAAATCAGATACTCGTGTCATCAACATGGTGAGACCCATGAAATAAGCACCGGTCCTGACCTCAAGAACACGTTTTGAGCATTTTTTTCAACACTTTATATACATGTATATATGTGTATCATCTCTACAGATCGCATTTTTTCACTGAATTTTACAAAGTTTGGTACAAGTGTTTCTTTTGTAAATATCTCTGTTCGTTTCAGTTTGTTTCAGAACCAGCAAATTACAAGTTATTACCGTGATACCACCACAAAAGTAACATTTTAATTTTCGAGTTTGTTAACCAGCAAAATCGGATTACCGGAACCACCACAAAAGACATTTTAATTTTCATCCGACTAACAGTACATTTCATCCGATTTTGAAAAAATTTGAAATAAATATGTATTTTGTTGGTATTGTTAAAATACCAATCATGAAAATCCATCAATTCGTTTCAAAATGGAGACCAAAAAAGTCATTTTTCGCTATATCAGCGGAATGAGTAGTCCGAAGGTCGAAGCGAGAAGGTGAGCGTAGCGAGCAGCCCGTAACGCTCGTCGTAATAGGACATGAAAATTGTATCGCCGAAGCGAGCCGGCTGTGAGCGAAGCGATTATAAGAAAAGCTAGTTGACACGAATCATGAGTTGACCGCGGCGCGGGTTGTGGAAGACGGGAGATTGATAGTTTTAAAGGATATTGTGATAGATAGCTGATTGTTCTTCAGCATTTAACAGTGTCGGGGTATTTATCGACTATTCAAGGTCAAATACCACGGTGAATTAGATACACGTTTAGTCGATAGTCTCTACTGATCAGTGATCTGCACATTTACCTGGAAGTAGTAAGTTAAAGTAGTCCTCGTTGGAATAGGTCAGACGTAGATGCAAATGTTCATTAAAACTGAAAAAATTTGTTGTGTATTATTTCATAAAGATATTGTTTACTCATTATCATCCGAACCTAAGCCCGTCTCTGCACGTAAATTCAAAGTCACAGTAACTTTTCGCGATACAACATTTTAATGGGATCTCGGAGCTGCTTGTTATGGTCTACGAATTATCATATTTAACCTTCGAATAAAGAATTTACTAACAAAACAAGGAATGATTTGAATACCTATGTTGTACGAGATGATAAGATGTTTTATTTGGATTTTGACGAGCAGTTTTCATGCACATTAGGACACCGTTAGATTCGTGGACAGGTTTGCCGACTCGGGGCGTCAAGGCGAACCACTCTCACAGTTCATCCGTTCTAATTAACTAATTAATTGATTTTCACAAACCGGCTAAACCAAAATAAATAACTTAATTCAACTAGAGGTTCGATATGATTTTCATACGACTAGCTGTTAGTGGTCTAAAATATCAACATAGCATTGGAATGCTATGCTATACTCAAAAGGAGCTTGGATGATTTTACGACACAATGTATACTTTTTGAGTCTTTCCACAGTTAATTTCAAATCCATCGAATTAAACTATAACACGAAGTTCAGGTCTGAACCTTTATCGTCTGTTTCAATCGACGGAAATTTGTTCATAGTAATAAAAATGAGCTAAGCGTGAAATAAAAGCATCATTGCTTCTTGGGCAACTGAGGATCAGAGATTGTCACATTTTAATGTTGCGTTACGCAACGAAACTTCATAACTATTTCCATAAATCTTGAAGCCCGTTTGTATTGTTTCAATCATCTCTTGCGAATTCAACCGAACGCTGTAGAAAAGTGTCTTTGAAATCATGGTACTCGGAAAAACTACGGTCTAATGTGCGAAATGGGTGCGTGAAAAAGAAGACACTACACGGAAGTACTGACCTACAGATGAAATTTCCTTAGTTGGCACTTTGGGCATGCGGGTCGCGAGGGAGGGTAGAGAGGTGGACAGGACACTTCCAAAACATCGGTCCTTCTTGGACTTGCCGACTCATAGGGTTGATCACCACTGCTATGACTGTGTTGCATTAACGTTAGCTAATTTAATCTGTATAACACCTGTTTAAATTATTCCACATGAGGAACGGTAGCAGTCAAAATCGGAAAACTACATCTTAAGAAAACCTGAAGAGTCGCTTGTCTAGCAAATAGGAAACTGAAGACCAGAGGAGAGGAGACCACCGGGAATATCGGGAAGAAAGGGTGGTGTGACAGAATGACAGGCGATAAGGGAGAATGAAAAGAAAAGAAAGACCAAAGAGGACCAAAAGAAGACCGAGGTGTCCCAAGAAAATGCCTGTTTTTACATTATTCTTACGGGACGAAATTCAAGCTCACGATCACTACTGCGCACTCTTAACCTTAAAACAACATGATTCAGGTGAAACAGTTTCATTCCAAACGCGTGGATGCACTGCGAAGATTGAAGAAGCCTCCCCCATGGCATGGCATGTTTGCGGAACGGACTAAGAGAAGACTTACCATTAGAGGGTAGGCATCTAATGAGCCGAATGTACGTATATCAATACCCACACAAGGGACGGCAACGGCGATGGACATGAGTACTAAGAGTTTTATATTTTTTTGACAATTGGCTTGGTCACATGGACCGCCAGCCAAGGACAATCTTACAACATTAACTTAATCTATTTCAAAAATTATTTATGAAACTATTGAACAACTTATGAAAAATCGATCTGTACAGACGTGCCGGAAAATTCCTTTAGATCTTAAATATAACATGTTTATTTATGTAAAGATTATTTTGAAAGGTCAAAAACGGGCCGATTGAACCTTTGCAGGCGCTTGGTTTGACAGCCGCGTCAGCTGAAAGAAGGTCCGTTGTTTAGCCGATTGTTTTTTAGCCAAAAATATAGTTTTCTATATATCATTAGAAAAACAATTTATTTGCCTGTCCCAAAAAGATATGCCGAGTTTCACGAAAGACTGATGAGTGGTTTCAGAGATAAAAACTTTAAGCGAAAAAGCAAAACAACAGCTAACAACAAAGCGTTTTCCGAAAAAAATGTATATTTATTTTACCCCATTATTGTAAAATTTCAAGCTTGTTGATTTAAAGTCACTATTTGACAGTCACATGTTTCGGATAAACATTCAGATTTAAGTACTTCTCTAAATTTTAAGGCATAAATAATTGGGCCAGATAGTGTAGTGGTCAGCAAAATCGCCCGGGTTCAAGTCCCAGTTTAGTCCAAACATTTTTGTCTGCAAATTTCGTTAGTAATGATATTTTACCCTATTAGCAATATCTCGAAGTTTGCTGCATAAGAGTTCATTCTAGAGCAGATAGTAAATGAGAAACACTTATTCTCTCTACAAAATTACACATTTAACAATTTATAGAATTCTTTTCAGTTTTATTAAGCTATGAATTAGAACTCATATAAAAAATTCCTTTGAATCATGACTCATCAGCATTTTGGTTTTTCGTTTTATTAGATTACAATAAAAAGAAAATCCCCTCGTCTCATATATTGCAACTTTTCATAGACTTTCAGACAGATTTCAATTAAAGTACATTAAACTATTTGACCAAGAACATATTCTTTGGACTATTTCCACAGCGAGTAACGCCAGCAAATCTAAACACACAGCTCTATAATATCTTGTGTTAATTTAATTTAGTTTCTTTGCTTTAAACAATACAAAATTGGTTTTGGCAAAAATACGGTGTAACGAATCCATGAATGACATATCGTCGACTAATTTGCTATAGATATATGAGTAAAACACTGATAAGGAAGTGACTATATTTAACACCCCTTATTATAACAAAAACTAAACAATTCTAAACTAATCTAAAAATGTGAACTCCTTTTATAAACTACGCTACAGAGTCAATGACAGAAAGTGGTGTTTGAGTTGGCTTTAGAAAATAGCCAGATCTGGTAGGCCTAATGAAGCTTTAATTTGTAAAGAATGCTTGGCCAACAATTTAGCACCAACCAGCTTGCATAGGTAATCTGTCGTGTATGTATTTGCAATCAGTGGCTAACCTCTCTGTATATACTAGATCGTGTATTGTACGAATCAACACTTTTTTAGGACAAACGCTCTTAATAGTTTAGTCTCAGCACAGCTACCTTTGGTACGCAAGCCAGGTACCCAAGCTAGGTACGCAAACCAGGTACGCAAGCCAGGTACGCAAACCAGGTACGCGAGATAGGGAAGCCAGTCAGGTACGCAAACCAGGTACGCGAGTCAGATACGCAAGATAGGGAAGCCAGTCAGGTACGCAAGCCAGGTACGCGAGATAGGAAGCCAGTCAGGTACGCAAACCAGGTACGCAAACCAGGTACGCGAGTCAGATACGCAAGATAGGGAAGCCAGTCAGGTACGCAAGCCAGGTACGCAAGCCAGGTACGCAAGCCAGGTACGCAAGCCAGGTACGCGAGATAGGGAAGCCAGTCAGGTACGCAAGCCAGGTACGCGAGATAGGGAAGCCAGTCAGGTACGCAAGCCAGGTACCCAAGCTAGGTACGCAAACCAGGTACGCAAGCCAGGTACGCGAGATAGGGAAGCCAGTCAGGTACGCAAGCCAGGTACGCGAGATAGGGAAGCCAGTCAGGTACGCAAGCCAGGTACGCAAGCCAGGTACGCAAGCCAGGTACAGCTGGATTTACTTTATACTGTACTGCAAAGTAAGTAATTACGAGTAATAGAGGTTGGCGCTAACAAGCGTGCGGACCACGGTCACACACACACACACTGACACTGTGTGTGACTTTGAGTGGGTCCCACGCGTCGACCGCACGCACACGCAATTCTTATTACTTATTACAGTAATCATCAACCGTCTATCCGTTGCTTCGCGCTTCTTACACTTAAGTAGAAGTTGTATAAACGCTACAATTCCCCCACTTGTTATTAACAGCGAGTATGTGTTACTCATGAACTTTCCTCGTTTGTACGTGTGTCAATATGTTGTTTCTCCGGCGCGTTAGTGTCCCTTTGTTCACCTCCATTTCTTTTCTGTTCACTTCCAATTTTTACTTCGTAAATAATCGTGACTCTCGTGCCAGATAAATTTCCCACGAAGTCTACTGTATTTGAAATCTTTAGCTATTGATGAATGTTGACGCAATTCAATTGTGGTTTGCATTTACATTCAAATAAATTAGTTACTTTTCATAAGTGAATGTATGCCATTCGGTATCAAATATAACGGTTTTAATTATAACTTCGATAACGTTTTAACTAGACGTTAAATAATAATAATATTATAAACTTAACACTATGCATAATACTAAAAATTTCAAAGCCGTAGTTGTTAAGATGTAGCAAATTATACAACTTTAAAATTGTGAGTTTTCTGCTTATATACGAGTATTATTCCACCTTGCTATTTCATTCCATGTATTGTTTAACTGTATTTTATGTATAATTAATTATTTTATAAATTTATGTATTACTTATCACTATCAGAGTTTGATTGTATTGCTCCTTTTTGCGATTCCGTTGCTTCTCTGGTTTTTGTCTTTATGATCAGTGCGGGCTGGCGAAAAGCCGTCTGTCTTTATTTTATACCAACGCAGCGTCTGTGTTGGCGTCCAGCCCAGGAAGGCTTGGGTGCCTTGGTCCGGGGCTGCGGGCTAGGAGTAAAATGAACCATTTAAAATACAATATGTAACTTCTCCTTAATAACTGGCTTTGTCTATCGCATTCTTATACAAGCTTAATGACAATAAAATATTTGATTTTTTATTTCTGATTTCCTTATGCTTTGAACTGTAGGTGAACTAACAACTATACAAGTAACCTTATATTAGAGTTTGAATAAATTAAGAGTGGTAGACGAAGTTGTGAATGTTGATTCACTGACTCGCAAAGGTTATTGTGCCCGTAAAGTAAACTAATAAAACAAGAAATTCCCAGTTAAGGTTTAATTCTCACGACCTACTCCCTTACTCCGTCATCCGATCAGAATGTAAGCATACAATACATTTAAAGAAGTCCTAAAACCAGCCTGCAGACTTGTACAACGACAAGCCGGGTCTGACTGTAACAAATATTATACAGGGTCAGGCAAAAGTGTGGAAACGCCTTTATAACTTTTTAACCAGTTTTCCAGCGCTACCGAAATTGGTACATTTTATTAGAGGAAACAAAAGTATCTTTTACTGCATACTGACACTTTGCCCCAGTTTTCAAAATGGGTGATTGGGGAGGTAGACTTAAAACTCTGTTTAACTTAAAATCGACGTCATTTCTTTCTAGGTTAAGCTAGAGACTTCTAATTATCAACATTTTCTAAGACCTTCAAAATGAGGTGTCACTCGATGGGGCTTCCCTATAAAAATTACGAGGCTACCCCTCCAATCCCCAATTTTTAAAACTGGGGAAAAGTGTCAGTAAGCATTAAAATTTACTTTTGGTTCCTGTAATAAAATGTACCGAGTTTGGTTGCGCTGGAAAAACTGGTTAAAATTTTATAAAGGCGTTTTCACACTTTCGCATAATACAAATCTGTGGAAGTTAAAATCGACGCCATTTCTTTTTGAATTAAGTTAGAGACTTCTAGTTTTCAGCATTCATCAACATTTTCTAAGACCTTCAAAATGAGATGTCACTCAATGGGGCTTCCCTATGAAAATTATAGCTACTACCCCCAAATCACCCATTTTGAAAACTGGGGCAAAGTGTCAGTTTGCATTAAAATATACTTTTGGTTCCTCTAATAAAATGTACCAATTTCGGTTGCGCTGAAAAAACTGGTTAAAAGTTATAAAGGCGTTTCCACACTTTTGCCTGACCCTGTATGACAACTGAACAGTGAACAGTGAGAATATAGGCTGTAGCAACAAATGACGAGTGGGGGTCCCGAGTCCCGGGTCTCTACTACTTGTAGCTTTCTCGCGTCCCTGTGCTGCTGTGCGCCAGCTTGAAAGCGCCTCTACTCAACTCAACTGAACACAAGCAAAGAATTAATGCCCTACTTCCAGGTAGGCAGATGTGAAACATTTCCCAGTAAACAGACGTCACCCGTAACCAGACCTTGCTCAGTGCTCGGTATCGATACAAACTCTTATGTATAAACATAGTGATTCGCGTACCTAAGCGCGCTCAGCCGATCAACCCGCAAACCACGAGGGCGCAAACATGTCATGGGTTGGAAAAGATGTATTCAAAACAAGCGACATAGATTTTCGTCATGGGTAAAACAATAGAATTAATCTTGACATACAAAGTTATGTTTGGAAGTTGTTCGTATTTTGCATCCAGACTTACCTACAGTAATGTTTTCCGATACAAAAATTAATTACAGTAAATAGTTGGCTTATATAATTTTATTATAAATCTGTATCACGAATTTAACCAGTGGCGGATCCGGGCGGCCGACCTCGAACTCAACAACTTTAAAGCCCCTAATTAGAGTCAGGAAAAGGTAGCCTAATCCTGACCATGAATTCGCCAACTTTTGCCTCCAGGTAGACATCGGGTGATGGGAGGGTGCAAGCGATCAAGCGTGAACGAAATGTGGCCGCAAGGGCAGTGACTGACGCTGCGCCCCATGTACGCAAAAGACGTCCGTTCAACGGACCTAATGTCACGTTGCATAACAATTAACTGCCAAAGTAAAAAGTTACGTAGTTTGAAATTAAAGCATTTTGTACTTTTGAATTACATAATTTTAATTTTTAAATAGACATGTTTCGCCCAGCATCATCAGTATAAATCAAAATAAATAGATACATCTGGAATAGAAATTCTTAATTGTACAGGTGATGACATGTTTAAAGACAAATATGATTTCTTGAACTAGTTTGCTGTTTTGTATCATGTATAATTTCAAATATTGGATTACTATTTTTTGAATGGGAGATATTAAGTAAATTTGGGTCTTTCAGTTTGTTAAAATATATTTGGAAGCCCTCTTTACGATCCATAATTCACCCCCTTTTTAACAAATTTCCATGTTTTCTTCAGTACAGTACTTATATACGTGTGATTAGACTGCAAGTAGTGTTCAACAAACACCTATTTAAAATTATTGTGGTCAACAAGTCAAATATTCTTTCATTTCATAGTAATAAATACCACAAAAATAATGGACGTAACATAAAAAAAGTTAGTTTCTTTGGTCTCCACAGTTTTCATTTAGCAGTGACCGTACAAGCAGCAGTCCGTAGCAGTCCTCAATAATAAACAGGAGAAATTAACGCTTAACAGTGACACAAATGAATTATTATACGTAAATCCAGCTTCAGTTTATAAATTGTATATTACTAATTTATAAACTAATTTAATAGCAGTATACGCTTATACGTCGTAAGAAGGTGCTGTACAACGGAATCTCCAGACCTGTTCGCGGGGCCTGCGGACCCAAATTGTGCTCTGCAGATAAATACCGTAGCCTATTAATCGTATAAATAATTGAAATAGTAAATAATAAAGAACTGCCTGCTAAGATTGAGTTCAAAGTATCATAATTAGTCTAACAATTAGCCTAGTTAAAAAGGCTTTAGGGGTTCGGCAATAGTGGAAAGCTATCAGGCAAATACACTTGTGATAAGATTGGGTTCGGGCTAGCAGGCCCACTCTACTCGTGCACAGATAGTGATGGTTTCACAGTACAACGCACCCGCGTCCCGCGTACATCGCACAGTCGCACTCGGCAAGTTAACTATACAGGGTGTCCCATAAGTAAAGTGTCAGACTGGCATCTGGGAAAAGATTATATGGGTCAAAATAAAGAGAAAACTAAGAATACAAGTTTTTCCAAAATGCTTAGTTAGCCAAATATTTGCCATTTTTTATGTTTTACTAATTATTTATTATCTCCCACTCCATTTATCGGATTTGACTCAAAATTAACATAAAATTGTATCTAAGTAAGACCATTTATAAACAAAATTACCAAGATGGTCTAACGTATTATCATTTTAAAACGGTGGCTATTTTATGGAAATTTTAGGAATTTTTGTTACACCTTAGATAGTGAATAAACGGTGAGTTTGATGATAAAATGTAAAGAATAATGTTTTGTAGTGAATTTTATTACCTATCTATTGATACAAGGTCATACAAATCTATTGGGAAACCACGAAGCCTTAGGGGAAACTCTGGCTGAAAACCGACAACTGTCCACCTTATTATCTTGATGTTTGCCACGGTTTCCACTGTACTTTGCTGATTATGCATCAACATTTTTGACCTTGGTGTCAATAGATAGGTAGTAAAGCTCGCTAGAAAACGGTATCATTTACATTTTATCGTAAAACTCACAGTTTGCTCGCTATTTAAGATGTAACTCCAAAAATGCCCTAAAAATACCATAAAATAGCCACCGTTTTAAAACGATAAGTTAGATCATGCTGGTAATTTTTTCCATAAATGCTCTTACTTAAATACAAATTTTTGCTAAGTTTGAGTCAAATCCGATAGGTGGTGTGGGAGATAATAAATAAGTAGTGAAAAATATAAAATGGCAAATATCTGGTTAACTAAGCGTTCTTGGAACAATTTTTATTCTTGATTTTCTCTTTATTTTGACCTATATAATCTTTTCCTAGAGTCTGGCACTTTACTCATGGGACACCCTGTATAAACTGTACTCTGTGAACGTCAGGTTGAATGTTTCTTAAGGGTCCACCTCAGTGGTCAAACTGCTGTCAAACCAAGCACTTGCATGGGTTTACGCCGGCTCGTTTTTCACCTAGAACAATAACTTTTACATGAATAAACCTGATGTATTTAGAATCTAGAGGATATTTCTGGTACCTGTATAGCGCCCGATGTTTTATTAGTGGTTATATAGTTTTACAAATCTATATAAATAAAATAAGAATTTTTTCTGTAGCCTACATTGCAAAGAATCCATCAGTTTTTGGTTATTTGGTGTTCATATCATTTGCATAGACCGAAACTGGTGTCAAAAAAATTCCTGTCCGTCTGTAACGTTTTTAAGGCATCTTAGACTGCTTATAACTCAGAATCGACTGAAGCTATGACGGTGAAACTTCGTTTAAGGGTTAATCCCATTACGCAGTGTGTCTTTAGCTATATTTTATACTCATAGAAAATCCAAAAAATAAATGGCGAGGGACCAAAGTGGGCACTTAGCACGATTTTAAGGCATCTTAGACCTCTTATAACTCGACATCCGCTGAAGCTATGGCGGTGGAACTTAATTTAAGGGTCAAGCCCATCACGCAGTGCGTCTTTAGGTATATTTCATATCCATACAACACCCACTGAACACGTTTTTAAGACATAACCTTCATCCCAATTTCAAAATGAAGGAACAGGTGTTAGGATCGGCAGTTTGATGCCAGTACCCGATCAACAGCCTGCCTTTGTACAAAAAGACTTTCAAGTCAGAATACTATAATATTTTATCCGTGGCGAAGCACGGGTACACAGCTAGTAAACTTTAAAATTGTTCAAGTTTTCGTTTTTTTCAACCCCTTGTACACTTGAAAAGAATTATTTCAAAACAAAAGAAAAACGCTCTACACGCGTGTCAGAAAACTCCTCTAGTTTGTGCCAAAATTTACAACTTTTTGAAAGGTGAAAACGGGTCGCCGTAAACCCTTGCCGCGCGGCTAAAGCGTACCCTTAACCACGGTCCACAGGATTAGCTGGGTAGCGTCAGGAGCGCTAGTAGTCCTTTAGAGTCCAGAGTTCAACCAGACCTATACACAGTCAACAAGGTGTCCACTGTATTGACCGTCATGCTAACTACGTCAACAGCGTTCCGTACAGGTTGGCGTTCCGTAGTGCCAATCTCAGCAATATGAAGTTGTGATTTATTTTTTCTCTATCTTCTTTAATTTGTCTGCTGGTGTTTTTATTACAATTGTTTTCTCAAACATGACGAGCCAATTGTATACAGGGTGTCCAATAAGTAAAGTGCCAGACTCTAGGAAAGGTTATATGGGTCAAAATAGAGAGAAACTTAAGAATTGTTTGCGAAAACGCTTAGTTAACCACATATTTGCCGTTTTATATTTGTCATTAATTATTTATTATCTCCCACACCACTTATCGAATTTGACTCACACTTAGCATACATTTGTATCTAAGTGAGACCATTTATGGAAAAATTACCAGCATAATGTAACTTATAATTTTAAAACGGTGGCTATTTTATGGTATTTTTAGCGTTTTTGGAGTTACACCCTTAATAGTGAATAAACTGTGAGCTTTACAATAAAATATAAATAGAATACCGTTTAGTAGCGAACTTTACTAAATACCTATTGACACCAAGGTCAAAAAAATCTATGCATAATCAACAAAGTTACAGTGGAAACCGTGGCAAACATCAAGATAATAACAGAGGACAGTTGTCTGTTTTTATCCAGATTTTCCCCTAAAGCTTCGTTGTTTCCCAATAGATTTGTATGACCTTGGTGTCAATAGATAGGTAATAAAATTCACTCAAAAACGTTATTCTTTACACTTTATCGTTAAACTCACCGTTTATTCACTATTTAAGGTATAACGCCGAAAGGCCCTAAAATTACCATAAAATAGACACAGTTTTTAAATAATAAGTTAGTTCATCCCAGTATTTGTTTTCCCCTAAATTGTCTTACTTAGATAAAAGTGTATATTAAGTTTGAGTCAAATCCGATGAATGGTGTGGGAGATAATAAATTATTAGTGAAAAATATAAAATAACAAATATCTGGTTAACTAAGCATTTTTGGAAAAACTTTTATTCTTAATTTTCTCTTTATTTTGACCCATATAACCTTTTCCCAGAGTCTGGCACTCTACTTATGGGACACCCTGTATACTGTATTTTTAAGGCAAAAAATCATTGTATCATTGTATTGTTGTATTACACTACTGTACTTGAAACGTGAGGTTTAGTGAGTACAGTGTACAGCACTCGGCATTCGGCAGTAGTGAAGTCGCCGCAAAGTGGTCAAGTCCGGTACCTACCCACTTCTGCCGAGAGATTTCATTACCGGTACCTACTCAGTACTCAGCACTCAATAGGCAGTACTCACAGACAATCACAAGTAAGATGGGCAAGAAAATTAATCAGGTTATGAATCCGGTTAAAAAACGATAAAAATGCTGTATATTAAATGTCAAACAGAACCTTGTGATCCAAAATTTGAAAATTTAACCTACGTATAATCACGACCAAAGAAAACTAAAGTTAAACTGGTAACTAGTTTGATGAATATTCCGAAAGGTGTTAAATTGTACGTTGCTTTTAATCTTTAGTCGTTGTTTAATCTTTTGATGTTTTAATCTTTTACGATTGGCTAGTGATTATGAAGTGAAATTCTCAACACGTGCCTGTTGAAAATCCACTCTGGATGCTCGTGCTCGTCAAGTACACCTTTAGATTGAATTCACGTTTAAGAACTAGGTCGCGAAGCGCCCAAAGTTGAACCCAAATTGAAACTTGATAGTTAATTACGACCCTGTAGCATTGTGCGTACAGAAATATTGTATAACATATTTAACCTATCCTTTTACGAAAGAAAAATAGCTGATTCCGAAAGGACGAAGCACTTCTGGACGCAAAGAAAAGCTTTTCAAGACATCGTTTACGTACTTCGCGTGATCTGACTGGGCCAAAATAATATCTAACCTATAAAGTAGACAGTTGTATGCTTAAAAATGAGTGTGTATTTATTTTATAAAATTCATTCGGTTATCGAACCAGGGGCAAAAAATGAACCGTTTATAATTTAAGTCGCCAACGGACAAGCCTAAATAACTATATCCCATCCGTTAACAACAATCGGACAGAAATACTCCCGCAATACTCGTTTAAGAAAGTCTGAAAATCACTATTTACTCCCCGAACCTTATATTTTGAAAATAAAATATTTATGCTCTGGGAACGTATGGAGAAACCACTAACAAGACTATAATCGTTACAAAGAGCTAAAGCTAAAAAGAAAATCACTCGGCTTACATGCATTTACAGGAGCTGGTTAGAACAATGCACTGAGGTAGGGGGGATGTGGGGGTGGGTATCACAGAGGTGCGGGGGTGCGCGGCGCGAGGGTGAGCGGATACGGGACACGGAGGCACTGCACACACGATGTTAGGACGGACGACAGCGTACTGACTACTGATAGGACCGGGCTGGCGCGTCGAGTCACTGATAGTAGTAACCCCCTCCTCGAGCCGGCCTAGTGCCCCACCATAGACCACACTGGTTCCTGTGTAGCACTCTACTACTGTACATATAGTATAGTGTTTAGGCTGGACTTAACCCCATACAGTTTACACAGCTCTGCACGCAATGGATAAAGCTTACGTACCAATTTGAGAAAATTCCTACCCCTTGTCTGCCAACCAATGAAGAACTTGCACTTAAAAAATACATTACAATGTTATTTGCAAATAACCTTCGGAAAAATTAGATGTTCATGCCGTTAATATGCCGTCAGCTATTTCTGACAAGGGGCCATGAAATGAGCACCAATCCTGACCCTCAGAACAAGTTTGGGGCATTTTTTCAAAACTGTACATGTACAAACCCTATGTGGATTGCATTTTTGTCAGATTTCATTAAATTTGATTCTGTTTGTAAATATTTTTTGAAGTTCGTTAGCCAGTGAAATCGGATGTTTAAAAGTCCCCTTTTGGGGTGGGGGGAGTTTTGATCAAAAAGTGGTTTTAATATCTAAATTCAATAATTTCAAACTAAATTTTAAATGAGAATGTATTTTAATGTTATCCATCAATATGCCAAAAATTATTAAAATCGATGGAGTCGTTTGAAAATGGTGACCAAAATTGATTTTTTGTTATAACAGCAAATGAGTACTGTAGTCCAATTTAAATGAATTTTGAAATGCCTTTTCCCTTCATGACAAAAATGTAGTAAACATTGCAGTAAAAGACAACGTAAGCCTTTAGGCAGAATTCCGAAGTGAGGAAAATTAGATTGAAAAAGTGCAAAGGAAAATCGCTTCACTCATGCCAGCGACACTTTATTGCTTAGCTGCGTTTATACCTGATTTTATATTGGGCAATGAACCGCTCATAACTCAACAACAGTAGATAGAGGGTTGCAACAAACACTATTATTCAGATACAAATAATTTTAATAAAGGTAATTACAAAACATGTTTCATCTCCCTTAGCTTTTGAGTAACAACATATTTTACAAAAATATCCCACTTTCCTCCTATTTAAACGCTTATAAGCTAACTAGCTGTTAACCCGTGCTTCGCCTCGGATAAAATATTATAGTATCATATCTTGTCATATCATATCTATAGGAATCTATACAGAGGCAGCAACTGGACAGATGAGGGGGTCGCTATGGCGGGGTGGGACATGGGGGAAACTGGGCCAGTTTTTCACATTTCGCTCAATAACTCGTAAACTGAGAGATACAAAAAAATGTTTTAACTAAAACTTGTAGATAATTTCATGCCACACTTACAATTTTGCATCAGATTGAAGATCGGATCACTTGTTTAGGCGCTAGCGGTCAAATAGTAAAGACATACACGACCCATTTTTACTTAATTTCACTCCTCAAAACCACCCTTAAAATCAAAATTTTACGAAACCGTTTCTTAGTGAGTGGTTTTGAGCTACCACAAACAGGTGTGCAAAGTTTCAACTCTTTAGGCCCAGTAGTTTGGGCTGTGGTCTGATTATGAGTCAGTCAGGACACTTTCTTTTATATATATAGAATATATGCTACTTATAACCAAATTTAGTTTTAAATAGCTGGACAATTACAAATTATGATTAGACACTGTCAATAGAGCAGAGGACAATACAATATAGGCAGTGGTATGGGCGTCAGGTTCATATGTCTGAACCTGCCATATCATAATCTGGCCTAGCCATAAGCTGGCCTAGCCATATCATAATCGACAAATCATTGCATATTTGTGGGGAATTTATATAATGGCGTCTACATCAGCAACAATTAATTTGTTTTTATATTTAAACTAGCTGAGAGTACCCACGCTTCGCCTCAGGGCTTTATTAACATAGCTGTGTGTATATTTTAAGAAAATTGCAAATTTAAAGTAAACAAAAAATAATTATCTATATATCCTTAGAAAACCATTTAGTTTGCCTTTTAGTTCACCATCTTCTCCTTATAAATGTTGGCTATCTTGTGAGATTCTTAGTTACTTCCGCAATTCCGGCCATTTTTAGAGCCCGCTTTGATTTTTGCAATTTATTTTGAGGATGTTATATGAACTTCAAATGTAGTTAAAGAGTAAAGACACACTGCGTGATTAGTTTAACCCTCAAACAAAGTTTCTTTGCCATAGTTTCAGCCAATTTTCACTTATAAGCGCTCCAAAATACCCAAAAGATTTTCAGAGTCCACTTTGGTCACTTACCATTTATTTTGGGGATGTTGTATTGATACAAAATATAGGTAAAGACACATTGTAATAAGCTAACCCCTTTAACGAAGTTTCACCGCTATAGCTTCAGTCAACTTTGGGTTATAAGCGGTCCAATATGCCTTAAAAACGTGACAGACAGACAGATCGACGGGAATTCTTTGGTCCAGTGGTATTTGCGTGATTGAGAAACAGACACACACCATCTCACTTTTATATATTAGTAAGGATAAGTTTTTGCTACCTTGTGAGAGTCATAGTGACTCCCGCTAATAACCGCCATTGAAAATTTGAAATTATCAAACATGTTAATAGCCTATGTGTTAGCCAGGTATATAAGCCACATTCCTGTAAAATGTCATTAAAATTGGTCCAGTGGTATTTACGTGATTGAGGAACAGACATACACCATCTCATTTTTACTAATATACTAGTAAGGATAGGTGTTGGCTAAATTGTTTTTATTTGTTGTGGCTGAAATGTTTAACTTCCTGCAGAACGGTTCTTTGCTTCTCTCGACTTCCCTGCGAGATGACCCTTGCAGGTCTTCTCACGCCCTTACTCCCCCACTACCGCCTGCTACCCATTCCGGCCTAAGCCCAACCATCATTCCACACGTACACTAGAGAACCGTTCGTTGTTTTGAGACTGCACTTTGCTGGGACTGGCATGTTCCGGGCTATTGGAACTTGTGACTACAGAGACTACTACCCCGACTCTGAGACCGACTACCCATAGTCCAGATGTTGGCGGACCAACTCGATGGAGGTGCGTATTACGACCAAACTCAAGCGTTGTGAGAGTCATAGTTACTCCCGCCAATAACCACCATCTTGAAAATATTAAATTATCAAACATGTTAATAGCCTATGTGTTGGCCAGGTATATAAGCTACATTCCTGTAAAATTTCATTAAAATTGGTCCAGTGGTATTTGCGTGATTGAGGAACAGACACACACCATCTCATTTTTATACCGGGTGATTACAAAATGGAATAGACAACTTCAATAGCCTCTACAAAATTGAACTGGTGTATTTCAACATAGTAAGTGATATAGGTTTGTGGGGAATATCTTAGAGTCTATGTTGATATGGCGGAAAATTCTGCGAAAACGTTTGAAAATGACACTTTATAAATAATATTTAGTTCAAAGTTTAAATGACAATGATAAAGTTGTACGTACACATTTTTGTCAGGAGATGCAACATTGTCTTGAAAATGTCGACACATTGTTTAATCGCCTAATTTTCAGTGATGAATGCACTTTTCACATTAGTGGAAAAGTTAACAGACATAACGTACGATTATGAGGACTGGAAAACCCAAGAGAGACTGTACAGCATATACGCGATTCTTCTACAGTGAACGTGTTTTGCGCTTTATCTTGTGAAAAGGTTTACGGGCCGTTCTTCTTCTAAGAACTATCAGTATTCGGATGAATATTTTTAATAAAAACTTAAAAATTCTTCTATATGATCATGTAAGTAATGATCTAAACTTTTAAATAATGAATTTTCTACAAGCTATCCAAACTGTCTATTTCATTTGTAATCACCCGGTATATTAGTAAGGATAAGGATATATTTAAGGTTAAGTGGTAGAGAGTGCTCTTAAAACTTAAAATTGTTTATTAATGTAATAAAGACTATTTATTGTTACTATTTTCTACTTATGGTACATGTATGTCATTTGTAGATCATTAAAACAGATTATTTGGGAAAACACACCCTCCATGTTGACAGCATGAGTAGCTCATTTGTCCTAAGGAAATTTGATGAAAATACTACAAGACAACAATTAAGAACTGAGAATTAGAGACAACTCACCAAGGCTTTTCTGAGGCACCTCCCACTCACGAGATAGAATATGATTTAGGTAAGATTTCACTTGAAGACAAATTCACTTGAAAATGTGTGTAGTTTTGTAACACAATAACCGGTAGGCGAGCCCATAGATTTTGAGTTATATTAAAAAACAGTGGCTGTAAAAATAACAAAAATATTTTCAATTTAACACCTCACCCTCCACTAAAACACTTATCCTACACCTCAAATTCACCTTAAAAACCCTTCAAGAGTTGGTGTCTCAAGTAAAAGTGTATATGACCATTTGGTTTCATTAACTTCTAGAAGTAACCACTTGAAATACTCAACGGGAGTTTTGAAACGCAAGTAACAACATCCACGTATCTATACTGGTGAGTGAGATATGTTTAGTGATAATAATCTGCAGTTGGGCTCAGTATAATAGTTTATGCACAATTAAGAAGTAAACAAGAATTTGAACTATACAAACTCTCATATAAATAAAATAATTTAATGGTATAAGTACTTAAAGATGATTCAATGTCCTTATTTTCTGGAAATACGAAAGATAGCGATGTTCTTATTTCATTAGTAACCTTTCAGGTAACTCGAAGGAAATTAAAGAACAACAAGAAAATCAACTTTTAAGATATACTGTAATGTAAATATTGAAAACCCACACGATAAACAGAAATTTGAGATGTACAGAAACTGAGATTGTTATATGGAAAAACTCTAATAATTCCAGGTCACAAATATAGCTGAATTTCATTCAATGATTAACAGATTAATTTTGCACCCTTTACAACAAAACGCTTGGAAAGGCTGATAAAAACGTTTACTGAGAACTTTCATATTAAAAAAACAATACCTTTTAAATCATAAATAAAATCATGTCTAATTGATTGGTTGAAAAACTCATCCCACAGTTAAAGCTCAGCTAAACTTATTTAGGAGACTTTTTGTTGGATAAAACTTACCATAAGAACGAGATGACTATTTAAACGAACATTTAAAAATTGGTTTGGTATTAGCACTGATTTTACGAACCACTCATAGATATGTCATCCTTAAGGAAAGATGAAACACGTTTTCGTGGGTTTATGAGATTTGTTCTCACCATTGCAGCCTAGGACAGCACTTTCATAGGTTTAGCTTTTAGACTTCTATCGTATGAGCCATATCCATGGGAGATATGAAAAACCAATTAAGCATCTTTTATTAGAAATATACAGGTTATTTAAAAGTGTGGATACACCCTACTCACTGATCGTGCAAAACTAAACTGATGTCCTTTTTTACATCTGTAAAAGACTTCTACAAGTCCAGAGTAAATTTAAAACCCTTAAATCAAAATTCAGGAAAGCATTTATCTAGCATGTACCTAGGCAAATCATTTTCTTTTCATGTGTTCAAAAGTAACCGGGGGTCTCCACGCTCTCAACTAACCCTGTATATTTAATATAAGCTACTACGTTGGTTTATTCCATTGGTCGTTGGGCTATTAATTATTAATTAATGACCCAATCTGGGGAACAGTCAGCCCTAGTTTGGAACAAGACTGCACCTCATCATCCATCAAAACACTTATCACACTCACCATCATCCCATATTCACCTTGACACTTTGAAGACTGCCTCAATTTTTTTTAAATTACAGTTTTCCGTATTTTCTGTTTATTTTACTTGTGCCTTGACTTTCTCACACGTCCTCTTTTGCAATCTCTTATTGGAAATGTAATCAACACAAAAACAATGAAAAACCTCCTCCTCCTCTATACAAAGCAAAAGGTAGCAAAACAGGTGTTTTAAGCAATCCATATTAAATTCCCTTACGCTGTCAACTTCTACCTGAGCCGGTCACCTTTTATTTAAACTGGGCCCTCTCCATCACTAAACCACACGTAAGTAAGCTTAATATGGATCGCTCCCGCTGCAGGATTCGAACCCGCAAAAACTGCGTACCCAAATTGCCAGCTCATCAGCTGACATCTTAGACCACACGACGGCCATTCTCACAACTAGTAGAAGCTATCGTATCAGTAATCTGGATAAGCTTGCATGGAACACTAGCACTGTAGTAGCAATCATGGTAACTGCTTCAATAGACGGCCCGAGCAGGACTCGGGCTTCATCTTCAAAGTGTTAAAATACCCTCTAAGAGTGGCCGGTGTCTCAAAGCAATGTACCTACCTTTAAGCAGTTTAAGGTATAGGTTGTATAAAGATAATATATGACAGTAAAGGATTATTCTATTTTATTATTTTCAAACTTTTAACATTAATTAATGGGATTTTTTGTAGCAAAAGCCCTAAAGCGTGACCATTTGTATGATATGTATATCTTAAGAGTGGTTTGGAACTATTAAACAACTTTAAAATAACTCAAAGAACAAGGGACAAAGATTTTACTAGCACTGAAAGCCCAAGACCCACAACATCTCAAGAGACAGCTGACTTTGTGGCTCCAGGAGAGACCCTTCTACTCAGAGAGACTTCCTGACCAACAGAACTCAACCACTCCAGAACAGCAACACAATACATATATTGCATTGTATAACATATTTTTTCTTAAAATCATTTTGACGCATGTACTGTTCTCCATAAATATGTGAATAAAGAATATTGTCTATTGTCTAGTGATAAAACAATTTTTAACAGAAAACTTGAGCCATAGTATTGGACTAAATTTCAAAGTTACAGAAATAAAACAAAAACCAATACTTATAATCATTTAAATTGCAATTTAAATTATTATAACTTATAAGTATTGGTTTTTGTTTTATTTCTATAACTTTGAAATTTTTTAACATTCAAACCATTGTTCTAAAATTAATAGTTTTCAAGATATTCTCAAAATATGTCATTTCTGTCTGATGAGTAAAATTGTCTAAGTAATTGGACGAGTGAATGTAAAAAGTGTGAATCCCAACCCTATGGCAAACGAATTTATATGTTCATTTGTCTGTTTGTCAAGTTTGTGTTTGAGTTTCTCTTTGCATTTGCTTGCTTGTTTGTCTGTGTAGACATTAGCTCTCAGATTATGTTCAAATTGTGCAGGATTGTTTATATTTGGAACAGGAAGTCCAAGGTCCAATTTGAAGTATATCATGGCACAAAATACACGATAGCCACGATGATTGTGATTTTTCAAGTTTTGCAAAATGCATCTCGCATACCATTTAGATTTTTCAGCCAACATTTCAGGAAATCTTTATACTTATAACTTAAACTTTGTACTAAAGGCAAATAAATGCATGAATTCAAAATGGTGACTATTTTGTGAGTTTGTTTTGCCCAAACATCAAAAGATCATGTAAATGACCAATGATAATTTTCCAGCAACTACAGGGGATGTTTTAGAGACCCTAAAATAGTATGAAACAATTATCTTCAATGATATAATAAAATACTCAGGGCAAAAGACAAGGAAAAGATTGTAAATAGGTAAAATGCAGCTTTACTACGGTTCTAGTTCAAGATTTCCTTTGGATTCTTTATAGATCAACAAACTACTGATCTTTTAGGGGGCTGTTGAAGGTCAAAAGGAAACAAATGCTGCATCATATGAGTTAACAATTTCTAAATTTTTGATGTACATGTTACCATACTTGTTCATATTTAGTTAAGTCTGACTATGACTTAGAATACGGTAGTTAAATTATACACCACCCGTTTGTTACAGTGAGGGAAAGATAAGTGTTTCAAAAGTTATTAAACTTATAAATTAGGCCATTGAAACCCCCTTTGAAAAATACAACGGTATTAACTTGGATTTTAAACCAAGGCAAAAGTTAAGAGAAAACTCTTGACAATTATTCTAGTTTTTAGGCCACTGGAGTGTTTGAGTTTGAGATGACAACAGTACCCACCAGTTTATTGCTCAATACAAGGGGTTTACTGTCAGAATAATGAGTAAACATGATAACACATGTTTTATGCTTAATTCTAGATAAGTGGGAGGCTGTCTGTTTATCTTGTAAGATGTCTCATTATCTTGTCTACCTTTATCTCTGCTCTTGGATTACTACATTTTTTTAACCTGTATATTAACTACAACTTTAAACTCTCGGTTAATTAAAACTGTGGAAGTTGAATAGTTTACACCAATAAATAATTGGTGTAAAGCAAGAACATTATTATCAATGTTTGGCAGTCGTCAAATTTATGCAGCGTAGCTAAATTTGTCCATCCCTTCTAAGATGCTTCTCAACCAAACAATTTTTGGATTTAGTTGTATGCATGTACGTCACTACCTCTTAGGGTTTTTCACTTTGATTTTAAAAGTGCAACTCTATCTTGCAACTTTGCACATTTTTGGACTTCTCTTTAGAAGATTGTGCAAACAACTTCACCACAATGTTGTTCTATAAGAAGATGTGGATAGATTACTCCACAATACAATAAGTATTGAATTATTAATTGTTGGACACCATAAATCTAATGGTATCCCCCTAAACCCCTCCATGGATCATGGTCCGATAATTTCCTGCTAATTCCTCACCCCTAAAGGTACTGAAATTTATTTTTGGGCCCTGCTTGTCGTCTTTCTTTTATCATTTACGAACATTTGAGTACGTTGGTTGAATTCCTTTGCTTTATTTATCTAAATAGTGCTTTCTGAGTAGGGCATCGAATAACTATTGCGAATTATACTATATGTAAATATAACCAATTGAGATTAAACGGATGGACGGATTAACCTTTCAAGCGTCATTAACGTGGATCTACGTATACCCAGTACAAGTTCAAAACTGTTTACTGAGTCCAACTCCAGTGTAAGTTTACTATTTCACCATAGGATGGTACTAGTCATCATGTGAAGTAGATATATGAAGCTATCTCTTCGTTTCTATAAAAATAGCGGCCGCCTTGGCTTCTGATTGGCAGAAAACATTTTGTGGTGCTACTCGAGTGACATTTGAAAAGGCATTGCCTGTTAAATCCTTATAATATTTACTCAGCTGTACATCATGTGTTATTTTCAAATGAAACACCTGATTAAGTTGATAAACAATAAAACTAGCACTCGAACTGACGAAGCAGTGCTGAGAGAGGTTGGACTGGAAAGGAGAGGGTCTGGACTTGACCTCCTTCCAAAAATGTGCTACAACAATTTTGATTTGTCACACCTACAAAATGTAGCTGAGTTAATGATCAAGTGCCGTTACTGACAACGCGCATGAACACTTAAAGTGACTGGTGACACAGCACAAGGGATAGGTTAGGGTGAGTGAAGCACATTGATGTAACCTACCTCAGAGTTGCTAGTGGCGACAGAGCTGAGGCCAGGAGACATGGCCACGTCAGGGCTGGGCGAGGGAGCACTGCAGGATGCAGACGGTGGGGGCAGTCTCTGGCAATGTCCAGGTGAAGTTGACTTTCCACCGCTTCCGTTCTGAAAACAACAAACCAGACATTAGCGCTAGGACTAAGAGTGGTTTTCCAAGTTAGTGTTTTGTATTCAAATGTAATACATTTTTATCATCCCAGTTGCAGGACCTTGTTTTACTACAGTTACCTTGGTTGTGGTGCCTGTAGATCCTACGGTGCAGGTTGTAGCCTAAACACATGTTCGCAGCGTTTGTGCTGCATCATCAGACACACTAAGTCACTATTTACACTATTAAAACTAAGTCACTTAATTAGAACTATTTACACACTCCAGGGCACTTGTGCACTCGCGGTTCGCGGGTGACGCGTCGGGTGTACGGACGCGGAAGCGTATATTCGCGGAGCGAGAGGGTGCGACTGACTGTCGATGAAATAAGGTCAGAGAGGGTGGCGTGGCTGGAGGGTTCGTGTTCGTTGTTCTCTGGGAAACCCTAAGGACAGGTTGGACGGCCTCCACCGCGGGCGTTGACTGGGTTAGAATGGTTCTCTGACTTCATTTCATCGACAGTCAGACGCACCCTCTCGCTCCGTGAATATGCGCTTCCGCGCCCATTCACCCGACACGTCACCTGCAAACCGCGAGTGCACAAGTGCCGTGGACTGTGTAAATAGTTCTAATTAAGTGACGTAGTTTTAATAGTGTAAATAGTGACTTAGTGTATCTACTGATGATGCAGCACAAGCGCTGCGAAACACGTGTTTAGGCTACGACCTGCACTGTAGGATCTACAGGCACCACAACCAAGGTCATTGTATTCAAATTTGTTTTACTATCAAAATCCTAATTAACAGCACTAGATAACTTTACCATTTTGGTAAAGGTATTTAATTTATGCTGTTTATCTTCCCACGGGGTTTTCCTTGCTAAATGGTCTGAAACTGTAGAAAACTGATAACTTTATGGTTGAAACATTTCTTTACAACAGCTCTTATATTATAACTATTCTTCATTTAAACACATGTTAAAATTCCTTTTTACGAAGATTAAACGCAATAGTAACAACAAGAGAAAGGATCAGACTGTAAATTCACTTTTCACGGATGAACTCATAATTATAGGAAATACATTTGATTGGTTCGGGAGGAACCAAAGCTTGAATGTGTTTTTCCAGGTGTGGATTCGGGTTTTACGAGGACATGAGTGACCGACATTGTGTGGGGTCCTACTGAGGGGTCTGGAGTTCTCCCCCAGAAAATGTGTAAAATAAGGTCACCTGGAACCTGTTTTTAGGCATTTTTGAACCAATTTACTAATAACACTGATTTAAGAAATTGACCAACAGGAATTAAAAACGTCAAAGACCTCAATTCCTATTTCTTCATGGAAACTTAATTTAATTATGTATAAATTAAAAGTATTTGTTAGTTGAAATATGTTTTAGTGAAACATAGTGTGGGGTACCACTCCCTAGACTTCCCCGGCCCTGGATCCGCCACTGAGTGGAGTGTTGTTCACGTACCAACAAGGAGGAGTGGGAGTGGTGTGTGAAGGCAGGGGTGTGCAGGTGGCCTAGACTGCTTTGAGATTGGCTCAAGTGTATCGACTGCACTAGCACACTGGGTACTCCACACTGCAACACACAACAGTACATCATTCATCATCCATCAGCTCTAAACACTCTCTGTAATAAGCTTTTGATATTTGTCAAAATGGAAACCTCTCCTTTGATTAGAACCACCAAAAACTGTTTCCAGGACAATACTGGTTTTGTTGTTTCATGTCCTTTGAAATAATATGCCACACAATAGTTTTGGGATTCAACGGTAAGGCCGTGGTTTCCTAGATGTGAACCTGATGCGCTGCGCAGTACCATGGACACCGGAAACTCACTTCCTGCGTAGCTCCGGCGCGTGTCTCAGAAAATCTTGGTGTGGTTTCCTAGACGCCACCAATGCGCTAAGGCCAGTCGCCACACATTCTATTGACAACACTGTCCTACACGAGCCGTTTGTTTTTATAATTTGCAAGTTTTTTCGATGTTCATCATTGACGTTCTTACGGGTGAAGTGTGCAAAAGAAGAAAGAAGATCACGGAAATATACAAAAGAAGAGAGTCAGAGGGTGCAATTCAATTTACCAAAACAACTGGCTCATTCCGAAAATATTTTACCGCGTTATTGTTGGCGATGAAGCCTTCAGGTTAGATAAACATTTAATGAAGCCATACTCTCAAAAACAAGCTCTAGTTCTCTAGCACAGTTCTAAAAGAAGATTTAACTATGCATTGTCCAGAGCTAGAAGAGTAACCGAAAGTGCTTTTAGTCTGTTGTGTGTTGTATTTAGAATTTTTTAAACCTATCAATCTCAAGCCAGAAACCGTGGATCTAGTCATATTTGTTAGTTGTTGTCTTCACAACATGTTACGAGACGAGTATATTGCAAACAACCCGAACAGCCTACCATTTGTTCAGGTGGATGAAGTCCCTTCCAAAAATATGATACCGTTGGCTAGTACAGGTGGGTTTGCTAAATCAGAAGGGTTTAAAGTGAGAAGCAGATTTGAGGACTATTTTAACACTGAAATGTACAAAAAATACACGAAAGAATGGAAGAAAATTCTCGATAACGCAATTTAGATCTTTGTATATTATTTATAATGTCTTTTATTTACGTCCATGTTATGTCTTCTTCAATTATCTCGTCTAAAGGAACTTATAAGTTTAAAATGTTAATACAATATTGGTCAACTATTCTTATGTATATTTCAATTATCTTGTCTAAAAAAACTTAAATTTAAAAATGTTAAGACAATGTTAGTCAATTACTGCTTTTTTCAATTTTTCCCCAATTTTCGCAAAAATTAGATCCTTTTTCAGGTAGTTTTTGAAGTCCGGGTGTCTAATTTTCCACAACACATCATAACCGGAACCTAATTCAATAAGTTCTTCATTTTCACTGTTGGAAAACTTGCATTTTCTTTTCTTTCCACCACTACATACACTAGCACTATGTTTGGAGGTCATGTCTATCACGTGCGCAACAGGCGACTGACTGCTCTCAAAGCAGTGGCTGTACTACGCAGGTTTTACTACGCCCGCTGTATGTTGCCGTCCTCCTGGTGCGTGGCGAGGAAACCATCTCTACACAATCTCGCAAGACAAGTCGCTGCATTTTACATGCGCAACGTATCATATTGCGTAGCGCATTAGATATGCGTCTAGAAAACAACGGCTTAAGAGGCAAAATATGTCAAAAAGTACTCCAACTACTTCTACTACATGTGTTGATGTGAATTTGAAAATAATCAGTCATTTAAAAGCTAAAATGGAAGGGGGCATTTACAAGACATCTGATATTTAATTATATGGTATGTTAAGTAATTTCAGTAGAATTAAGAGCAAGTAATTCTCAAAAGTGGTTTGGTTTGGACTTTACCTAATCCAGCAAAGCGCCAGAGACACAGTTAAGGGAATGAGTAGGTGATATGGTAATCAATCTTGTAGGTCAGGAATAGTTTAACTCAAAGTTCTCACTGTCTTTGGTCAGAATATTTTTTCTTACCTGACCAATTTAAAGCTGAACATATCTTCTTCCCTGTGAGTATCGAGTTTCACGACTACAACACCAGGAAAAAACAAATCTAGACGTACCGTTCTGTAGGATTTGAGCTTAGTGCTACGCATTTAAAATGATCTACCAATGGATTCTAAGACGCTTGACCCTCCAGCCTATAGGAGTAACCTGAATAGTTTGGTCTTATCAAACCCTTTTTATTCAATGTTATATTTTTTGTTAGGCGTCAAGGGTAAGTGCTGGCGCAACTGTAAATAATGGATGTAAGGTGATAAAATTATTTAAAAGAAAGGTAATTGAGGAGTTAAAATCCAAGACAGTATCAGTGCTGCAATGTACACACACTTACACTTCACTCTAGACCAACATTATCCTCTGGAACCATTGTTTTCACACAGTTATTTACTCAAAGGTACAAAGTTGACTTACCTGAAGAGGTAGACTGGACTGGTGAGACGCCTGGGTCTGTGCTGGCAGTGGCAGACTTGCAGGCTGTGAGTTGGGCAGCGACGCTCGTCTCTGTTCTGTCAAGTCATCCAAGTACTGCCTGAGCTGCATCCTGCGCTTCTGGTTCACGTGGTACTGAGTCGGGTTCTCCAGTTGAGTCTTCACCTGAGAACACATCCGACCCCACATATCAGCCACTAGTTCACTGTTCTTCAATAGATGGTGACAGACTAGCGGTGGCGTCTTGTCTTCAAGGGCTCTTAGGCGCAGCTCTCCCAACAAACTGTAATTGCTGATTTTTTCATAAAGACCCTGTAAAATCCTTTCTAGTAAAAAAAAACAAATCAATTAATTCATTCGAGCTTTTAATGAATGCCCAACTACTCATCCTTGACGTACAAAGATTTTGGAGCGATCTCAGGACGCAGGCCTGAGCGCTCATTATCAAGGACCGGATAAAAAGGGCTCTACTATATACAGTGAATAACAGATATTTATACAAGAAAGAGAATTATGAGACTGAGTTTTTACTAACAAGCATCTGCATAGACGATATTGCTAAGGAAACTGTGCTGATTTGCTCACCTGAAGTACTTGAGGGGGAACATCGACAGAGATACCAACATTCTGAGGCACCCTGGGGTACTGCTTCCTCTCCGGGGTAAGCTGCTGACTCTGCTGCTGCTGCTGCTGCTCCCGCCTCTGCTGTTCCAACTGCTGCTGCTCTCGCCTGCTGTCCTCCAGAGCCTTTTCTTTCATCAGCAGCTGCTTTATGTGTGTTCTGGTTGTCGGTGTTGCAGTCTTGAACGTTGGAGGACTGAAACATACATGTATATATAAATACAAATTCCTTATAGAATGATAATAGCCTTATGGGTGACTTTGCATATTGACCTGTGATCACAACTAAAATACAATTTTAATACTTTACACTAACATTTTTTTAAACTTAGACCTTTGGTCTTAGCTTTGCTTTATTGCAGACGTTATGATGCTGTTCGCTGTGCTCAGTCTCACTTCAGCCTTATCTCAGATTTACGTGGTGTTTTACTGCAAGTTTCAATACATATCATAAAGGGAAAACACATTTCAAATTTTCAAAACCAAAACACTCAAAGTTTTCAAAGTAGTATATAAACGTCATTATTAAATCCTGATAAAATTTGCCGTTTTAAATTAATAAAGAAGTTTTCTTTGTGAAACTCCCCTTCAAGGAGATTTCCGGTGTGTGATTTTACTGGGTAAACAAATTGACAAAGGTATTTACAAAATGAACATTTGTTCCAATTTTTATGCAAATTGGACAACAAATGTGACTACAAAATTGGTTTGATTATGTTGACAGCATAGATATCTCATTTTTCCACAGGATATTTGCTAGTAAAATGATGCCTTTGAAAACTAGAAATATGTCTACAATATTAGCGAAAGCTAGGGTTCACAAACGTCTAGCTGAATGTTGTTGATCACAGCTTGGACATCTTCCTTCGACTAAGGAACCGTTTGGGGATTATTCTTAAGAGGATTAGTCAACCAAGCAAGAACCCATGTCTACCACTGAAATAGTCTGGCTCAGTTATTTGAAGAGTCGCGCGTTCTGCCGACCTTGCCAGTCAAGAGAATTGGTAGTAGCTATATTCCAATTTTGCTCCACTCAATCAAAAAATGGCAAAACAAGGTTTCGTAGTCCCCTGTTTCCGACGCCGTTTATGAACCGAAACGTACAATTGCGGGTTTATATGATAGGATAGAAGTAGTTGTATGTTCCTTATACACGAAAAAGACGTTTCCTTGTAACACTGCTTGTGAAAAAATATAATACACTTTTAAAATATCCTATTTTTGGCCAACTTAAACATTTTTTTCTAATATCGGCGTAAGATTTGTTCTAAAACTAGGTTATACAAACCTAGAGACAACCTTTGAGAACATGGAAAACAGCTTTTCTAATTTTACACAAAAAATAGCGCCTGAAATGGGGGACTACGAGAGCATGTTTTGAGCAACTTTTCTAGGGTGATCAATCCTCTTAAACATCCTCTTAATAAAGAACCATAAAAAGAAATCACACGGCGTCAAATCCCATAATTTGACAGGTCATTCCTGGTCAAGAGATGATAGGGAACTTTCATGCAACAAAGCAACTGTTTCGAGATAATTGTGCCATATTATCTTAAAAAAGCCAAAGCCATTCTGAAATCATCAAATACGGGAGCAACGGCCTTATAGATTGATTTCGTAGGGCAATTACACTGTCATTCAAAATAGCAATATTTTCATCAGCTCTAGCCTCTAACCGAGCGTTTGCGTCCGGTTTTCTTTATTCAACCACTGAAGCTGTTGCATCATACATACATACAAACTAATCTTAGGACTCATTAGGAGCAACATTCATCCAAGGAGTCTGTCTACGTAGTACGCGAACTGTTGCCATAGGACTTACCACAAAAACACTCTCTCCATGTTGAAAAGCATGAAAACACAGACGCTTTGAACAAATACCGGCAACAATAGTACCTACCGTAATCGGAATAACAACAGTTGGCAACGAACATAAAATAAAATCATGACTGCCAATCGTCGCTAAAGAAAAATCAAACCGTATTTAAATTCGGCGTTATACATGAAACACCTGTTATTATTTATTCAACCCTAGTTAACGCACACGAATAAATTAAATACTGACAGGTTTATGTTACTTCACTCGGATGTACAGTATGTGCCTTTGTTGCGACTTGCGTCATAAACTAGAGACTGCTATAAAATGTTTTATAACTTCAGTTCTTTGAGGTTTTTCAATAAATTACCACTGAGTATAAGTTCTGCCAAGAGCTCGGCAAAGTTTTCAAACATGAAACAATGAATTTGATTTTGACTTTGAGGCGGTGAAACAATACGTTTTAGGTTTAGAATAAGGTGTGTTGTGTGATCATTTCATTAAATGTTTTGAGACAGGATTTTGAATGTTAAAGTAACTGTGTAATTGCTTAGTTCTAAAATCTAGATTAAACTCATCTTTATACAGGGTGTCCCATAAGTAAAATGCCAAACTCTGGGAACAGGTTGGCAGAGTTATCTCCCACACAATTTATCGGACTTGACTCAAACTTAGCATAAATTTGTATCTAAGACCATTTAGGGGAAAGTAGTAGTTAAAAAGTAATTGTAGTATAAAATATCTAAGATTATTATTATGTCTGTATAATGTGATTTTCCTATCCGATCCTCTATCGAGCCAAGTGTAGGTCTCTGATGTAACTCGACCTTTACGACCGTTTGGTATTCTGTCTGTTTTAACGCAGTTTTTAGGTGCATTTATGAACCGATTTGTTTTGAAATTTGGAACTGAAGTGCCTTACACCAATGCGGAACGACGTGTTTTAAAGAATTTTGAAGCGAGTTTTATACTCAAGTTGGCGTATGTATTAGTCAAATGTTTTCAAAATACTGACGTAATCATGCGTTGGATCAAACTTTTGACCAGCCATAAGAGGCAGAAAACTTAATTGTTGGTACTATGCTACAAATTAAGTTTTAATGGAAACCCTAATTCAGGCAACGATAGATACTGGATTCGGTCACCGTTGAATGCTCTAAAATGAGCTAGCTCAACGGCCTCTTTGGTTTAAACAACTTCAACCGCAGCAAAAAAACAACAAAACAAAAATGTTGTCTACAACATAGCTCAGATAAGTTTGACTAGAATCATATTTGTTTGGAAGAAACGTAGTCGGTACCCCATACCAGTGAAGAAAGGCGGCTGTATAACAATAGTTCCTAGAGGCGGGAAATTCTTAAATCCGGCCTTGGTAAACAGTTGTAGTTTCATGATACGAGTATTGTGGTTGGCTGGCGGAATGGGGGGCCACAAGGGGAGAAAAGCCATAGACAAATGAACACAATTATTTATTTTCGTTAACCAGCAAAATCGGTTCAACGGAAGTTACCGTTTGGTGGGCATGAAATCCCATATGGGGAAATATTCACCCTTCCCCCAAAGGACATTTCCGGGTAAATTATGAAAATTCGCTATAATTCACGCTAGCGCTTATCGGCTCGGACTATGTTTAATTATTTTTAATTTAAATTGCCAGTAGCTTGGGACCCCCTTTTTACATATATGAACCAGCAACACTAACTATTTTTCTTTCATTAAGTCAACAATTTGAAATCACTTTTATTTTTACCATCTGGTTTAGTTTGTTTATTTTCAATTTAAATTATTTTAACTCTGAACTGTTTATACTTTTTATACATTTTTATATATATTTTATACTCTTCTTTGTACAACTGAAGATGTCTAACATAGCTGACGCGAAACGTTTTGTTTTAAAATCATTAAAACATGTTCAGTGGTTTTGATCAAAAATACTTTTTTACTAACACAATTATTTGTTTAGAGTTTGTTGTTGACGATCCTAGAACACGACGTTTCGGGATCTGAATCTGATTCCGTCTTCAGGTAAAAAATAACCTAAAACATACCTCGTAAATGCACAAAACCGAAAACATTGGGAACAAGTAAAAAAGGTAAAGTTTGTCTTGTTTAACGAGGCGAAGTTAGAACTACAAAGTCCTCTCTACCACTCAACCTCGACCTTTACCTAGCGTCACCGTATTAGTCACATTACAAATGTAAGTGGTGACTGCGGGGATCGAAGCCGCGCCATCGGAGTGATGAGCTCCGGAGTCGCGTGCGAAACCAATCCGCCACGGATCCGCTAGGAAATGTGCTGGCCTATAAAAGTAATCCGCATAAGCTCACCACCAAAAATAAGTTTTCCTTTTTGTTATCTTTTTTGTTTGTTTTGTGTTTTTGTATCCGCTTTGAATTAAATATTTATTTTATTGTTTTAACTCGCAAAACACAGAAGAGAAACCTCATGTTGTTTGGTAGTAGGTGACTGGTAAATTTCAGCTTATTACTTTTAAGGCTACCTCTTTTCCTATGTTTTGTGTTATGTTTTAGGTTACTTTTCACTGATGACGGGATCATATTCCGGCTCCCGAAACATCGTGTTCTTTTTTCCAAAAACTATGGAAAACGTCTACAATATTATTTCAAACTCAGAGATGAACATAGTTTTCAAAATTGCTGTTCATACGGTTTTCATTTACTATGGAACAACTGACGGGTGGCGACGAGGCTGGTGGGCGGTGAACGTCAGAACACAGTACATATCACATCTTCCGCCTTCTCTGCTCTCTACGTCAGTCGTCACTGCGAGATAAGAAATGCATAGTGGTTTAATGGTTTCAGGAAACTAACTAGAGTCTAGACCCTACATTTGCGCCTAGGGGTACGCTCAAAACATAGCTGACACCGGACACGTTACACAAGCGCTCAAGTGAATCCTTGCGAACTTCTTGTAACGGGGTAAAATTACATCCTTTTTGACCCTTGTGCCCACTCTACAGGTCGAAACTTTTTAGAGAAACCCGATTTTCCATCGCTATCTTGGTTAAGAACTATAATCTAGTTCTTCCGGTTCACACTGCGACCAAACTTCATAATTAGGTTGAGACTTTTCGGCCTCACTGTGGAGTACCATCTTCAGTCACTGATTGGCTGAAACAGTGATAAATATTGAATTGGTTTCAGCCACTGATCAATTGACTAAAAGTGGTACTCCACAGCGAGCCCGAAATATCTCAACCTAATTATGAAGTTTGGACGCGGTGTGAACCGAAAGAACTAGATTATAGTTGTGACACCGGCCGCGAAAGCCTAAGAGTTAAATCTTGGTTTAACGTAACGGATTTTGTTGATGTTTGGTGCACATGTTAGACATGATACCTATTCGTATTTATGGTATATGTTTACTCATAAATACACATACTCCCTCATTTTCGGGGATAAACGTTTTCCTAACAGGTCATTTCTGGTAGGTCGATTTTACCGTTATCGAACTTAACCTAGAAATTTACTGAATGAACATTTGTACCTCATTTCGTGAAAATCGGACGAAATGCGACCTCGTCGGCTACACACATATACAGAACGACAAATATTTTTTAAATTAAGATCCGTTGAAAAAAAACTAAAACGCACACCATTTGTAGACACGTTATATTATATTCATACTAAAAAGCATTCTTTCAACTACACTTTTACATAATAACGATGGAAATCGGAGCACTTGTCAAGCTAAGGTATGTTTCCTACGTCATCGCAAAACATTCCGCCGCCAGTGTCCATATCGAAAAACGGACGCAATCACTATTTTACTTGCTTTAGTTACCGACACGCTGCTACAAGTTAAAGACGAAATTCAAAGTGGTTTGGCTAAACTCGGGTTCTAGAAATCCCTTTTGCAAAAAATTGGATTCAATGGGTTTTGATTTTAAGCCAATAGAGCTATTACTTAACCAGAGGAATATTAAGTAAGGATAACATTGTTCCGAAGAGTAGAGAGCATAAAATGGCATTGCAACATTTCATGCATTCAGAAAAATAAGCCTAGATCATTTTAAAACGTACGCATTTCCGAGGATAACTCCCCACAACTACCTAAGGGTTATGAAATAATTTCCAAACCCCTGTATTGAATAGTGCTCGGGGACCACACGACCTTAGGGCCATATTATACTCTAAACACGACCCCTGAAACTGACCCATTTTCATGTAGTAATGAATTTATACAGCGAGCCCAAACAGGCTATATAGCCTGTGTATCTTTAAATGGGGGTATTACTATAACCCGTTTCGGTGGAAAACACTGAGCATAATAATGGCTGATAATAATACAAAATTGCCAATAGCGTAGCCAGGATTTCGGTATTGGAGGGGGGTTCCAGGATCAAGAGGCTCTTTCAGAGTGTGAACTACCCGGTCCGATTTGTTACATTTTGGTGACGTTTGTAAAATGTTACTTATATCATCAACAAAAATACTATCAATTGAAAGAACCTTGCTTAGCCACGAAAACAACTACATTTACTATGTTGTGTATAAACTTGGCTGATGCTGTGACCGTGAGTATGTAGCTACGGCAGGTTGCCATCGCGTACCAAGATTATTTATTTATTATATAATCAAATCGTGTACGTTTCAGTCCAATGCTAATTCTTTGCCAGGGTTTCTACTACCGGACCTTAATTTTTTTATTACAACCAAGTATCCGTTTTAAAAAACTCGTTCCCTCAAAATAACAACAACAAAAGAAAGACTTCTAATTCTAGATCGCACCAAACCGACCAGTACTGTCAGGTCATGGTCAGTCGAGCGGTTGTCCCGTTGTCGAACAGTCGAACTTCAACCGCTTTTGGAAACGTGTCTGTTATCTGGAAATGGATTTGTGACGAATTATCTATGAGATATGAAGATATTATTGCCACGTTTTTAACGTTAGGTATGTTGACTTGTCGACTTACGTGGCAGGGAGGGGGGACCAGCTAAGCGAAGGGGTGCAATGAGGAGGCAGAGGGTCGATCAGGCCTGGGTCCATGTCCAATATCATTTTGAGCTCCGCGTCAATGCCTATCGAGAGATTCAAGCGTACAAAGTCTTTATCCTGCTTCCCCTCGGTGTTTTCTGGGCGATCTCCTACTCCTTCACCTTTGCACTTATCATTCATGCTCACCACACGCACAACTCGCGCACTTCATTCTAACACTCGACACTCGACACACGACACGAGTCAAAGGTGAAGGCCGAGACGACGGGTTTCGTAAACCGTAGGTCGGACTCGAGTTTGGCAGCCGACGCCGTGGCGGAGGCGTGCGCCAAGACTACACACGAGGCGTCGCCGCGACCGACGAACGAACGGCGTCCGTTCCGCGAACATACTGAACCGAATTGGCATCGCGTTCAATGTTAATGTTACCGTCGTGGTTGCGTCTGTCCAAAAATATCAACCGGGCGTGCGCCCATCGCTAGACTAGTTGTACACACTCGCACACTCTCACACACACATACGTCCGGTACTAAATATCTTACACGAACACACAGCTCCGCACCGTGGGTGACAGGTAAATGTCACCCACTAGTCACTTTCTCCGCTTAAGAAAACTATACAACACGACATGTATTGCGAGCTTGAACAGAGACTTGAAATTAAAGTGACTTACGTACGTTACTTACCGAATGCTGCGCGTTAACACTTTTTTTTTTAATTTCCCCTAAAATACTGAGTTTTTTTGTTTGTTGCTAGTTTCATAACTAAATGAGGTTTTCAACGAACTCTGTATCTTTAATCGTTGGCTCATCAATACAGTTGATTTTCTTGTATATTTGATGTTGTTTACTCTAGTTCATAATTGAAATTCGCAATTTGTAACTATTTTATAGAGAGTGGTGACTGGTAGGTGTGGCAAAACAGACATACAAGTTTGATTAGAACAGAGAATAACACTCAAGTTGAGAAAAGCAGATCATCATCATTCATCATGGTTTTGTTGTCCGGTCTCTCGTAACATGTTGGCATTTTAGTCACCATCGTGTTTTGTACAGTGAAACATAGAGCCCGTGCAGAGCGAGAACAGTAGCTTGGTTGTTGTATCCGACCACTACCCCTAAGAAATACAATATACAGGGTGTCCAGCTTTATAACTCAAAACTCTTACACTAAATGGTAAATACACAGGAATAACAATACGTGGAAAATGTTTTTGTGAATATTTTAGGACCGAATTTCTTGTGTCACAACAAATAATAACGGATATATTTAAGTGTTCTTGAACACACTTCTCTATCTACATTTAAGAAACATATTTAAATAAAGGTTTGTGCTAAGGAAAACTTTAATTACACCGTTGTTACTTATTGCAGCACAACACATTTGGTCTTAAAATGACACAAAAACACTTGCCACGTATTGTTAATATTGTGTATTTGCCATAACGGTTCAGAATTTTGAGTTATCAACGTTAGACAATTTAATATGGCCGCCAATTTTAAACCGGAAGTGAAAATTAGTCAAATTGAGTTTTTAAATATTGGTTTTAATTATACGAAAGGTGTGGAAAGTGTTTAATTTATAACTTAATTGACCTCGGAGAAAAAATTATTTAGTGAAAACACGGACGGAAAATTAGGCGGAATAGGCCTATGTGTTAAAAGAAATGTGTTTATTATGACCTGAAAAATCGCCTGGTGAAGTTTGATCCCGTAATTATTGGACACCTTGTATAAATACTGTGTATTGTGTAAGAAGCATATTAACGTGTCGTGAGTACAGTATCGTGAGTAGGTCCAAAATTGTTAAAGCTTTACTGTGGAGGGGTCTAACTATGAATTCATGTGCTTCAGTGTCACCTCGGAGAAAACCTAAATTCGTCCGCACAAAGAAATACACGACACCGTGCACGTAACAACCGGCTGAACAAGGGGCATTCTTTTAAATGATGCGGCCTAGCTGTCAAATCATATGTTTGGCAGGGCTTACGCGGATTACAAACTTGATATTTTTAAAACTAAATAAGATGTCTTAATCTTGGGGGTGCGGATCCGTGGCGGATTGGTATCGCGCGCGACTCCGGAGCTCATCCCTCCGGTGGCGCGGGTTCGATCCCCGCAGTCACCACTTACAATTTGTAATGTGACTAAACGGTGACGCTAGGTAAAGGTCGATGTTGAGTGGTAGAGAGGACTTTGTGGTCCTAACTTCGCCTCGTTAAACAAGACAAACTTTACCTTTTTTTACCTTTTTAATCTTGTATGGAGCCCGTTTTTTGTAAGTAACATACTATTTCTAGGAATCTACTTTACGAGTGTAAATACTCAATTTTAACTTTTAAATTTTTGGCGTTTTTTTACCTCTTGCAGATTTTTGCATCGGGCGTCAGTGCGGCTCTGAGGTGGACTCTTAAATAAATAAATTCATAAAAATCTTAAATTTATGTCCACGCCATTGTAGTCCGTCGTCTTAACGAAATGGGTTAAATAAAATATCAGGGTGTAGTGGCGCGGGAACGCGTGGGAACGGCGTTCCCACACTGAAAAAATGCTTTTCAATTTTCATGACTTTTAAAATTTTAAACAATTTCGGGGGGAAGGTTTCCGGATTTCCTTTTCCCCTAGGTGTTTCATACTCCTTAATCTGCTTCGTTAAGTGCCTAGGTACCATACAATTACATTAATATTTATGATAACCCAGATTAAATTTTGCGTTCCCACTCTGCCAAATTTACCACTACATGGGTTTGTTGTCATACACTGTAGTGTCATGTTAGCTCTACACTATACCATTAGGTTGCAAGTTGTTCTAAAACTGAAGCAGGGTTTCTAAGAAGAATTTTCTATAAGTTTATATTTGGATCGTATTCGTGTCAAACCACCAAGGTTGACATCTGAAATAAAGACATTCTAATCCTTGGTTCTCTTCTTCGGTCTCGCAACTTTATCGATGTTTGATTTTTAATCCCTGTACTTTCCTCAGGCCCCCGGTCATTTTACCCCACAACAAACTATGACTGTTGTTCCTTTACTCGGTATTTTTGCCTTTAGTTATGAATTATTAGCTAATTGCCTTAGGAAAAATGAGATATTCATGCCGTCCTCATGGTAAGACCCAGACCCGGGACCAAGAAATTTGCACCGATCCTGACCCCCAGAACACGTTTTGAGCCTTGTTTCAAAACGTTAAATGCATATGTATTACTGTATACGATGTATATACAGGGTGTCCCATAAGTATAGTGCCAGACTCTAGGAAAAGGTTATATGGGTCAAAATAAAAAGAAAATTAAGAATAAAAATTTCCAAAAACACTTAGTTAACCAGATATTCGCCATTTTATATTTGTCACTAATTATTTATTATCTCCCACACTACTCATCAGATTTGACTCGAACTTTGCATTCATTTGTATCTTAGTAAGAACATTTAGGGGAAAAATTACCATCATGATCTAACTTATCATTTTAAAACGGTGGCTGTTTTATGGTATTTTTGGGGCATTTTTGCTGTTACACCTTAAATACCGAATAAACAGTGAGTCTTACTATAAAATGTGAAGAATACCGTTTTGTAGCAAATTTGATTACCTATCTATTGACACCAAGTTCAACAAAGTTATAGTGGAAACTCTGGCTGAAAACAAACAACTTTCCACCTTATTATCTTGATGTTTGTCACAGTTTCCACTATAACTTTGTTGAATTTTTATCGATTTCTTTGGCCTTGGTGTCAATAGATAGGTAATAAGATTTGCTACAAAACGGTATTCTTTACATTTTATCGTAAAACTCAGTTTGTTTGCTATTTAAGGTGTAACGCCAAAATTCCTAAAATATACCGTTTTAAAATGATAAGTTAGATCATGCTGGTAAATTTTTCCCCAAATGGTCTTAGATACAAATTTATGCTAAGTTTTGAGTCAAATCCGATAAGTGGTGTGGGAGATAATAAATAATTAGTGACAAATATAAATGGCGAATAACTAAGCGTTTTGGAAACATTTTTTTCGGATTTTCTCTTCATTTTGACCCATACAACCTTTTCCTAGAGTCTGGCACTTTACTTATGGGACACCCTGTATATGTTTATTCTCTACAGGTCGCATTTTTTGTCCAATTCCTGTGAAATTTGGTACAAATGTTCCTCTTATAAATATCTTGGTCAAGTTCGTTAACCAGCTAAATCGGACTACCGGAAGTACCCTAGGTGGGGGTGGGGGAGTTTATAAAAACAGTTTTAACGATCTTAAAACAGTAAATTTCATACGATTTCGATTAAATTTAAATAAATATGTATTTCGATAGTAGGCCTATCCACCAATATGCCAAAAGTTCTGAAAATCCATCGAGTAGTTTCAAAATTCCAGCAAAAAAGGTTTTTGCTCTAACAGCGTTATAAGTAGTCTGATTTAAGGCTAAACATGACGGGATTAGTTCTCTCATTTGCCACGACGTAGCAGCACCAAATTGAGCTAAAAGTATTGCCGTGTTTACTTGCTTGTTTAGTAAAAAGTTGTTAGTTTAAAAAATTATACTGTACATATAAATTGCATCCGTAAAATTCACGCTATGGTTCTATTTTCTATTACAGACAAATTAAAAAACAGGTAGTCATTTGAAGGAGCAGTTTTTCAAACGACCGTAACCGTTTTTAGATTTAAAATAGATGAAATTTGAAACAATGTTTCCATTCATGATATGTAGTAAAACGTGTAGTTAAATGCCACATAAGTCTGTGAAACGATTCTGTGAGCATAGCGAATGATCTCGTAACTTGTATAGTAATAAGGAAATTCGCTTCACTCATGTCAGCGGCGCTTTAGCGCCTGGCTGCGTGTCTGCCTAATTGTTCTTTTTCTCGGACTTGAGCTTTGGGTTTCCATCGTATCATACCTCTTATGTTGTTGTTGTTCTACCCGGCTATCCCTCGACGTATCCTTATGTACATTACCTGAATTTTTCGTTGAAAATGTTCGTTGTTGCGAGAAATACATGCAAATAAGAAAAAATATACACAAAATTTTATAACCAGTGGCTCGAACTCTAACTTAGCCTTCCAATTTTACGTTATTGCAGGTTATTTTTCTTTGCCTCAGAGCTTCACTACTGCATAACAAACCAACTACTTTTCCTACTGCCACCAGCTTCGATATTTTTTACTATTTTTTACAAATTATTGTTCTTTTTCCTTAGACTTTGGCCTTGGGATTCTACCGTATCATTATAGCTTGTCATAGAATTTCGTTTGGAAAAATGAGATATTCATGCCGTCAGCATGATAAGGCCCAGGCCCGGAACCATGGAATGAGCACCGATCCTGACCCCAGAACACGTTTTAGGCATTTTTCAAAACTTTATATACATATGTATTTATCAATATGTATCTTCTCTACAGGTCGCATTTTTGTCTGATTTTCACAAAATTTGGTACAAATGTTCCTTTTGTAAATATCTCTGTCAAGTTCGTTAATTTTGCTGGTTCGGGCTACCGGAACCCTCTTTTGGCACGTACTTATCACCAAATACATAAGTGGGTTTAATATTCTAAAATCAATAAACTTCATCTGATTTTAATGAAATGTGAAATAAATATGTATTTTATTATTATGCATATCATTGATTTATTTATTATTATATTTTTGTATTTATAATAATATTATATATACACCATTCCAACCCGCCACGGGTCCACTAACGCGGTACCGCTGCATATGATGAAAATGTGTATACCAAAGATTCATAATTTTTGAGTTTTTTTTGTGTAAATTACGTACATTTTTTAAAGTTTTTGTCAATTATACCCTACGAATTACGTTTTTGGCTGCCATTTTGAAACACGTTAATATTTTTCAACAAAACTTTCTCCAATGTTGTCTACGTACATATAGACCTTTACAACGGTATACAACACGATAGGGTTTAGTATTTGAAAAGAATTAGATAATCATAGTAGACCATTTTCAAAATTTGGGGTTTTTTGGTGGGTATTAAGGTGTTTGAAATAGCATGTTATTGTATATCGTTGGAAAGTTTACGTCATGACAAGTAAAAACAATAACTATCTTTTCATTTTGAAAAATATTAATGGAAATACAGGGTGTTTCGTAATTCTGTTTGATTTTTATATTTTCAGCCGCCATTTTGTAAGGGCTCAACAAAAACAATTTTTCTTCATCATTGTTTTTCATTTAAAGAGAGCTTTAATATTATGTATAGCATGACCCCCTTTATATTTGAAAATTTTGAGATTTGAATCCATGGCCTTCGGTTTTTTATACGCCCTGTATACTAGAAAAAAGAAAATAATTTTCCTGAATTCTTTGAACCAGTTTAAGTTTGGAATTTTTCGTTTCACTCAAGTCGGCCAACCCGTTCTTGAGATAGGCTATACATATGATACGGGTGGTCTGAGACACCCTGTATACAAAAGAAAGTGTCCTTACTGACTGACTCATAATCATACCACCGTCCAAACCACTAGTCCTAAAGAGTTGAAACTTTGCACACCGGTTTCGTTAAATTTATATTTTAAGGGTTTTCGAGGGGGTGAAATTAAGCAAAAGTGGGCCTTGTACATCTTTACTATTTGACCGCTAGCGCCTAAACGAGTGATCCGATCTTCAATCAGATGAAAAATAGTTAGTGTGGCATGAAATTATCTACAAGTTATATTTCAAACGTGTTTTTGTATCTTTCTTAGATTACGAGTTATTGAGCAAAATGTAAAAAAAAACTGGTCACTTGGCCCAGTTTCCCCCGCGCCACACCCTGCCATATCGACCACTCTTCTATTCAGGGCTGCCTCTGTATAGGTAGAATTTCAGATATCGATGTCATGTTACTCTACTCTTTATGCTTTGCAGAATACTATACAACGTTTATTCAGACTAAGATACTTACCTGTACGTTGAAACAGTTATATTACTGTTCTAGAATAGTTATAGGTTCGAATACTGCAACTGTACTTTACTTCAATACGGCAAAATAAGGAGTTTTCCAATTCTAAAGATGTTTTGAATGATTATTGGTGATTTCTACATGATCTCTATGCCGCATGTACGGCTGCGTTTCCCTGCTACTGCAAAGTACGCGCCGAAATAGTTACTCTTGCCTCTCTCAATTGGGAAAGATTGCACGTCTACTCAATGAATAGAGAGTGTCAACAATACCAGAGTTTGGATGAGTACTTGTCTACAACGTCTAGGCCGTACACTTATGACACTATTTTTGGATTAGAAGTGGCAAAAGAAATTTATCCCTTTTAATTTCAACTCTATGGTCTACTAATAAAGTTCTTCTAACTGGAAACACGTATGGAAATGCGGCTACAATAAGGTTGAAATTTACGGGGTCAATCATACAGGGTAATTTTGAAGTGTACGAACCGTGTACACCAATGGATCATTTAAATGATGACCAGTTATCAAATTTAACAACACCATTGGATTTCGATGTTCCCGTTTTGTGCTCTATTAAGAATTGAAATTCCCAAGAAAGAAAACCTAGAGCTAGGTTAACTGACGCTACGCGAAAACCCGTTGATAGAGGCCTCACAATCCTACAAAGAAAATCATAAGAGTCCGAAAAGAAGAAAATCATAATGACCTTAAGAGTAACAACAAACTCATGGGTACAACTACTTGAGCAGGTGATTTCAGACAAACACTGCCCGTAGTTCCACGAGTTTCCAGGAACGCATGCTGATGAGGTCAAGGCGTGCCTGAAATCATCTAACCTATGGCCCAAAGTGCAAACACTTATCCCTAAACCACCAATATGCGAATGCATCTTCGAAATGACTTAAATGCATCGGAATTCTCCCGGCTACTCCTAGATATTGGTGATGGAAGGAATGGAAGGATGGCAGAAAATAACTATTCCAGATCAACTGTGCGAGATTGTCAACGGTATGGAAAGCTTAATCGAGCGAATTTTTCAAATATCTGCAACATTTCACCAGATGACTCTTCGTGGCTTTGTTAAAAAGCGATCCTTACCCCTACAAATGACACAGCTAATACCACTAACTCTGCTTAACTTGATCAGCTGCAGACCCATAAAATTAGGTACGATTTGGTTGATTAAGTAATCGAGGTTGATGATGCTGTGCATTACCCGGTTCAATTTTTGCACTCAATCCACCTGGGTATACCTGCACATACTCTCTACCTCAAGGTTGGGCACCTATCATGCTACTTAGAAATTTAAACCCCCCTAAACTGTGTAACGGAACAAGGCTGCAGGTAAAAGCCCTTTGTAAATATGTTATCGAAGCCACAATCTTCACAGGCATAGGCCAAGGAGAAACCGTATTTATTCCTCGCATTCCTCTGACTCCGTCAGACTACCCTTTCCAGTTTAAACGTCTGCAGTTTCCTGTAAGAGTCTGCTTCGCCATGGCTATTAACAAGGCTCAGGAGCAGAGTTTGAAAGTGGCTGGCGTTGATCTGAGAAGTACGAGGGTCATCCAGAAAATAAAGAACGTTTTGGCATGGTCAAATAAAAAATAAAGATATCAACACAAAACTTTATTTACAAATGCATAGAACTTTCCTTTACATTTCTACATAAACGCCATGGATTTTAAGACACTGGTTTTAACGTGGGACCAGTTTTTCCATACCCTTGTTCTACTCATTTGCCGCCAAAAACATGAGCCAGGATTTCTTAGCTTCTTTGAGTTTCTTATCGTTAGCAAATTGTTTTTTACCCAAAACATGGGAATAAGTGATAATCACTCGGCACCAAGACAGGGCTGTAGTCTTTTCTATTCTTGGCATAAAAAAGACATGGATTAAGCACTTTCGATTCCAAAACAGTTGCCGTGACTTTTAGTGTTTAAATTTCACACTTTACATTTGGCGGGGTTTTCGATTGTCAATGCCATTATTAATCACTGTGGACACGAGACACGTAATCACACAGCAACGAACCTACACTCAAACTGAAGAGGAAGAATGTAGCTAGCAGCTGCATGCGCGCTCGTAGTGGTGAGGGGTGTGTGCGGTGCGTGATGCTCAATCGTTCTTTACTTTCTCGTAATTGTTTCTCTCACTGCCAACAGTGCGTGGCCTGTTTTAGAGTAAGCTCTCCTGCCAGCCTGACAATTTCACAGCCGGAGAAAAGGAGAAGAATACAGTCTACAGAGAAGTCCTTAGCACCTATCTTGGCAGTAGGGAGAGTATCTGCGTAAACCAAACTCCCGCATAATTATATCCAGGCAGTAGGCGAGGGTACCTGCGTAAACCAAACTCCCCGCATAATTGTATCCAGGCAGTAAGCGAGGGGATCTGCGTAAACCAAACTCCCCGTAGATCTAGGCTGTAGGCTAGAGGATTTGCCCTTACAAAACTCCCCGTAGAATGATACCCAGACAGTAGGCGACGGGATCTGCGTAAACCAAACTCCCCGTAGAATGATACCCAGGCAGTAGATGAGGGG
Organism: Matsumurasca onukii; assembly: GCA_018831715.1. Classification (NCBI taxonomy): domain Eukaryota; kingdom Metazoa; phylum Arthropoda; class Insecta; order Hemiptera; family Cicadellidae; genus Matsumurasca; species Matsumurasca onukii. The sequence continues at coordinate 11,197,077 of CM032064.1, forward strand.
ATCTGCGTAAACCAAACTCCCCGTAGATCTAGGCTGTAGGCGAGAGGATTTGCCCTTACAAAACTCCCCGTAGAATGATACCCAGACAGTAGGTGACGGGATCTGCGTAAACCAAACTCCCCGTAGAATGATACCCAGGCAATAGATGATCTGCGTAAACCAAACTCCCCGTAGATATAGGTTGTAGGCGGCAAGGGGATCTGCCCTTACAAAACTCCCGTAGAATGATATCTAGACAGTAGGCGAGGGGATCTGCCTAAACCAAACTCCCCGTAGATCTAGGCTGTAGGCGGCGATTGGATCTGCCCTTACAAAGCTCCCCGTAGAATGATATCTAGGCAGTAGGCGAGGAGACCTGCGTAAACCAAACTCCCCCCATAATTATATCCAGGCAGTAAGCGGATCTGCGTATACAAAACTCCCCGAATAATGATATCCAGACAGTAAGCGAGGGGATCTGCGTATACAAAACTCCCCATAGGAAACTAGCACAGGTACCTCCACGTGGTGTTTCCTGGGTCCTTGTAAAAACGTGTACATTTCAGTGTTGGTAACTGAAAAATTACAAGAATATTGTAATCAAATCGATCACTGAAGTCAAGATACTTGAACTTATTTTGTCCGTGGCAAAGCTAGTACAGCCGTGGTTAGACAGCTAGTAATATATATTTATAAATACTAAAAATTAGGAAAATCCAATTAACGCTGATAGGCAAACAATTTACAAATCATTTAGTGGCTTTTATTATAAGGTTCGGCCCCCCTTAAACTTTTGAATAAATGAAACTGTTTGAATGAATGAAAATGTTTGAGTGTGCTCTGGTAATTTTACTAAAGTTCAAATGAAATCTTTTTGGCGTAATTTGGGGTTTGCCCCTCCCCAAAGTAGGGGTAGGGGGTAACCCTTGGACATTTTTAATTTACCCCATTGTGAGATTCATTCATACCACTAAAAAAGGTGTGCAATGTCCTTGTTCAAAATGGCGGTCCAAAACGTGTTTTACTGTTTGAGTAGAAAAATGGAGCCGTCACTATTGTTTTCCAAATTTAAAACAAATATGGATTCAGTTTATGGGTGATCAAAGCTGTAAAACTACCTTCTACAAGATAGTATTGTAGCCTACACACCTTTACAACAAGCTTTTTTTAACAAAAATGGCAGTTTGTGTGCAAAATTTATCTTGTAGCATATAATTTTGAAGCGTTGATCACCTAAAAACCAAATCCATAATATTTTTCAAATTCAGAAAACGATAGCAAAGTCATCCATTTGTCTGCTCAAACAATGAAACACGTTTTGGACCACTACTCTGATCAGGGACATTGTTCAACTATTTTAATTGTATTAAAAATTTGTCTTTTTACACCCTTTCAAATGAGGGGTCACACGTTGAGGTAAATTAAAAACTTCTAAGGCCCCACTACCCCTATTTTGAGAAAATACAAAAGTAAATCAGTTGACTTTCAGTACATATGCCAAAGCACACCACACAATTTTCATTTATTCAACAGTTTAGGGGGAAGTAAATTTTTTGGACACCTATTATAGGATTAGTAAGAAAAGAATAACTATGTAAACTGGTTTTTAATTTCACACAATTGCTTCCGAAGTTGACTTCATCTTTGGGTTTAAGTATCAAATTAAGTTTTTTCCTAGTTTTGTTCCTACACCGGAAAGTGAAATCAACTTTGAAACCGGTTGTGTAAAATACTAGACCGACACGCAGCTAAGGGCTAATGCACCGTTTCCTTGAGTGAATTGAATTCCTTTGCAATTTGTTACTCTTATTATCTCCGTTAACAGCCTCACTTCAACCTTCGACCTCAGACTTACATGTTCTTTTACTGCAAGTTTTATTACATATCGTGAAGGTAAAACATATTTTAAGTTTTATTGAAATCGGACAAGTCTACAAAACGACCCTGCCCGCCTTGCGATCGGAAAGTGTTAAGCCCTGGTTGATAATTGCGTTGTATTGTCTGCTTATAACCATACAGCAAAATACCTACAAAAAGCATGTTGTTATTTTATTTATTTAAGACGTTAAAAAAGTGACGTTTTTAGTATGTTTAGCCCATATTGGCATTATTGCAATCCACTCTAGCAAGAGTCTATTGAGAATTTGAGCTTGAATTTGTAACCTCTACGCGAGAAGCTATTTTAGTTTTTGTACATATTTTTGTTTTGTAAAAACAAACCGTCAGTCCTAGTGTTCTTAAATGGCACAAACATTGTAAGCGCCTAGATAGAGAACGCTGCTATGTTTTACAATACAGGGTCCTCACACACATTCTAATATCTGGAGTATAAAGTAAAGTGTTACATAAAATTAAATGCAAATTCTCATAAAAAACTCTCATGATATTCGTGACACATATGGATTTTGACTAATGTTAGTGCTGTATCTTCATAACTTCATAAAATTAGCCAAATTGTCATAAAAATTTACAAAGTACAAAGTCTCTTATAAGTATATTAGTAACGACTCCAAAGGGGCCTAAAAACTACAGAACATATAGAAAGGATGACGTAACATCCGGCCAGAAAAGTGAGGCCACTCTGTGGCTGGTACGTACTGACCAGCCTATACGCACCGTATTGTCCTGTGACTTTTATCATACAGATATGACTTTTCAGTTTGTATACTTTTATTTCAACTCTAAAGGTACGAAACAAGATATTTAAAATGGTGCCAATGGCTTGGTCACATTTACAACTAGAGCCAAGCAACTTTTACACATTCAAATACACCTGGGCTTATGTAGTGTAGCTAAGACTGGTGTACAAATGTTATAAGTAAAACTACATCGTTCTAATAAGGTAAAAACTCAACCAAACAATCCTTTCCTGTCCAAAAATTTACAAAAATTGGTAACCACTTAAACTTTTAAGATATGATTTAAGTTTACTAAAAAAGTTACTTTACTATATTACATTACTTGAAAACTTGTGGGCTACCAAAGGGGTCAGTGGTTCTTGTAGAATTATGATGTTCAGTTTCATAGTTTTACGTCAACTCTAAGTATACAAAACTATAAGTGATTTAAAGCGAAGTTTGTGTATGTGTGATCACACTCGAGGCAGACGGAATTTGCTTTCTATGGCACCAAGCACCAGCTGGTTTAGCTTCAGTTTTAACTCCATGGCTCTTATGGGTCATAGTGTCCTTTTAAAACTCTAACCACACTACTCAAAATGTGTTATTTTGCATCTTAACACCTTCACTACGATTGACATGTTCAAACATGAAGATTGCATTTGAATACATGTAAATTTCAAAGTGCCAAAGGGCACCCGTAGCAGTGATAGTGTTAAACTACACACTTTTCTGGGGAGACTTTGGGCTCCCTTCTTGCTTTGAGTATTTTATAGCCCCAAGTCTAGCCCCCCTAACATCATTCTGGTTACGCCTATGCAACCCGTATTTTGTTTAGGAAAATATGGTCACCTTAGTAAAGAGTGTCTTCTTTATAGGAATGTAGCCTATTCTTAATTCTTAGGCTTTCACGGCCGGTGTCATCACTAAGATCTTAGGCTTCCGGTTTACACCTACCGGTGTACCGGTGACCGTAGTCACAGTTGAATTACAAATACTGCTAGACATTTCGACCTCGTTTTAAGACTCAGCCAGACAACAAGCTACTGAGGATGACTCTCCACAGTGAGGTTGAAACTTATAGCAGTATTTGTAATTCAACTGTGAGGCGGTGTAAAGCAGAAGCCTTAGATCTTTGTAATGTAGCCTATTATTTAGAATTTGTACTGGAATCCTAACCACTTCTTCCCATTATCACCCCTAGCTCAAACATAAGTTATAATTAAGCAAATTGATAAACAACTTAAATAAGTCTTTCAATAAGCGCATGCTCCCAAGCAATCCTTACCTGGAAGAATCAACTGTTTTGGATTTGATCTCGTAGTAAGGACGATCTTCAGTGAATAACATTTCTTCAGACCGTTCAAAAAAGTGTTCATAGTTGATTTCATCACCGTCTAAAAATTCTGCTAAATCAAAATCCAAATTAATTCCCGACTCATCCATGTTTTGTAGGCTTTCTAAGATCGGGTTGGAATTTAAGATAGGGACGAATAACCTTAAATCAACTTCTAGATCACGTCACCAGTCGAACGTTGAAAATATATAATATTAAAGTATTACAAGTTAATAACAAATGCATGTTACATAATGCTAGTGCACAAATAATGTATTTGTAAAAAAATAATTAAAATTTACGTCAATTACTAGGGTGACTCACTCTAACAAAAATATTACAAGAGTAAACAGTCAGGTTTGATGAGATGACAGTTGTCAGCCGGTTGTGTCAGTCACAGAGTATAGCAGTCAGCAGATAAGTCTCTACCACAGAGAATCTTTCGATCTTATTCCTCAGACAAAGTGGCACATGAGCCAGTCTCCCAGTTGATACTAGTAGCATTGATTTTAAATGTATATTTAAAGTCAATGTAGATGACCACCGAGCTGCCGACTGTCTATAAAATAAATACTCTGTGACCTATACCTACTAATTCTCCAATATCCAAGTTTCTAACCTATTTTGACCATGAACGGGTACGTTAGGCCCGTTGCAGACACACCGATTTTTATCGGCCGATAAATAGTACCGGTATGCAGTTGAGAACTACAGGAGTATATAGGGGCTTGCACACGGATCGGCAGTGTCGGGTCGTAGTCATGTCGTGAAGTGGTCGGCGAAACTCTCGACAAGGTGTCGTGTCGGAGGGAACGGCTCTTTTACACACGAGATCAATGGCACAATGATCCTGATAAATTAAATATAGGGATCATTTGCACACGAGAACAAACAACCACGAAAATTATTTCACAAAGTACATGGATCATTTGCACACGAGATCAATGGCACAATGATCCTATACTATTAAATATAGGGATCATTTACACACGAGAACAAACCACCACGAAAATTATTTTATAAAGTATGTACGTGGATCATTTACACACGAGATCAATGGCACAATGTTCCTCTAATATTAAATATAGGGATTATTTACACACGAGAACAAACCACCACGAAACTACTTTTTAAACTACAAGGATCAATTGCAAGCGTTTGCACAAACTGCGATTTGGCCTACTTTCCGTAATTCAAAACTTATCGTTTTGGTGCCGTTGGAAAGATTATAAAGGATAGCAAATAACAGTGATAGTTAAAATTTAAAATAAATACATATTATAACTTTTAGAGATTGTTAAACTTTGACAACATTTTTGACTGACTTGAAATATACTCGTATGTGCTGTGAGGAAACTTTTTATTACTGCTTTCTCGAAATGTTCAACAGTATCAATGGAAAGAGCATATAATGAAGTTTAATTTGACTGAAATCCTTTTTGATATCAGTGATAGTTTAGGTCATCTAGGATTTAACGTGTTCACGATGGTTTCGCGCGACCAGATCAGTCTGTGCGTCTGATCAGACTTATTTACCACTACCCGTGCCACATGTTAAGATACGAACAACCAAATTATTAATTTAATTAAAAATACGAGTAATATGTTATAGTTAATATCAGTTGCACAATGATCCTCGTATTTAATATAGGGGTCATTTAACCATGAGGTTTATTATGCTTCTAACTCCCAGCAGCAGCTATATTGGTCTATAGATCTCTCACTTGAAAGCTTTACAATTTTCTTTAAACGAATGATAAAAAAGAATGCAATAGGACTGGTATAAAGTGTGTACGATAATTTAAAATTGTCTCAAAATTTTCTGGGCAAGTTGGGGGCATTGTTTAAATTTTATTCGAGTTTAGGGTTAACTTATCTTTAAATTGTAAAAAATTGATACATTTGGTCATACAGAAAGGTTACAGTTACCTTGGTTGAGGGCCTGTAGATCCTACGGTGTAGGTTGTAGTCTATAAGGTTACAGTTACCTTGGTTGAGGGCCTGTAGATCCTACGGTGCAGGTTGTAGTCCAACCTGCACCGTGGATCTAACCCTCAACCAAGTAACTGTGTAAAACAGGTCCTGCAACTGGGAAAATAGATATTTACAGAAAGGTTGTTGTGGATAATTTAAGTTAAAGCGTTGTAGCTGTGTTTTCACCCTTAATCCCCTTCAAATAACAACATGTTGTATACCAGACGAACCGCCTCGACAAGACAAAACGAGTGGTACAAAAACTCATGAAAATCCGTCTATAAACAACTAAGATATAGCGGTTTTGCTTTCAACTCGCTTTAAATATTAAGACAGGGTTGGGGTCTTAGACCTTTACTATATTTTTGGTCAAAAGGGGTTTTTGTGAAAAACCGCTACATCTTGGTTGTATATAGATGGATTTTCATGGTTTTTGTACCATTCCTTTTGCCTTGTTGAGGCCGTTCGTAATATAATAATTATTTTATAATCACAGAGCAGGTATAAAACAGAGACGGCGTCTGGAACAGAGAGGTGAAGTTTTTTTCAAGAACCATTAATCTACTGTTCTTAGCCCCCACGAACGATAAACATAACATATTATATATTTTTGGAATCAGCTCGTCAAGATGCATGGAATGCAAATAGGTTTAAATGTATGTCGGTGTGGGGGCCGTGTACGTGTGTCCAAGCACCACGCCGCCCCAGGTTGACCTGGTGGAGTTGCTGCGTCTGTGTGGCGCCACGATAGTGAGTAGAGTAGCGCTCACGCAGCACACCTTGTCGTGGGCAGTGTGCAGAACCTGTCTCCCACGCTGGGCAAGCGGCCACCGCTACTCGTGCGTGAGAAGTGGGTGCTCGACTCCATCAAACGGCTTACCGGTCTCGACCCCTCAGACTACATGCAGGCGGGGACGTCAGGTCACCAGGTGAGTCACCTCTTACTTCGCCATTCACTTAATATAATTTTTTATCAGAAAATGGTCTTGGTCTTTTATAAAACAACCTTGTTTGTCTAAATCACTCATTCTGGACGCACTTGTGTCGGCTGTGTATTTTAGTTCTGTGGTTTGAACTCTTAACAATCTTCTAATGATTTCTAGAAGTCACGGTTTTATTTATGGGTAAAAAGAGAGAACACATTCTTAATTATATCAATCTTAAAGCTCAAACATGACCTCAAATATTTAAAAAAGAATCACATAGGGTCTCTACAGTTCAAAAAATTCACTACACTGTAGAAGGATCTTCATGTGAGCCACTGCTGTAACTTTCTTCAAAACGCCCGGGTCCAGTCCTTTTAGTTCTTGCGGAAGGGCATTGAAGAACTTTGCACCTGCATAACTGGGCTAAGTAAATTAATTATTGCTTGTTTTAGATGTGGCTGATCTTCTAAATCTAGCGAATAAAATCTAATATATTGTAATGGAATTCACTTTGGTGTTGACCACTACACCATCCAGCCCAACTATTTATGCCTTCAAATAAGTACTTAAATCTTCAGTTACACAGATAAAAATAGAACACAAGACTACATACAAGATGGCATATTTTGCCATTTAACATGGCTTAATCATAGCCTAACTCTAACAATACTTCTCAGTCAATACGTATCTATGTAGATGAATTTATGGACCTATAATACATCTCTAAAATTGTTATTTGTCTATTTATGTTAAATTAATACTATTCTTTGGTGGTCAGCAAACATTTTTGTTTAGCTTTTATGGTGAACTTTTCTTCTTTGATATTTTTTGATTGTTAGCTATTGTTATTTTTTTAATTTTTTATCAGACAATGAATACTGTATCGACAATAAAGATTATTACTACGTGTATCATCTCTACCGGTTGTATTTTTTCAGATTTTCACCAAATCTGGTACAAATGTTCTTTTAGGAAATATCTTGGTCGAGTTCGTTAACCAGAAAAATTGAACTACCGGAACTCTTTTTTGGAAGGGGGTTTTCACCAAAAAGGGGTTTTAAATTTTAATAATCTATAAACAGTAAATTTGGCTTGATATACCAGCGGCGTTTTAGTGCTTTTTTTTATTTAATTACATTTCACAAAAATCATTTGTTATATCAACATTTATACAGGGTGTCTCGGAACTCTCTGGAACAATTCATATAAAATTGTTCCTCTGGTTGAGACTAACAAATTTCACAATATAACATGGAGTATCAGTCTTAAGTTTCTCCACTAGCCGCCATTAAGTGTTTAATAATTAATATCTCAAAAAGTATTTGACCGACTCCGTTGAAATTTCGCATAACTGTTACTTTAACCAAAACCTAAAATAAAAAATATAAACATACAAACAAATTATATTGTACAAAATGGTGGCAGTTGAAAGTTTTTAAATTGAAATAACTAGGAAACGAATAATTTTTATACAAATTATAAGGAATAATGAAAAAAGCTGTAGTTCAATACAAAATTAATGACACTAAATTTAAAAGAATCCGTTCAAAACTAAGTGAGATATGAGCATTTTACTGCAACAATGCTACTTGAACTATTGTCTTGTGCGCTTTTATTAGCAGCTGGCATGAGAAATGACTAATGAGATATCATATGATGTTAGCATTGTTTTGGCATTTATTTTAGATCAGCGGATCAATAATTGTCAGCTGATTTTGTTTACAAACAATGTGTTGCTTACAATAAAACAACTTAACCTGTTAACTTACTGAATTAAGTTCTTATCAATTAATGATTAGTAGAGGTATAAATGTGATGGCATCAGAATTTCGTATAAATAGCCAATCATAGTGAAATATCATTAAACAAATAAAACTAAAGATGTATTTATAAAATAAAACATTTTAGAGAGTAAAAAGTAAACAAGTGTAAATATCAACATTTTAAAACTCTAAAATGTGTTTTATGGATATACATTTTATTTGTATTTGATCCATGATATTTTACCATGTTTGGCTATTTATACAACATTTTGATGCTATCACATTTATACTTCTACTAATCATTAATTGATAAGAACTTAATTCAGTAAGTTAACAGGTTAAGTTGTTTTATTGTAAGCAAGACATTGTTTGTAAACAAAATCAGATTCTTTTAAATTTGGTGTCATTAGTTTTGTATTGAACTAGCACTTTTTTCATTACTCTTTATAATTTGTATACAAAATATTCAGGAATTAACTATTCTTAAATTAAACAAACGTTGTTCTGCATCAGTCCTGCCTAGATTTCAGTTAAATTGTAATAAATGTATAGATTACTAGCTGGCAGTACCCGCGCTTAGCCCCGGGGCTTTCTTAGCATAGCAGTGTGAATATTTTAATAAAACTGCAAATTTAATAGTAAACAAAACAGTTTCCTATTTATCCTAGGAATACAATTAAGTTTGCCTGTTAGTTCACCATCTTCTCCTTATAAGTGTTGGCTGCCTTATAGTACAACATTTATTTTAACTTATCATGACAAACCACATAAGTGTAAATCCAAAATAAACTACTCTTCTCTAGTTGAAAATGGAAAATTACATGGCTGTAGTACATAGTATTTTATTTTAATTCATCATGACAAACCACATAAGTTTTAAGTCCAAAATAAACTAATTTTGTTTTGTTGAAAATGGAAAACTACATGGCTATAGGTACAACACTCTTATTTGGTTTGCACGCTGTAAAGCATGAATCGCAAGTAACATGGTCAACAAACACTGACGGTCGGACGTACTGACGGGCCGAGGAGAGGTGTAACCCGTGGAAGTGCCGAGTTTGAGCGTGCAGCGGCGTCAGGAGCCTGTTTCTCCACGCTGAAGCAAGCTTTCCGAGCAAACTGTTGAAGGTACGAAAAAAGTGCTCAGGAACATTTGTGTAGAAAATTAAATTTTAAAGCTCGTATGGGCTGTCAAAAATTAAATATCTTTTACGGTTTTTCTAGAACTTCACTTGACAGTTTTGGGGTCATAAGTTTTCACATGTAGTGAGGTCCTATTAATGACCGCCATCTTGAAAATAATTAAATTATCAAACATGTTAACAGCCTATGTGTTAACCAGGTATAAAAGCCACATTTCTGTCAAATCACATTAAAATTGGTCCAGTGGTATTTGCGTGATTAAGGAACAGACAGACACACAGACACACACCATCTCATTTTTATATATTATAGATTATATTTCCTGTATAGATTGGAAACCTGTATATTTGATGGATAATGTTTCTTCTGCATTTGATATGTTTTTATGTTTGTTGTACCCTGACTTTGAAAAATGTTTGGAGAATGTTTCTGGTAATTCTAAATTCAATAAAAGGAAGCCTTGGATTACTAATCAGTTGTTACGTAGAGTGATAAGAAGGAAAAAACTGTTTTCATTAACGATTTCTCACCCTAATAATCTGCAACTACATTCACATTACATTAATTTCAGGAATAAACTCAAACTAGATATAGTCCCTTCCAAAGAATGTTACTATAATGCTAGATTTGATGAGATTTCAGGAAATACTAGAGCTCAATGGAATGTAGTTAGTAATTTAATTGGTAAAAAAAATCATAAAAAATCAAATAGGGAGATTGATATTGGTGGGGTTTTATATGATGGTAAAACTCGAATTTCCGATGAATTCAACAAGTATTTTGTTAGTATAGCTGATCACCTTTGAAATACCATTAGCAACATTACCACGGTAGAACATCTTGATCGCCATTTTCCCGCTGCTATAGAACGTAGTTCGTTCTTCATGGCTCCTACCGATAAACATGAGGTTCTTTTTACTATTCACAAGTTAAAGCCTAGTTCTAGCTCTTACCAAATAAATTCTTCAGTGTTAAAAAAAATTTCTGTTCACATAATTGACGTTCTGGTTTATCTGTACAATTTCAGTCTTGGTTCAGGTTGTTTCCCAACGTTTTTGAAATCTGCCACTGTCGTACCTCTACTAAAAAAGGACAATCCGTCAAATCCATCAAACTATAGACCGATTTCTTTGTTGTCATGTTTTTCTAAATTGTTGGAGAAAATTGTTAAAGCTCGATTGATTTCCTACTTGGAATCCAATAAATTCTTTAGCGTTGCCGTTAACCAGTTTAGTTTCAGAACCTCTCGTTCCACGGAGGATGCACTTCTTACTTTCATGTCCGATATCTATGATGGTATGGACAAGGGAGAGGACTGTGCAGCTCTTTACATCGACATTACCAAAGCATTTGATACTGTAGATCATAATGTACTGTTGGACAAAATGTTTTATGCTGGGATTATGGGAACTCTTTTAAACTGGTTTTCTAGCTATATATCACATAGAAAACAGCGTGTAAAGGTTGATGATGTGTTCAGTTCGGAATTAATGCTGAATCATGGTATACCTCAAGGCTCTGTATTATGACCAATCTTATTTTTAATATACGTGAACGATCTCTGCAATGGTACCTTCAAAGGAAATTTAACTGCATTTGCTGATGACCTTGCCTTAACTTATCGTACTTATTCTTTCATGCATCTTCAGAATAATATTAAAAGTGACTTGCAATTGATCCGCTATTGGTTTGATAGGAATTACATGGTTCTGAGTGAAAAAACAAACATTCAAATCTTTTATTTAAAAGAAAGACGCTGTTTTGTTAGTTCTTGTATTTATCATGACTTTACCTGCCAACAGGATATTCCTTGCGATTGTCTCAGAATAAACGAAGTTGAAGTAATGAAATACCTGGGTTTGCTAATAGATTGTAAGCTTACATGGACAAACAATATCAACAAACTAAAGAGCGATATGTATAAAATTGTCAGAACATTTTACTTCTTGAGGGAATTGTGCCCATCAAAGATTCTTCTAAACATTTATCATGCTTTGGTCAGTTTGAGGCTGAGTTATGGTATTGCCCTTTGGGATGGTACATACATTTCCCGCTTGTATCCTATTATTGTTTTACAAAAGACCATCATCAGAGTAATTCGTAAAGTCCCAAAGATTACACATTCTTGGCCTATATTTGTAACCTACAAAATTCTACCCTTGAGACATCTATATGTTTTTAAAGTATTAAGACTATTTTTTTAACAAAAGCTCAAATATCTATTGCCATCTCAAGAAAAAATAAAATTTAAGACAGCATCTCACCGTACCGGTTCCCAAGTCTAGGTTGAAAATGCATCAGCAGTTCTATACTTGTAGTGCTCCAAGATTTTTCAACATGTTCGATGATAAAATAAAAAGGAAATACAATATAAAAGTTTTTTCAAACGATTTAAAAAAGTATTTATTGAATTTAGAATGTATTGAATCATTTTTTGTATTCACAATTTAGTAATGGAAGATGTTTTTTGTGTTTTTGTTCACTCTATTCATGTTAAAGCATAGAATCAATTGTGCCATGTTTGATGTTAGTTATACTATTGTATTATTTTGTCTTTTTTACTTGTTAAGCTGGACATATTTGTGTTTGTATTTTTGTAGGGTAAATTTGGTTGTTTTTTTTTAGTTCTATTTTATGTATTCACAATTTAGTAATGGAAGATTTTTTTGTGTGTTTTTGTTCACTATACTTATGTTAAAGCATAAAATCAATTGTGCCATGTTTGATGTTAGTTATACTATTGTATTATTTTGTATTTTTTTTACTTGTTAAGCTGTACATATTTGCATTTGTGTTTTTGTAAGGTAAAATTGGTTGTTTTTAAAGTTCCTGGGGTTGGTATGTTTTTATGTAAGCTTTTTTAAAATAACTTATTAAAATAAAAATCTCTCTCTATCTCGTGTTATGTTAATTTTCGTGAAGGAAGGCCCAACTCGGACTCTGGTCTACGGGTCCCCTATCATTTTTCATTAGGTAGTTTGATTTGTTACATATATAATGAATGTTCTTTTAATTTATTACTCTCTTATGTAAGTTATTTTTCTAGTTTAATTCTAATGTATATACCTTGAATTAAATTATGCATACATGTATAAATATGTGCCTATTGAAAAATAAACGTATTTATTATTATTATTCGTTTCCTAGTTATTTAAATTTAAAAACTTTCAATAGCACAGAACTTCAATATTGTACAGAATAATTTTGTTGTATTTTTATATTTTTTTTAATTTTATGTTTGGGTTAGAGTAACAAGTATGCAAAATTTCAACGGAGTCGGTCAAATACTTTTTGAGATATTAACTATTTAGTTAAAAACACAAAATGGCGGCTAGTGGAGAAACTAAGGACTTTGGACCCAATGTTATAGTGTGAAATGTGTTTGTCTCAACCTAAGGACAATTTTATATGAATTGTTCCAGAGAGTTCCGGGACACCCTGTATAAATTATTGATTTAAGGTACACATTTTGTCACCATTTCTGGTGTACCACCCGGTGCGGGCAGCATGCCTTGTACCCCCTGGTGACACAAATCGCATAAACATTGATACCGAATTTCTTTAAAATTAAATCATAAATGATGTTGTTAAAACATATAAACAACTCTTTTGAAAAACCACATCCCAAAGGGGCACTTAAGAATGCAGTCATGGAAATTTGCTAGGATTTCACAGTGCTTATTGCTATGTGTATATTCCTTTCAGGATAGTTAATGATGATCAGATTGTGTTTTATGTTCCAGGATTTCAAAGGATGTGCCTGAAATAAGGCAACAAGGAAATAAGGGGAGGCAAGTTCAATTATATGAACTTGTGAACGATTAGTGGTTTGAATGACAGAAACTGTGATACTGTTCAGATACATTGAAACGTTTTTCTTCTATAGTGTCTATTGTACTATATATACTAAAGTAATTGTCTATTGTATATATATAAACAACACACACATTAAGGCAGCAATATTGTTCATATCTACTGTATATTGTGTGCTGTCTTAACATCCCGCCACTCGACATATTTATCAGGTCAGTAGCGAGGAAGTGTGCATATCGTCTTCAACGTAGCCAGACGTGGAGAGGGCTTCGTCCCTACGGCCACGGCAGAATAACTCTTCTGGTGGAGGACAATGTCCTGGACATGCACTCTGACGAGATGAAGGTATATGTTACTCCTTTTCCAAGCCATTCAGGATCACTATCCCGGGACGTTAGGAGTGGTTGCCTAATGGCAGGCCTATCCCTCGGGCACAAATGGAGTGGTACACCGATGGTTCTAAAGGTGAGAAGGGTACTGGGGCTGGCGTATGGTGCAGAGGCCCTAGGACGGAAGCTTGTATCTCCATAGGAATGCATCACTCAGTGTTTCAGGCTGAGGTTACTGCAATACTGTGGTGTGCTAAGGAAAACCTTAGACTTGGTTATAGAAACAAGTCTACCAACATTTTTTCGGATAGTCAAGCGGCCTTGAATGCTCTAAATTCCTGCGAATTTAGGTCCAGGTTAGTTTGGGACTGCTATAGTACACTTTCTCGATTGGGTACTCTTTCTCATCTCTTCGTTGACACACGACCAAGATGGAAGATCATACCGATGGGGCACTGAGAAAACAATGACATTAGTTTCCCGTCGATCTTGCAGCTTTCTCTTGAGCGGAGACAAGATGTTTTTGCTTTCATTCTTCGACACATCATTGGTACCTCCCAGAAGAACGATGAAATCATCAGCTCCGCTTTCAATGTTTGACGGCACCACATTTTCGAAAACTGCACCTGGTTTCACACAGCTGGTCATGGTGTATTTGTTGTTGTCTGACACCCTATGGATGTTTCTGCCGTGACTGTCCGCGTATAGCTGAATTCTTGGGGAAGAGCACCTTTTTTTAAATTGAATTGCTGGCAGGCTAGGATTCATAGCTTTCTTCTGACCATACCTCTGTTTGGTGCTGTGTCGTAGGCCTGTAGGCCTCTGACTCATGTGGTCATGAGCCAAAACGGATCCAGTCAGCAAAAAAACAATCAGAAACACAAGGCTGGAATACATTAATCTCCCCAGCTCTGCTTTCCAGAGAGATATGGACCATCTAAATTTAAATTATCCCGATGAATCTCAGTTTCAAAACTTTGAACACACTTTGAATTTTCATTTAAATGCGAGCTGCCCATTCAAAACGATTCAACGAAAACCGAAGTCACAAAGGTGCAGTTGGATAACCAAAGGTATCCTGGTTTCGAGAGAGAAACTATTGTTTCTATCCGAAATATACCAATTTTACCAACACACGTCAAACGCAGGATTCAAAGCCTTTTTTCAAAATTACAAAAGAATCTATAAACAAACCATCAAAGCTGCAAAAGCTTACGATGTACAAAAAACATTGCTCACATCAAAACATGTTTCAAAAATAGCATGGACCATAATCGACAGTAAAAACCCACCAAGTGACAAACAAATCGAACTCACAATCAGCAATGAACGTGTAAAAGACTCCTCAAGGGTAGCTGACGAGTTCAACAATTGTTTGCTTCAGTGGGAGCTGATCAAGGCCTCAGGTCTCATCTGGGTCAGACTTCTCTTCCCCCAATACTGAGTCCAACGGCCTCAATGGCCCTGACACTGGAAACAGAGGTGGAAATTGCGAGGGTGATAAGAGAGCTCCCAACAAAAAAACCAAACGACGCCAATGGGGTGTCCACGTGGCTTCTTAAGAAATGTGCAACGCATTTATTGAGACCGCTGGAACATCTTATAAAGCTCTCTTTTAAATCAGGGACTGTTCCCTCTTCTCTAAAAACAGCAAAAGTCACCCCAATATTCAAGAAGGGCGACCCTTTTTCGATAAAAAAATTACCGCCCAATCTCACAATTGCCGGCCTTCAGCATAGTGTTTGAGAAAGTCTTTCTCATCCGACTTGCGAGTTTTGTCGAAAAGCAAAACCTACTATCACCAAACCAATTCGAATTCCGAAATACAACACATGGCCTGGTAGCATTGACTTTAAATATACACCTATACATTTAAAATCAAAGATGGTAGTCACGCGTATATCTATATAGGTACTCTGTAGACGCGTTCCTTCGATAATAAAGTCGAAGTAGCTACAACTTCGATATTAAAGTCGAAGTGTACATCACTTCGATAATAAAGTCGAAGAAAAGAAAAAGAAAACTGATACAAATCTCTGGACGTTCAGGGCTATCGTACTGGGCTTTCGTAATTAAGTAATATTTGTTGTATTAAATTGAATAGTTTTAATTTTCTTTCATAAAGGTGATGTCACGATAGTTTATACAATAAAAAGATTCAAGACACAATAGCAGCAGACTAGGTAAACCAGACTTGTTCACAAGTTTCTCAGGCATAGGTTACTCTTAGCCTAGATCCAAGGTTCCTATTTTTGTAATCAATTAAATAGTAAGATGTACTTGCCAGTAGGCATCAAGTTGATCGATTATTTCGGTGTTCAGGCAAATAAGCCAATATTTAATCCAGAAACATCCAAATTTCATGTCCATAATATAGTTCTACATAATAGGACTTCAAGGTTAGGTCTACGTGATATTCAATGAAAACCAGCCATACTGACAAGATAGCATTGTTCTTAAAAGAAAGTGGCAGAATCAATACTAAAGGTTGTTAATCCTTCCACCACTTAGAATATTTACAGTCAAAGGCATGTGTTTAGCGGATCCGTGGCGCATTGGTACCGCGCGCGACTCCGGAGCTCATCACTCCGGTTCGATACCTGCAGTTACCACTTACAATTTGTAATGTGACTAGTACGGTAACGCTAGGTAAAGTCAGGTTGAGTGGTAGAGAGGATTTTGTAGTCCTAACTTCGCCTCATTAAACAAGACAAACTTTACCTTTTAAATCATGCTCTCCAAAAAGTGTCACTGATAGCTGTGTCAATGTTTGGCCTTGTCTTGGCAGCTGTAAAAATAAATACAAATCAAATAATTGTTTATGAAGCGATAATTTTAACAGACTATTAACTGTTCGTCTAGGCCTAATGGTTGTCTTTATTGGCCAAAATAAGCCTGCTTCCCTAATAAGACACTGGTCAACCGATTGCATTAGTTTACGAACATAACCTAAATAGAGGTTATATTGCAATAGAGGCGATACAAGTAAACTCAGGATTACAAAGTTTGAGTTTCTGAGTTTTAATGTACGCATATTGTTACTCTCTTTAAAGTAATAACTTCCATTCCTTAATGTATGTGCATATATTATTACTCTATAACGTATGCAGAGAATACTGAAGGTTAGAAAATTAAAGCAAATATTCCACACATCCAACAAAAACACAGAGAGGAGCGGATCCATAGCAGTTTGGTATCGCGTGCGACTCCGGAGCGCATCACTCCAGTGTCGTGGGTTTGTTTGTAGCAATCACCACTTACAATTTGTAAAATGACTATACGATGATGCTAAGTAAAGGTCGAGGTTAAATGGTAGAGAGTACTTCGTAGTCCCAACCAGGCCTCGTTAATCAATAAACATTTTACCTTTTCTTTAGATACAAAAGTTACAAAAGCGTCGCAACTAAGTACGTACAACTGATAATCTGGCAAGGGACGCAAGAAGGATAATAGATAAGGACAGGAAAAAGAAACCCGTTTTGTTACCTGCCGACATGTCGAGCCCTGACACATTGAATCAGTATTTTAAAAACATCGGTGAACAAATGCATTCATTGATAACAAAGCCAATTCTACAGTCCCATAAAGACATAGTTTGCCCTAATACTCTATCTTTATGCCCTACCGATTCTCATGAAGTGTACAGCATTATAATGAAACTGAAGAATTCAAACTCTGCCGGTTATGACGGGCTAATTCACAAAACAATCTGGCACTGTGCTAGCTACATTAGTGTTTCATTGGCCGGTGCTATCAATGCTCAGGGTCTATTCCCAAGCAAATTAAAGCAAACTATTGTTCGCCCTATATTCAAAGATGGAGCCACTAACTTACCAGAAAATTGGCGTCCAGTTGTGAATATTTTAACAATTTCTAAAATTTATGAATATGTATTCGCAAATAGATCATTAAACTTTCTGTTCGAAAACAAATTACTTTGTATAGAACAATATGAAAAAAGTGTTGTAAAAGGAAGAAACACGACTGATGCCTTGGTCGACTTTGTCACAAAAGCGGTCATTGCATTGGACGAGAAGTACAAAGCCGTGGCGTATTTTTAGATTTACAAAAAGCTTTTAATTGCTTGGAACATAACGTTCTTTTTAAATGCCGTTATAGACTTGGAATTAGAGGAGTGTCTTTAGATTGGATCAAGTCATACTCACTTTGCAGGACACTAAGAGTTAAAGTTAGTGATAAAATCGAATCAGAAAATATGGCACTGAAATTCGGAATTCCTCAGGGTTCAGTTTTAGGGCCTATTTTGTATATTCTTTATACAAACAGTCTTGTCAAAACACAAGGCAATTTACAAATAACTAGATTAGATTAAGTAGGGCTGGTTGTGAACCAATTGTACGTCAACCAAAGGTTTATTGTACTGTCCCGGTTATCTTAGCCTGGGAGACCCCCACGTGGGACCACAAAGCCTCAAGATGACTCCCCAAGCTCAGACAAGTGAACTTCATCCCAATTCGTCCCTCTAGAAGACATCTTCTCCTAGTCTCCAGAGAGGACATTCTAATAGGATGTGCCTAGCAGTTTCTTCAGTCTGCTCAAAGTCTACATAGAGTATTACCATTATGTAACCCCAATTTCTGTAGATGATGCCTGAAGTGCCCATGTCCAGTTAAGTATGATAATAAGAATCTGATGTCAGCGTTTTAGTTTTAAGATGCTACTGGAGAGCCCTGCTAGGCCCTTTTAGGAGCAGGTTGGCGATTGAGCTTCCTGAGAGCTTGTCCACTTTTGACAATGTGCCTCATAGGTATTATCCCCAAGGATTTATAAACCAGAGCGGACTTATCCCAACTACGGTTCCGGTCCATTAAAGGCGGACAGTGCTCCCCTCCTTGCAAGGAGGTCTGCCTTCCATTTCCCAGAAACCCTGATGTCCTGGGATCCATTCTAGATGAACATTATTTAATCTAGAAAGGGAGGCTTGAGCAACTCCCAGACCAGCTTAGAGGTGAATTGACCTTTGTCCAGCCCTAAGGGCTGCCTGGCTATCGGAGAAAATAACAATACGTCTGTTCGTAATACTAGGCGTAAGTTCTTGTAGGGTGCATACAAGAATGCATAGATTTGACCTGGAATCGGTGCAAAATCTACCAAGGTTTCCCGACAGGTT
This sequence comes from Matsumurasca onukii, assembly GCA_018831715.1. Lineage (NCBI taxonomy): Eukaryota > Metazoa > Arthropoda > Insecta > Hemiptera > Cicadellidae > Matsumurasca > Matsumurasca onukii. Next base: position 11,216,089 of record CM032064.1, read on the forward strand.
ACATCTAGGCTTTGACTTATGTGCCCCGAAGCCTGCCTTATTACTTATTAATGAACCGTCTGTGTACCAGACTACCTCGTTAGTACCTTTATATGAAAGGGTCCTGTGATCCCAGTCCTTACGAGAACCAATGTTGATAGTGTAAGGCCTGACAAACATGAACTGTTCTGACATAAGCTCGGAGCCCATGAAGAAAAGTGTTTTAGTCTCAGAACTAATTGGAATGGCAAGATGCCCAAAAGTGGCTGGTGATCTGGCCACATCGAAATTAAGTAGCCTGTAGTAAGCTTTGGTAGCCTCCTGAGCGATGAAATTGTCCAGAGAGGAATATTGAGCAGAAGCTCCAGAGCAGCGGTGGATGTAGTGGTAAAGTCTCCGTTACACACAAACATGCCAGCCGCTGCATGTTGAGCTTGTCTTTGACTGTAACCTGTTGGACTTTGGTCCACCAGACTAAAAGTATATGTAACCTGAGGTCTATTAACCGCTGTATATAACCAAAGGGCCATGCTGTGACTGCAGGCTAAGTCCTGCCTATAAAACTTCTGGGCGACATTAGAGCCCATTTTGCCCTATTAGCAGCGGCGTCTACATGACTGTTCCAAGTAAGTTTCCTATCTAGTATTACCCTAGATACTTAGTATTGTCCGCTATATGAAGCTGGGTATTATTTAAAGTGAGCCTTACTAGAGACTCCCAAGTTTCTTTTGCAGTGAATTGGGAAGAATAACCGTCTTGGCTGGATTAACACTAAGCCCCACTCTGTCACACCAGGCTTACTGCACTTAGTGAGTTGTTCATAATATCTGTGACAGTGTCAACAAATTTACCTTGAACTACTAAGACTATATCATCTGCGTAGCCCTGAATGTATATTCCCATATTAGAGATATGATTGAGGAGATCATCTACAACTAGGTTCCACAGTAAGGTGACAGAACACCTCCTGTGGACAACCTTTAACTGATACTGTTATGTCAAGAAGACTGCACCTTCCTTGACTTGAGCATATTATTAATCCAGGCGCAGATTGATATAACTTGAGCCTAAGCAGCAGAACAGCATGAGTAGCTGTGTACACTCACTCACCTGGCTGTAGACTGAAGATTGAAGCCTCTCTCCTTGCTTCATCAAGGGTTGAACTTTGGACTTGTCCCTTGCCCAATCATATGGAATAGCTACTTGCTCTGTGCTAACTTGTTTTCTAATATGTACACTATTTACAATTTACAACATCTCCTCCCAACTAAATTATTGACAACTAGTTTAAAATAAAAAATATTCTTTTTCTTTATGGGAGAGATGATAACAATTTTAGTTTATTTACAAATCCAATTTTTTTGGCTGACGCCGCTCTCTTTCTGACCGGCGCAGCTGACACTGTATGATTGGGGTTTTTTCATTATTTTCACAATCGGTTTTAACATTTTCAGATTTTCCCTTTGGTTCTTCTTCACTCACGCGCATATTTTCCTGAGAGGAACTTGTATGGTTTTTTCTGGACTTTTCCTCGGTGTGATATTATGGGGTGGTTGTGGTCTTGGAGGAAGAATCAAAAATCGTTCCTTCTTCATTACATAAGTTTTGGCAGATGGTCTACGTGCATATGGGTCCTTCCTTCCACCTTGACTAGATAAGTCATCGGACTGACCAATTTTCTATTATTCCGGAAACCAATTGAGTTTCTCCTGTCTCACACTCTTTACATACACCTTATCCCTCACATAAAATGATCGAACTGTGCTTCTTCTCTTGTTTGAACTTCGATTCAATTTTGATATACTTTTCATGAATTTTATTGGCCAAGTGTGGCTTTAAAAGACTTAAATGATTTCTGGGCTTGAAAGACAGAAACAATTCGGCGAGTGTCAAGCCTGTAGTTGAGTGAGGGGTGTTTCTATTGCAAAACAAGAAACTGTCAATTCGGTGTTGGGTGATCGGTAAGAACCAGATTTTTCATCCTGTAACATTTGTTTTAGAAAGGTACCTTTTGTTGTTTGTACGGATCTTTCCGCTAGGCCATTGCTACTGGGGTGATATGGCGGGGACACCACATGAAGGATTCCGTTAGCTTTTAGGAAATCATTAAACTCTTTAGATGTTAGTTGAGGACCCCCGTCACTGATAACCGTACATGGAAGGCCATAAGCTGAAAAACAATGCCTAAGTTTTTCAATGGTTTTTGCTGAGGTAGTAGTAGACATATGAAAAACTTCCAACCACTTGGAATAGCTATCTACAATTATAAGAAAGTCTTTATTTTGGAAACAAGCAAAGTCCAAGTGAATTCTTTGCCATGGATGCTTTGACCATGACCAATGCTGCAAAGGAGCCAACTGATTAGCATTTCTAGTTGATTGGCAAATTGAACAGGTTTTGACCAAGTCTTCCAAATCCCTGTCCATTCCCGGCCACCAGACGTAGCTGCGGGCAAGGTTCTTAATCCTAGATTCTCCTGGATGCTCTCGATGAAGCAAGAACATTATTTCTTTTCTGTATGGCTCTGGAATTACTATTCTTCTCCCCCACAACAAACATTCATGGTCAACTGACAACTCCATTGCCCTTGACAAGTAAGGCTTAAGTCTAGGCTCTGCAACCTGATTAGGCCAACCATTTAGTGTAAAATCTAACACTTTTGATAAAATTGGGTCATATTTTGTGGCCAACCCAATTTCTTTGTATGTCACTGGTAACTCATCTGTGGCTGAGAAAAGCGAGATATTGTCCTCACCGACTATAGGTTCACTTTTACAAGGTAGGCGGGACAAACCGTCTGCATTACACATGTCGGACGCTACGGTATACTAACTTCGTAATCATATGCGAAAGTATAAGAGCATCTCTGTACCCTAGCAGCAGCTAAAGTGGGTATATTTCGTCTAGCCCCAAGAAAAAAGTTAATGGTCTGTGATCAGTAGCTAGCAAAACCTTTTTCCCATATAAGAAAACATGGAACTTCTTAACTGCAAATATTAGCGCCAATGCTTCACGCTCTATTTGAGGGTATTTCGACTCACAGCCTGTTAGTGTGCGTGAGGCAAACCATATTGGTCTTTCAGACCCATCGGCTAGTCTATGACTCATAACGGCCCCCAGTCCCCATGGGCTGGCATCTGCCGAAACGACTACGTCAAGGTTGGGATCAAAAGGCATTAGTACCGTATTGGTTAATAACAGCTCCTTACTCTCACTGAATGCACGCTCACATTCTTCGGACCACTGCCATTTTATTCCATGATTTAGCAATCGGTACAATGGGTGCAGACGAGAAGATAAGTTAGGCAAAAACTTTCCATAGTAATTGATAAGTCCCAAATCTGGCGCAATTGATTGAGATCAACAGGCCTGGCGCTTTTACAATGGCATCGGTTAACTCTTGACTAGGGTGAATTCCCTCGACATCTAGTTTGTGCCCTAGGAAAGTCAAGCTCGTTTTGAAAACTCACTTTTGCAACATTTACTTTTACCAAACTCTTGAAATTTACCCAAGACTTTCTTGACATTTATCTGCATTTCCTCATTGGTTTTAGCAACTATCAGAATATCGTCCAAATAGCAGAAAACATTTTTCAATCCACCTAAGATCCTCTCCATGGCCTTGAAAAATCCATCGGCACTTTTACTCCAAATGGAAGTCTTTGATAACGAAACAAACCCTTGGTTGTATTTATCGTTAACAACTCTTGCGAACTTTCATTGACAGCAATTTGGTTGTGGCGGCAACCAAATCTAGTTTTGTAAACTTTTGCTCGGATATACTGGAAAATATTTGATCCGGGTAGGTAGCGGGTAAATCGGCGAACACGGATTAATTGTATTTTCAGATCACAACAGATTCTGACATCATTATTACCCTTAGGAACTACCACAATAGGACTGGCCCACTCTGACTGGCTGACAGGATAAATAACTCCGCTATTTACTAAGTTACTGAGTTCTTTCTCAACTGTATCTTTAATAGCAAAAGGAACGTTTCTAGCCTTGCAAAACACAGGAATTGAATTTTCTTTCAACACTAGGTCAACTTTTACATTTTTAATTGTCCCTAGTTCATTTTCAAACACAGGTGAGAATTTTCTCTTAAGCTCTTCTATTCTAGTAGAAATGTGAACGTTCTTACCGTTCATAGCGTTGATATCCTGCGGATCTTCCAGATTTGTCTGATAAATTTTATTCCAGTCTAGTTTCACCTTTTCCAGCCAGTTTCTGCCAAGTAGAGTAGGTTGATTCGGTACATCACTCTTGATTACCACCATCGGAAGCTGAAGAACACTCCCGTTCACTTCCACCTTTGCCTGGAACTCACCGATAACTTTAATCTTTTGACCAGTATATGTTTTCAAAGATATATTACTCTCCACAAGAGTAGGTTTTGACTGCCTGAAAACATTACAAAACACATCTTCGGCCATAACTGAGACCACAGCCCCTGTATCAATAGTTAGACTTACAGGCGTATCATTTATTTTCATCTGAGCTACATAGCTTTTAGCCTTAGACCTACCCTCTGTGTAGGCTATGTGATATAGTTCATACTCAGATTGAGCAGGCGGGTCTTGATCAACTTCCTCTTCACAAAATTGATTTTACCCTCGGCTTACTTTGCCTACACATTTTAGCTAAATGTCCGACCTTCTTACAGATATTACAACTGTACCCAGCATATGGGCAATTTTGCAATTGTGTTCCTTACCACAGGAAGCATATTCTTTTGCTCACTCGGCCTATTAAACCTATTGGACTTTTGGAACTTTTAGAATAACTATAATTCCCACTCTGACCAGAGTTAAATTTATTTTGCCCAGATTTAACATAGTTTATTTCACCAACAGTGTTATCTCATAGCGGGGTGCAAGAAACATTACATTGCGATTTGCATCTTCCATAACCAAAGCCCTTTCAAAAGCTGTTTGAAACGTTAGGCTACTGCCCTCAGCCAGCAGTTTACTCTGAATTTCATTGGACCTAAGTCCACAAAGAAACCTATCCCTTAATGCATCGTCCAAAAAATCCTTAAAATCACAAGATTTAGCTAGTTGTTTTAGTTGAACGGCAAACTCAGTCACAGTTTCGCCATCTTTTTGCAACCGTTTGTTAAAGACAAACCTCTCATAAGTAATGTTCTTTTTAGGAACAAAATGTGTATTAAGAACTTTTACAACCTCCTCAAAGGATTTATCATTAGGCTTTGTTGGTAACAGCAGGGTTTTAAAATCCCATACAACTCAGGTCCCATTAGAGATATAAATAAGGGTAACTTATTATCATTCTCTATTTTATTTATTTTAAAAATTGTTCTAACCTTTCCAAATAATTTTCAAAAGATTCAATGTCCTTATTGAATTCTTGAATTCTACCAATTATTTGCTTAGACCCCATAGTAATGCTCATATAAGCCACTGTTCAACATTAGACCACAAGCTAGGTCTACAAAAACAAAGTCAACTTACGTTTTTTTCTTGAAAATAAAATTGGTATCCACCTGTTAACCTCTTAGGTTACAAATAATATTTCCCTTCATGAAATTCTTGAAATAAATCACTAAAACTGCACTTGAAACTTTTTCACAATGTGCTCTTGATCCTTTCAGGTTTGAGAGTGAATGCTGAAAACCTGCAAACTTGGTCCTTTGTGCTTCATGCACAATATAATATTCTCTTCAAATTATCTTCTTCGACAATTAGAATGGAAAACAAAACGAAAAATAATCACTTTTTATAACCGCACAATATAAAAAGAAAGAAAATACTTTTACTCTTTTACTCGTCGCCAGTTGATATAACTTGAGCCTAAGCAGCAGAACAGCATGAGTAGCTGTGTACACTCACTCACCTGGCTGTAGACTGAAGATTGAAGCCTCTCTCCTTGCTTCATCAAGGGTTGAACTTTGGACTTGTCCCTTGCCCAATCATATGGAATAGCTACCTTTACCCAATCATATGGAATAGGCCTTTGGACAACCTCTTTCTCATGAGCTCATGGAAACTATGAAACTATGAGCTCATGAGAAGTATAATCAAAAGCTCCCTCAATATCTAAGAATGCACAGAGTGCAATTTCTTTGCTGGCTAGTGAACTTTTAGGCTTTGCCTACAAGGTCACTTAGTGCAGTTGTACATGATTTTTCAGCGGTAGGCGTGTTGATTACGGTGCAATGGTTGCCCTGAGCACATTGTCCCATATATACCGCTCAACTAATGCTCGATAGTTTTGAGCAGAAAAGATGATAGACTGATAGGCCTAAATGCCTTTGCCTGACTATATTCCCTTCTCCTTCTTGGGAATGAAGACTACTCTAACAGTTCTCCATGCTGAGGAACATGGCCAAGAGCTACGCTGGCTCTGAAGAGCTCACAGAGAATTGAAAGAACTGGGAAGGAGACTTTTTGAAGCATAGCTGGATAAATGCCATCCCCACCTGGAGACTTATAGGGGTTAAACTTTTTAGAGCCCATTTCAATCGAGACATTGTAATGATTTTGGAGGCAAGTGCCCAATCCCCGAGGAGCCCGGGGCTGGGACCACAGGTAGGAGAGTCTAGGCACCCGTCAGAGTCATTTGCTTCAACACAACCAGGGAAGTGTGTCTCCAGAAGAAGATCGAGTGTCTCCCTGGCTGTGTCGGTGTACTCTCCATTGGACTTGATTAACGAGCCAATAGGATTGATAGGTTTAGAGGCCATTATTTTGTTTAGCCTGGCTGTTTCTTTGAGACCGTTTACTTGCTCAGTAAATTTGGCCCAAGATTTATATTTGGCTTGCCTTACTGCCTTACTATACTGTGTAAGACTGGCGTGATACTCTTGCCAGGTACCCTTGGCCCTGTTGAAGAGTCGTCTGACTTGACCCTCAAGCGTTCCAAGTCGGCGGACCACCAGCTGAATTTGATGGCGCTGTTGTTACTAGCGTGGGGCAATGGTCATTATAAGCATCTAACATAGCCTCATTAAGTGTTGAGGCTGTGTGCTCAAGGTTTGGTACACTGCTAATCCTGCCAGACAGTGTCGGTGGTCATGGCTGTAACTTGGTCAGCCCAACCCAGTCAGTCCTTCCGGTTCCTAACTGAGATGTGAGAATTACACAGTTTTGTTTTTATTTCAAACTTAATGTACTTGTGATCTGAGAGAGAGGCCTGCTCTAGAACAGACCACTTGTTGATGAATTTACTAATGGGTTCAGTACCAAATGTTATGTCAATGACATCGCTTCTGATTCTATTAACAAAATTGGGCTGATTACCAACAATACTGATCTGGAGGTTATTGGAGATAAGAAACTCTAGTAGATTCTTACCTTTGCGGTTGGTGTCGGTGCTACCCCAGCCGAGACGATTGTGTGCGTTGGCGTCACAACCGACTATGAGCTGGGCTCCCCTTTGTTGGATTCTCTCCACGAGTCGTCTCAACTCTGGTGTGGGAAGGGGTTCTCTGGAGTCATAAGGAAGATATGCGGAGCAGATGGTGAAGCTCCGCATGCCATCCCCACTCCAGCTAAGTTCCAATGCGGTTAAGTCCCTACAACAGAATTCTGTAAGGGGCAGGCACTGGATTCCCGATTTAACAACAATACATGTTCTAGGATTGTTGATATGGTTACAGAAAATTATTTTACCTCCAGTAGCTGTCAATCCCTCAATCCTGCCTTTGTGGAGCCATGGCTCCTGAGCGAGGCGATGTAGCCACCAGAGGTGAAGGTCCTGCAGAAGGAGGCGAGGCGCACCTGCGATGTGGGTTGATCTGCAGTACAAGGCTCTCCATCTTGGCTCTTTTCCTTCTCCCTCCCAGAGAGCCGCGATGATGGAGGGATTCCAGAGCACGATGTGCGCCCTGTAATCAACTGCATTGATTACCTTTAGTGCTTCGTCATTGACAAGAAACATAAAAGTGATTCCTTTTTTGTCCTCTTTGCTGGAGCCCCCCCCTCCCTCAGAGATGAGCCCCTCCAGCTCCGAGCCCTGATCTGGAGTCAGCTTACTCTCAGGGAAAGAAGAAGGTACGATAGCCACCTTCTTGGTTGTCAAAGCGGCCCTGAAGGAACCTCTAGTGCCGGAGAAACTTGGCTCTCCGACACCTTCAGCCCTTCTTGGCCTCTTCCTATGAGTTTTGGTCGAAGGTGGGGTACAAGACTCCGACTTATTTCTTTTGATTTGAGCAGAAGGCTCGGAAGTAACATTGGTTCTCTTACCATACACCTCTGGGTCCCACTTAATACCTTTCGCCTCTAGCCTGGCCTTGCAGGCTTCCATGCGTTCTTGTGGGATTGGTCGATTCCTCCGTTAGGGTTGGAAAGCGATTTTCTTTAGCTGCCCTGCTGCTTCCTCCATTTGTTTGGATTCTTTGGGGTCAAGACATGGGGCCCCTGAAAGGTTAGAGTCACCAGTGGGTGATGTTATTGAGCCTGGAGTGTCCAGATCACTCAGGTAGGAAGCGTCGCTGGACACTTCTTCCCTGTATGTTTCCTCTGTGTTAGCCACTTTGACTACCACAGAAGGGATTGAGATTTTTTGGTTTTTGTTGTTTGGATCCATATAGTTCCCACGAGTAGCTAGGGACTAGAAAGTCACCCTGGGCAGAGCATACAAATAACTATGTATGCTGATGACATTGTGATTATTTTAAAGAATAAATCACTTGACAACTTGGAAATTGTTGGTTATTTAACTGTCAAATCTTTTTCAGTACTTAAATGGTAATAATTTGCACGTCAATCCAAGTAAAACAAAATCTCAGAATTTTACAAAAACTAATAGTATTAAAATTAATTCTGCAATATTTATGGGTGGTATTGATCTTCCATTTGATAAAGAAATCAAATATTTGGGGCTAACGTTTGATGACTATTTTCATGGACATCCCATATTAATGCTCTTTGCTCAAAAAATCCTCTTATTTATTTTTATTGAGAAGATTTTCAGACTATCAAAGTTTTTTTCTTATGAAATTGATATACACCTCTCTTATTGAGTCGAGGCTTAGATACGGCATCGTACTATGGGGTTCCACCTCTCAAGCAAATTTCTTGAGAGTTTTTATATTAAAAAAACTAGTTTTAATAATTTGTTGCATTTGGTTTGTTTCAGGACATGGATTTAGCTATCAGCGGACCATCTCAATCTGGAGGAAGAATGAGGAAGAGTGAGACAATTGTATGGCCAACAAGATGTGTTGTTAAGTTTGTAGTCTTACATGAGAGTAGTTTGATTCCCAGTATCATTAAACTTGGCTACTAAAAATGTAACAGACACATTGCTGGATGCCAAATTTCTGAGCAAATGTTCATGTTACTAGAAAGTATTGAAACTACACTGAGGATGTATGTGGATGTATGTTTTAAGTGAAAGATGTGGGTTCGGTCCACACATTTTGCCTTAAAATTTCTTTAGTAATCAATTAGCTATTTAATATTTATACAAATTAAGATCTATAATATGTTATCTGACATAGTATTTAAATTCTGTTTGTAATATTTCCAGCTTGTTGATCTATAGTCAATCGCTATTGACAGTCACACGTTTAGGCTAAAAATTAAGATTTAAGTTCTCATTAATTTGAGGGCACAATTATGTGGGCCAAATGGTGTAATGGTTCGCATAACCACTCGGAAAGTTAGAGACCCGGGTTCAAGTCCCCAAACGCTCTCGATTAACAAAAAAACTCTTGCCACAGTTCTCCTAAGTGATTTCATGTTGTTGAACATTTTTCAGGTGAGAGAAATCAAAAGACGCCTCGAAAAAAGACGAAAGGACAGGAAACTAGAGGTCATGTGTAAAAAGAAGCTCCTGAAAAGACTGAAGGATGGAGATGACAGTCAGTATCGAGAAGAGCTTAAGTATGTTTTTGTGACATCCATTTTAAATGTGCTGAAAAGTACCGTACATACTCGAGTCTAAGCCGCATGCAGAATCTAAGACGCACCCATAAATTTCCCCTGAATATATGGTAAAAAACTCTACACCCTCATATAAGACGCACCCCGGTTTTTTATAATGTCAACAGCTAGAGGGCTATGATTTGTCAGGCCCCTGACCCCTCCTTACCAACCAGTGACGTAATTGCCAGCTGCAGCTGCCAAGAGGTAAAAGTAGAACAAAGTATGCATCACGATTGCCTTCCCTCTCCCATCCCAACCCCCGCCCTGCTAGGTCCACCTCTACGCCCCTCCCACAGCACAAAAAATGTTGTAAACAAGGGTCAGCAGCGGGGGGATAAGGAAGGCAGGTAGAGATAAAGGACCACCTGGGGGCTGGGGTCCAGCGAGGGTTAGTTAGTTAGTTAGTAAGTTAGTTCATGTTTTTGCCACTGGTGATTTACCCATATTTCCAAGCGCTAGTGTTTGGTTTGCAATAAATGTGCATCTCGCTCTTATGTGCTACTGCATCCCTTCTCTTCTTTCTTCTCCTCCACCAACCTATAGGCAAGGGAGATGGTGGAGAAGGAAGGAGAACACGAATGCAATAAGAAGCAATTCTGAGTCCCCTCTAGTCACTTTCTCTTTTTTTCACTATTCCTCCAATCCACTCTTCAAAACAGGTAACGCAATACCTGTTTGCAACCCTGTTGTGGTTCCTGTGTTTCCTACCTCCCTCGTGGCTAATCTGAATATTTTTATCAATATTTTGTTTAAAACCTTTGAAGTGGTTTCGCTTCATTGATGATATTTTCATTATTTGGCAACATGGATTCGAAAGCCTCCAATCATTTTTAAGCCAACTAAATTTGTTCTCAACATTAAACTTTACGTGGACGATTTCTGATAAATTAGTTACATTTTTAGATGTTGATGTTTTCTTAGACAGTGGAAATATCAAAACCAAAATTCTTGTAAAAACACTAACCCTATGAATTATCTACATTATACGAGTTGCCATCCAGGTTATGTAAAAAATCTATTCCCAAAAGTCTTGGGATTAGAGCCCAAAATTTATGTTCTGACGTTTCGGATTACAATCAGTATATTGGCAAGCTAAAAAATGCATTTACAAATCGAGGTTATCCTAAAAAGGTGGTTGATAGGCAAATTAATCAAAAGAAAAATACTAAACCTAATTCTAATCGGTACATCGAAGCAAAATTTATAACTACATATCACCCTGGCCTTCATAAAATTAATAATATTATTAAAACGCCTTTTAACATTTTACAATCTTCTCCTGTAACTAGGAACCTTTTTGAAAACTCCCCTAGAATTGTATTTAAAAGACCACCTAACCTCAAAAATATTGTAGTTAAACCTAAACTACCAGATGTAAATGAGCAAATTCCAAAGATTAATAACAACAAAAAATTCGGCTCCCAACCTTGTTCAAAAGCTCGCTGCAAAACCTGCCAAATTATGACCCCAAGTAATAACTTTACCAGCCAGTCTACTAACAGATCCTACCCGATAGTTGGTGAAATGGATTGTGACTCCAGTAATGTAATTTACCAACTTTCGTGTAAGACTTTCCCAAAAGACTACATTGGCCAAACCACGACTCCATTGCATATTCGTATGAATAAGAATCGTAGCGACACCAATCTTAAAATTGCTACCAATCCAATTTCGGCCCATGCAATGGATCATAACCAAAATTTTAATGAATGTTATTCTTTGAAAAGTGTCCATCAATTTCAAAATTCCAATCGCGTTTCACTAACCCACATGGAAGTTGCCCATCAAAAGGTTTTAAGGACTAAATTGCCTGATGGCATTAACCTAAGATTTGGCTAGCTTACCTTTCATTTTCAATGTTCTTCTAAATTTCTTTTCCAAATTATAGTAAGTATCACAAATTTGTATTTTTTCTTTGTTATGTTTTAATTTTTTAACTTGTTACAAAATTAGATATGCACATGTTTTGTAATGTTTACATTTGTTTTTGTTTTGTAAATAAGTTCATTTCTTTTCTATCTCCTCTTGAAAAGGTTTTTCTAAAAAAGAAATATAGAGTTTGTTGTATTATATTCCCTTTTTATTTTCTATCATTCCTTTTTTAGTAATGTAAAAGCCTACTGGCATTTACTTGCAAATAATATTTTTATCAATGTTTTGAGTGTTTTCGTAGCTCTTCAAATGAATCCAATGTTTTCATCCTATTGTGCGAGTCTAAGGGGCACCCGCATATAAGACGCACCCTTATTTTAGAGCCTAAAATATGGTAAATAAAGTGCGCCTTAGATTCGAGTATATACGGTAAATGTAAAGTGTTGATTTCTTAGAAAGAAATAAGCTCTCGTTGTTTGTTGTTCACTTGTATAAAGAGAACAGGTAACGTTCTAAGGTCGAAGTTACAATGGAAGCTTATGGAAATAAATAGTTTTTCAACGTTTACTTAAGGGGGAGGTTTAAGTTACTTTCAGTCACTCTGTATAATCTTATCCAACAAAGAATAACAACTTTCCCAATTTTTGTGATTGCCAATCTAAACAAACTAATAGAAAATACAATTGAACCAAAGATAATTTGTAATTGGTGGTGTCTTACATAGTGAAAATGAAATAGTGGTGAAAAAGGGTAGAAAAAATGGACAGGAGGTAGTGGACTTATTTTATGTAAAAGTAGATCCAAATAGGCAAATAAAACGAGGGATTATTATACTACAGTATACTGTTTAATGATTCAATGTTTGTTTCTCAGGGAGTTGAACAACCAAATTAATGATATCAACAATAAGGTGATGGATGCAAGAGAAAATCAAACACAAGCTCGGCAATCCCGCTTATCAAAATTTCAATAACCTCAAATCTTCTCTACCAATATGAAGATGTCAAGGAGAATGAGAAAAGGACTAAGACTAGGCTAGACAGCTGCATGAAAGACCTTGAAACCGTTAGAAGGTATTTACAGTATTTCTATTTTGAGTTGCATTAAATTCAATTCAATTCAAAAATATCTTTATTTGTTCTTATTACATACAACATACAATATAAAACAACACACAATCAAAGAAACTATATCTAAATAATGAATTTACAATACTGTTGTTAATATTTTAAGATTTTACAACATAAATAGCAAAATAACAAAACCAAATACTTGTAAAAATAAATAAGAACAAATAGTTAGGTACCTCATTTTTGTATGTGTTGAGGTACCATCAAAATAAATGTCAAACTTCTTGAGTTGCAACCTTCGTTAAAAAAATTATAAACAATACACCAAAATAGCTAACGTAATGTAAATATCATATAAAACTAAACAACGTTTCCATCTCAAAAATAATACATGATCAATAAATTTAAAATGTTCAAAAATAATGTAACTGGAGTTATAATTAAGAACTACGAAATACAAAGACCACTATAAATGTTATATGTTGAACAAAGGTGACATTAAAATACACAGCAAAAATGATCGTAATCTCCACTTCACCTAAAAAACCTTTCAACACATTCAATTTCAAATAACCATTTCTTAAGTTTGTTTAAAAATAAAAGCAGTGTGGGCGTGCTACAAACGTGAAAAGGAAGAGCATTAAACATTTTCGTGCAAAGAATGCGTATAGGTGCTTATAAAATTCATTATTGGGTTTAGGAGTTAAAACAAAATTTCTTGATCTTAATCTGCTAGAATAAACGTTAACATTACCCAATACATGACCTGATTTGACAAAAAATATTCTTAAAACTCTAAAAATAAATAAATGCCTGATGGGAAGAATCTTCAAAGTTTTGAATAGAGGATAAGAGTGTTCAAACCTATTTGCACCTGCAATAAGCCTAACAATTCTTTTCTGCGTTACAACCAAAGGACACAAACTACTAAAATAAACACCGCCCCAACATGAAACTCCATACTGCAATTTAGAGTCCACTACGGAAAAATAAACTATTCTTAAAATAGAAAGAGGACATACAGATTTCAATAAGTAAAATTTCCTTAAGCAAGAAAACATATAAAGTTTAACGGTTTGAATATGTTTTTTCCAGTTAAAGTTTTCGTCAATTGTAAGACCCAGATATTTTATATCCTTGACTTGCTGAATTACCAAACAATTATCACATGTACTGTCTTGCTCTTTTACACATTTCACACACTTATAAAATAAGCTAATATTTTCTGCGGGCTTATCTATTAAAGAAAAGCGTATGAACTTTGTTTTGCTGTTTAGGGTCATGTAATTAGCTGTAAACCAAAGCTTTAATTTATCCAAATCTTGTTGCATATTTTTAGATATAATTTCTGTATCTCTATGAGTTACGTTAGGGCAGTGTCATCAGCAAAACAAGTAACTTTCCGAAAAAGAACCAGAACATAAGTCATTAATATACACCAAGAACAAAATTGGCCCGAGTACAGAGCCTTGTGGAACCCCATACAAAATATTCATCTTAGAGCTAATAATATTACCGACCCTGACACACTGTGATCTACTACTTAAATAACTTTCAAACCAACTCCAAGGAATCCGAATACCAGCGTTCCAAAGTTTAGATAGTAAAATGTTATGATCAACTGAATCGAATGCTTTAGTTATATCAACAAAGATTCCACAAACCTTATTATTAATGTTTAAGCCCTCACTTATTTCAGAGCAAAACTTGAGCAAAGCATCTTCAGTAGATTTGTTTTCCATGAAACCATATTGATTTAAACTTAAAAAATCGTTTGAATTTAAAAAGCTTAAAAATCTTTCTTTGACAAGTTTTTCAAAGATTTTTGAAAATACTGATAGCAATGAAATTGGCCTGAAATTGTTAAAATCAGTTTGGTCTCCCTTTTTAAATACTGGAATAACAACAGCTTCTTTTAACTTTGCTGGAAAAACTCCTGTCTCCATACTTAGATTAATCAGGTGTGCCAGAATTGGTGCTATGAACTCTTGAGTATATTTTAATGTAGACACAGCAATACCATCGATACCAGGCGATTTGCTTGATTCAAGGCTATTAATTATCTTTCTAATTTCCATACTATTTGTTGGGACAAAATACATAGATCTCTGAATATTTCTCGGTGGGAATATATCTTTGTAGGTAAAATTATCTAAATGATCTACAATATCCAAATTACTTCTCAAATTTGCAACTACTTGAATAAAGAAAGTGTTAAATTCATTTACTAATACTGTTTTGTCTTCAATCAACTCGCCTGGGTTTAGTGATGTAAAATTCCGGAATTTATACTTGAGGGAAAATTCCCTGGGAACATTGCACGGAAATATTCCCAAAATTCATTAATTAAGAGAATTTTTTGGGAACTTATGATTTCATCTTAAACACGTATAACAGTGGACACTCTAATTTTTTTTAATCCCTTGGATCTAATCTATTAATATGAACATATAAATCAACGTTTTAATAGTTGTATTTAAAGTTATTTAAATCTTTAAGCCATTTTAAAGATTTGATATTTTAACTATTTGCCCAAAGCAGGTCTTTCCAATAAAAAAAAAAAAAAATGGTTTGAAATTTTTCAATTTACCATTAAAAATAAATTAATTATAATAATATTTTAGATTAATAAACTACTTAATCACTTGAGGATTCTATTCCAAACTAATATCATTAGATTTTGTTAGGTTAAATGAGAACTTGATTTTAAGTCTCACAGGCCTGTTTTCAAAATGTTTATCACGGTTAAAATACAAATTTTAGACATGATGTATCACTATATTGTTATTTTGTGATATGTTCACTTTTGAGGGATACATTGTATATTAATACAAAATTAAAACAACTGAGATGCACCCTTTAAACATTTAATTTAACCACTACGGTTTGAGGAATTTTCGGGTAATTTGTGATGCTTTGTACCACCAGGAAGATGGGATAATTCGAGAAACCGGTAGTGGTTAAATAAATGTTCATCTATCAATTTCCTATATTATTGTTTATTTCAATGCTCTTTTTTTTTATCATTTAGAACCATTTAAGGTCCCAAAACAGTTTAATACAAATAAACCCCATTTAAATGGGTTTATTCATAAATTCATAAATTCCCTCGTTTTGGGATTTATAAAGCCTTCGAGGAAGTTCCTGAAATATTCCCATTTATAAACTCCTTTCCACTGGGAATATTCGGCACATCACTACCTGGGTTAGTAAAAGAGTTCATAGATCCAATATCCTTACAAGTTGATTTTGTTCCTAATACACTATTTTTTCATATTATTTCTTTTTGAATTAAACAAAGATGTATAATAAAACTTTTTTTGTTTCATCATATCTGACTTAAGTTTGCTGGCAAACACATGAAAATAATTGTTTAATCTAATATTATCAGGATATTTTTTAACTTTCTTGTACAGAGCATTTCTTTGCACCTGCCTTTTACATAAACTAATTGTCATCCAAGGTTTAATTATCTTATATTTGTTACATTGTTTAAAGTAATAAGACGATTTATCCACTAAGGAGACAAGATAATCTATAAATAAGTCAAAAGCATTTGAAACATTATTATTTGTTAGAACAAAATCCCAATCAGTACCAGCAATAAAACAAAGCAATTTTTCATGATCAATTCTTTTGACTTTGTAGAGTTTGTCATTACATGTTTTATTTACATTAAATTTGAATATAAGACTACAAGAAGTGCAGTCATGGTCAGTTAAGCCTAACGAAAACACACCACTTGTATAATGAATATCAGAGATACACCTTAAATAAATGTGGTCTATCAAACTTATTGTATTACCCGCAGAACGAGTAGGACTATCAATTAACTGCTTTAACCAAAACCTGCCATAAGTGTTTGATATTTATCCGAATCTGTAGAGTTTTGAAGAAGGCACAAATTTATATCTAATGAAGAGAGCAAATTACGGTCAAAGATACTAGATAAAACTACTTCAAGTTCATCAATAAATATGTGTTTAGAATGTGCTTGAAGGCGGTATAGTGAGAGAGGCGGACGAATGCGTCCACAATAATATTGATTATATCAGCTGATCGCATCGTCGCTGCTGGCACAGCTGTTCTACTCGAGTACTGACTAGAAACATACACACACACTCCCCCCGCTCTGTACTCATTATTGCAAGCAAAATAATGACAGTAACCTTCAATCGAAAAAGCTTCAATCTCGCAATAGTGGATTCAGATCTCGCTTAACACTATAGCATCTGGCAAACTTTTTAAGCTATTTAAAACTATTAAGAAAGCATTAAAGTTTTCTCTTATACTCCTGATATTTTGATGTAGAACATTAAATTTATTATCACCATCAAATAGTTGCATTAAATTAAATACTTCTTCGTAATTATCGGACATTTCTATATCCTAAATAAATCAAATGAAATAGATACTGGTAAAAAATACATAAACAGATGTTACTACTTAACTTATACATTATACTGAAAAACTAAAATAATACATTACTTTTGTGTAAAGACACGAATACTGTACCTATAAATCGTAAACATCGTCCAGAGAGTCAAGGATTTTCACAGCTGCGTTGTCGTCTCGTTTCGATAGGATTTTACCATTTCTGATCCACACATACTTGAGTCTTTTGGTAGCTCTTGCCTCTCGAGCAGCCTTGTACACTTCTCTTCTTCCAGGACTCAAACTCTCGTTGATGTAGACGACATTGGCACCTGATGAGACCCGATACCCAACGTGATCTGTGGTGAAGTCTTTTTTCCTCTGTCTTCTTTTTTCTAGCAAAGTCTGCTTCACTTCACGCCTGACAAACTTCACAATTATGGGCGCAGCTCGATCAGACCCTTCTCTTTTGCCCAGCCGGTGACAGATATCCACCATATCCCTGGTAATCTCTAAATCTAAAGCCGCTTTAACCTTGCTAACTACTTCATAAGTATCTTCTGCAGGGAGCTCCGGAACGTTGTGTATTTCCACTGTGTTGGCCCTAGTATACTGCTCACAGTCATCAAGCCTTGCCTCTAGTTCCTCACTTTAGTTTTTAGCATTTGATTTTCCTCCTGGAGATCTTGTACTAATTTAATGAAGCCTGCCAACTGCTGGCTCTGCTCGTTCAGTATCTTATTTTGGTCTTCTATCTTATTGTGTATGTATTCAAAAGCCTTATTCATCTCCAGTTCCATCTTCTTTCTTTCATCCTTGGCTTCACTCAACATACTGATAATCTGAGAAATGTCGGGCTTACCTTTATCAGGTGTAACAGAAGCTGAACTATTGGAATTTCTTCTAGATTTGGTACAAGGCGGGCAGCGCCAAATCTGCTTATTAGCCAAAATACAGTCCACGTCTTCTTTGGTCATACTTACACATGTACTATGACACGACTTATTGCAATCAGCACAGACAACACTACTGTTCTGACGAGTAACAGCGATAACCTTACTTACAAACGTTACAGTCAGACATTGTGTTGAGGTTATGTTCACTAGGCCAAGTATTATCACTACGAAACGAACATAAATACTTCAGTTCACTACTTATAACTGTGTTTAGTATTAACACAAACTATGAAGGATATGTTGCAGCCAGTTTTCATTACGATAATAGCAACATTGATACAAAGGATAAACAAACAGTACGGAGCACACTCAAGACGTCTGAACCGCTTGACAGCTGACTCATCACTGGCTCAATAATTATATTTAATGAGTTTACAGCAGTGTCATGCTGCTTCGAGCCTTGGTAATTTGATGTTCCTGAGAAATCTCGGTGTTTGCTTCTTTAGGTTAAAAAGTAGCTAAACTTTGACACGTAGTTTTAACTATTTTTATACAACTAAAACACTAATTTCTTTGTTGCATTTAGTTTTAATAAATTTGTATCTAATTCTACTGGACGTTGAAAATAATTTCCGATTTGTTTTACTTTTTTGAGTAATCCAAGGTATTGTCCATAATGAGTTACTCCCAATGTTAATAAAAAAATAGGTGTATTTGAATAGTTTTAAGAATGGTTCAGGGTACAGTTTGCACAACTAATAGTTTGATTTCCTGTAGCAACTTGAGTTCTCCAGCTACGCTTACAATTCTCTTCCGTCTTCTTGTGTTCAAGTAAAGCTTTCCCTTTTTATCTTTAACCTGTTGGAGGTGTCTTCCTTCCAATATGAGTAGTAAATAGAGGTTGATTGGACTTAAGAATCGGAAAATTCCCTACAAAAATTAAAATCTCAAAAATCGGGCAAAAATTTTCTAAAAACGGTTTTTTGTCCAAAAAACAGGATTTTTCTGGATTTTTTGGGTAAAAGGGATTTTCAGACTTTTGTTTAAAGAAGGGTTTTTAGGGCGGGAGAAATTTTTTGAGTGAAAAGAAAATTTAAAAGCAGTTTTAGCATATCTGGTAATTTGAAGAGATTTCCAATCCATCTGCTATTTTTTGATAACTTAACCTTGATCACAGATCAGTTTTCTAGGCAAATTACCTATAAACACTCTCCTAATCACAACAAAATCCCAAATAAAAATGTTCAACTTATGTTTAAATTTGACATAGAATAAATGAGTTATTATTTCAAGCCTTTTTTTACATTTTAATGTGTGTAATTTCCTGTAATTATTAAAAAGTTTTATTACATGCTAGTATGATAAATAATATCAAATTAAGGACAAAAGTTAGGGATTTGTAGTGTAAATGTACTTATTTTTTTACTTACTTAAAATAAAAAACTTTTTAATAATACAACCATTTGTTTAAAAACTTGTAATGACTGGAGCAGCTTTTATCACTGCCTGTAATTTTTCTAAAATCAAGCAAGATAAATGCGCGTCAGGATGAAAGTACGTCAAGATCTGGCCAAGTTTGAAGAGGATCTGCAGCAAGTTGAGGCAGCCGAAGAAAACATACGGTTGCAGCGACAGCAGTCTCGGGACACGATGGACCGTCACGAGCAGAACCTCCGAGCCGCCTCAGACAGGCTGAATAACCTTTGCAACCAGAAAAGTAAGTCTAGAACCAACGAATGAGTATTGTTTGCGTAGTTCATTTTAAAAAATACAACATTTAATTTAGTATCTTGGGAGTGAAACTGCACTTGAAATTTCTCGTGGGATCAATCGAGGGAGTGTCAGTACTTAGAAGTTATCTCGGGAGTGAAAGAGTACAGTAGACCCTCGATAGAACGGACTAATGTGGCGGAAGGGTGATCCGGATTTCGAAAAATCCGGACGATCGGGGGGATACCGATAAGCATATCCTGGTGCATTAGGATCGATAAAAATAGACTCAAGATGACGTAATTTGAGGTCCAGATCGGTTACTGGCGTGTTTAGCTGAGCCACATACCTTAAAACCACTCACTCTGGTAGGCAGTACTCACACTGAAGGTCTTACGATATAAAACACATTTAACGCGTTCGACAATGTATCGATTTCGTTCAAATACTGTATTTTCACAATGCAATTCATATTTACGGTAAAAGGGTTCTAATTTTAATAAAATTCCTCCATACAGAATGAACACTCTCTTGCGCTTTTTGTCCGCCATCGATACCAATTTAATCCCCGACACACTAACAAAGTTATCACAATACAGATATCACATCACCAGATCAGCTGCGTTGCATTTTGTTGACAGTGCAGGGGGCGGGGAGGGTGACTCGCCGGTCGCGCAGATAGCCTGACATTATCGATCACTCCTGCTCCAGTCTGCTTGTGTATCCTGACAACCCCAGCATCGATTCGCAAACTCAGAACTCAGTTCGTTTCTGCAACCCTCGGTATTGTCAGCGTGTGGTGCACTATATTGTCATTAAATAATGTATAAATTACTAGCGTTTAGCGTTGATGTTAAAAAATACTGTATGTAACAAAAAATATGTTTTATTATATTTAAATTTTTTTTGCAGAGGTTCATCGGACCATCTCGAATTGGTTGGCGAGGTCCGTTCGGCGGCGTCTACTGCCAAAGCTATCATATAATTGAAACTTCGGAAGCTATCGGAGAGTGGAACAGCATAGAATGGGTCACTAATGTTGAGACTTGCTGCCTGCTTGCATCTGGCGCGTGACTTGTGCCAGATTAGCAGAGACCAGCAGAGCTGTACAGGGTGATTCAAAAATACCAAATTTCAGGGTGAATTCATGCAAAAAACAATGAAAAGGTCCCTATATGGTCCTGAATTCTTCGTTACTCCGTATTTATTTTGTATTTTTACTTAAAATTTATATCTCCAGAACTTTGACCGATTGCATTCAAACTTGGTAGGTGTTTATGTGTCATAAGGTAAATTTAAGAAAAAAAATACATTCATAAAACCCACAGAAACAAAATATATATATTTTTCAATTTAATACTGATGATATCACAGGCTTAGTGTTGTTTGACGATTATCTTCCAAATTTTACATTGATATTTTCATTTTGTATCCTTTTTACAACTGGTACATTTACCAGTTGTAAAGATTTAAAATAAATAAATGAAAATTTTATTGTAAAATTTGAAAGATGAGTTTACCTTATGTAAATTATTATAAAATACAACTTTTTTTACTTTTAAAATTTTATTATGCGCCATTTTCATGGTATTTCAATTTGAAAAGTTTTACATGCATCAGTTGTAAAATGTAAAAATGAAAATGATATTGTAAAATTTGAAAAAAATGAGTTTGTATCTTTATGTAAAATTATAAAATACAACTTTTACTCTTGTAAAATTTCTGTATTATGCGCCATTTTCATGGTATTTCATTTGAAATTTAAATAGCCGCCATTTTGTTTCTGTGGTTTTTATGCAATAATCTTTTTTCTTAAATTTACCTTATGACACATAAACATCCTACTGTTTGAATGCAATCGGTCAAAGCGTTTGAGATTTAAATTTTAAGTAAAAATACAAATGGCGGCTACCGGGTAACTAAGAATTTTAGACCCATGTTTATAGGAACTTTTTTCATTTTTTGCATAAGAAACCTGAAATTTGGCCTATTTTTGAATCACAACCTGTATAGTATAATGTTTCTACAAACGGTCTGCACTTTAGTATTTTTGAATGGAGCCTAATTTAAAAATAGCCCTTTGATATTCATTGGATTTTTTCTATTGCATTGTGTTGTTTATCATGTGTGTATAGTTTCAACCTTTATTTTTCTAACTACACTTAATGATTTGCCAATTTTAGAAAAGGTTGAATTTGAAATTCAAGTCATTTCCAAAAGTGACAGTAACTTGGCTGTGTATGGAAGTACAATCGTGAGGATTGTTGAGGAAATTAACAAACAACAAAATCAATTTTGCCAGAAGCCGATTGGCCCTCTCGGTAAGTACAGGCCTTGTAGCCATTTTTCCTACTTACTCTAGTCCAAACATACAAAAGTAAGTTGCATGCAAATGTTAGACAACCACAACTGCATTGGAAAGACTTAATTTTGAATTGACATGATCTACATGAGAGGACCATGTCTGCTCATTGTCAATGTATAGACCTAAAATGTTGTAGATATTGTAGACATTGAGAAACATTAAGTGCATCTTTAGGTTTGAGGCTAAAAAGATTAGTTGCGTTTAATCTTTATTTAGTAAGAAACCATGGGAAAACCAAGACAAAGACTTGTTCATAGTTTCGTTACAATGATTTGAGTTGTGTTAAGTTAGGATTAGAGTTTAGAAACATGGCGTCATCCATAAGACAATGTTGGATTTGGTTGCTAAGACAAATAAGATCTGTATTATCCTTCAGCAAATACAACATTGCAATAGACATCGTCATGGTCAATTTAATAAATATAATTAATTATTCTATACTATTTAATATTTAAATTAAAATATCACATTCTAAGTATTCATCTATGCTATAAAATGGATTTTTGACAGTCATTGAAACAAAGTGTGAGCAAATTTCTTAACAGTTAAGACCCTGTACACATGGTAGCGTCCGACGGCGCGGTGCGACACACGTCCGATATTCTGGAGGTGTACACATGGTAGCGTCCGACCGCGCGGCCGCCGCGGGTTACATCTTCCAGTTCTAAATGTGTTTTTAAAATTTAATCCCATGTCAATTTGATAATGAGCTCTTGTTATTTAAAAATATTTACCAATAATTTCTGTTTTTGTCCGATTACAATCGGATAATTTAAACCGGTGTTATACAGCAGTGGTCATCAACCCTATGAGTCAGCAAGTCCAAGAAGGGCCGATGTTTTTGGAAGGGTCCTGTCCACCTCTCCCCTCTGTACACTACAGCCGCTATAACTTTGCATCTGGGATTAGTTCGATATGACGTGTTTGGCCCATCTTGGCTTCAATATTTAAAATAATTCATCTGTAAGTCAACAAGATAGTTTTACACCATTTTTAATCCTAATTTCTGCAGCTATCAGTCAGATCAATTTAATTTTTGGTTGTAAAGAATCATAACAATTCACTGAATTATTCAAGTACTTTAAATATAGTTTGTGTTAACGTTTGCACAATTTTACTGTTGAATAAATGTTCCAGAACAAGGTTCTTCCAAGAATGCTCTGCGCCGAGCTCGCTGGGTTCAGGATAGTTTCCGTTTTAGATATGAGTCACCTACTAGAACAGTTTCTGAAGTAGACATATTTAAATCTTTTTAATATTTTAGAAATATGTATTGGGTTTGCAAATTTTTTCTGGCTATTCCTAACAAAAAATATTTTGATCGGCCTTCTAATAACTTTGCATCAACAACTTAACCATATGGACAAACAGTAGAAATACTATTTAAAGTATCATATTATATTTTAAGTATTTTTAACTAATGTTATTCCAAATAAAAGTGAATAAATAAAGGCAAAATTATAAATTAATTCAAAATGAAAAAACGTAGCTTTTCAATTCTGAGTTCTGCTCCGAAGAGTAGCTATCAGTATCAAAGTCATTGACTTCCATTGTTGCAGTGCAGGTGAACAAGCCAAAAGCGCGCGGTCGACTGCCCTCATGTGTACGCTCCAAACTACTCAATGGTACTCAGGGCCAGCGTGTCGGCGGCGGTCCAGGTAGAACACCTCCGGCAGCGCGCCGTGGGCCTTAGAATCAATAGGCGGTGCATGTAAACACCGCCGTAAGCTCCCGTGTATTTTGCGCCGTGCCGTGGGTACGTTTTAAAATGTGCAGTCGGACGCTACCATGTGTACAGGGCCTAAGTGCTGCCATGTTGAAGGTAACTTATTATAAAATTTGATCCCTAGAAAACTATGGTAACTCATTATTTTACTTAACCTACATCTTGGTAAATCAATATTTGTACCTTGTCTAGTGAGATGATCATGAATCTTATTTCTCTGTGGAAAACTTGAAACATTTTTCTTAACATAAATTAAAACATCAAATATATACAAATTTATCACAGTTAGAATGCCTGTTTTGATAAAAAGAGGTTTACAGTGCTCCAAGTAATCAGAGCTAGTCAAAATTCTTAAAGCTTTTTCTAAGCAATAAAATATTTTCTATATTTACACCATTACCCCATACTACTAATTCATATATTGCTATGCTTTGAAAAAATGCAAAATATGAAATCTTTAAGTACTTAAAAGTTACTTGCCTCTTAAAGTTGGCCAATAAGAAGATTACTCTACAGAGTCTTAAGTGATTTCAAAGTGTCTAAAAGCTGATTTGTTTTATTATTTTTGTACATTTCTTTGCATATTATTATAAAATTCAAAGTTGCTAGTTCAGGTGTATACCAATTTAAATTTTGCTTCTTGGCTGAATTTTCTCTAAAATGGTTAGCATCTAGAGGAAAACTAATTTCAAATAAAGTTAAAAGTCGGTTGAAGAAGTTTTCAAATGATACTTCTGCTGATACATAGAATAAAAGTGATGTCCAATCCGCCTTTTCCAGTAATGTTTTAAAATAGTCAATATCTAGTGCTAGTGTTTGATCATTTATATTAATAAAAAAAAAGGAACGGTCCCAGGACAGAACCTAGTGAAACACCTCATTTAATGACAGTATCTTTTGAATAGTTACCAAAACGATTTGCCTTCGGTTTTTAACATAGTATTTTAAAAATTCTAGGGGTGGGCCATTCATCATATTTATACACTAGCTTTTGAGTAAGAATATTTTTCTTTCAAGTGAAGTGTCCACTCAATCAAATGCTTTTCTTAGATCGCAGAATATCGTCTTATCTTTAATGAACTGGAAAACTAAACTGACCAAAAAGTTCAGTGCGAGGATCGGCCTTTTCTAAAACCATGTTGAGATTTGTTCAAAATATAATTTGACTAGAGTAATAATTTAGTCATGCACAATTATTTTAATCAGTTTGTTCAAAACAGGTATCATAGATTTCGGTCAAAAACTTTTAAGAATGGTTATTAGGATCTTTTGAATGGCTCTAGCATAGATAGAAGAAAAAATGAAAATCTGGAACAATCCTGCGTCTATATTTTCCCCCAGTTTAGTTGAAAGTGAAGTTTCATTTCTGTGCAGGACTTTACATCAAGGTGAAAGATCAAAATGAGACTGCTGCCGTGGTGAACTTTCTCGACGAATCTATGCTGTCTGCGTTCTGTGTGGACAATGGCGAGGACTTTGTTGTCCTCAACAACATTTTAAAGGCTGTCTGCCAAGACGATCAACAACCTACCATCTACTGTTCCCAAGTTCTGCCCCAGGTTAGATGTTAGAATTTTAAAAAAATAATGTTAACTTGCCAGTTTGCCATCGGCCTATGAGGTGATCAAGTGGTTAGGGACTGGATACCCTTGTGCACGTCTGTTCGGTGTAATGCGCTACCAGAATGAAAGGAAGTGTGGATTTAGGAGAGGAATGGGACTGGGTTTGGCTGACCAGACAATCATGAGAGGAAGCGACAAGCAAGGCCGCTGACAACCCATTAAGGAACTCTAACCTCCCCGATACATAGATAGCTGTGCTTACACTTGGGGGACTTATCCTGCCTCCAACATTATCGCAAGCCTCTCCTGAAGTAGAGGTCTACCCTGCTGCCGCGTCCCCTCACTTTGATATCTGATCCAACCTTCCTTAGTTGGGAACGGAGCATGTTCAACAGCCGGACAGTTACAAAGCTGCCCAGTACTACTCTTTTTTGATCAAGCACCCCAGTATAAAGTAACCGGAGCAGGTAGTGACCAGACAGATACTGACTGGAGGGATGCCCCAGGTTTGTACTTGAGCTGGTTGTACAGAGGGGTTGCAAAATCCCGCCACGCTCTAACTTTTGAATTGATGAAAAAAAAATTGGATTAATTTTGATATCATTGGGGATTTACACCCCTCCCCCAAATTATTTTATGTGTGGTCCTCATTTCAAAGTTTATAAAAATAGAAAACCTAAGATATCTTCAAATAAATTTTCCAAAACTACGTTTTTGATTGGTAGCCTAAAGCGTGTATGACATTTGCCTCTACTACATACAAGAGTTCAGTCATAGCTATGTGTGTACTAGTAGCTCTGTGAACAGTAAATCTTGAGAGAGGATCGCCGTGACCAACGAAAAGGCGGTGAGCTTTGCACTCGCGACTTAGCAGCCCTCAAGCTGGCTCAGGACACAACATAGTCAGGCCGCAGGCGCCAGTCCCGCACCACATGCCTGGCATTTGTTTAGAAATATTTAGGTACTTATAATTTCAAAAAGTCATTTTGAAATTCCTCAGCGTAGCACGGGTGCCTTTATTTAGGGAAACACGTTTAAAAGTTAAATGTCGAAATTTTTTAAATTTTAAACAATTTTACTAACTTTTAAAATATGTATTTATTGCTCATATTTTCTCATAAACAAAACGCAGTAAGAATTTATTTCTAACGACGTCCTACAGGTTGTCTGAGCTACCTTATAATATATTCAATTTACTAAATTGAAATATCACACAAACCTTTAATGACACGTACTGATGTAAAAATAGCGTATAGTCATTACTAAACACATTGAGTTAAGTCAATAGTAATACGACAATAACTATCAATTCACTGGTAGACATATTTAGGTTCCAGTCTGTTTACTGTTCGCCAAGTTCGAATAGTTACGTTTGAATTCCCACGCTGTACAGGCCGGTGCGTAGGTATCACTCCGCCATCAGTAGTTTCATACACTGCCGCCAGATGTCAGGCGACCCACTCGCATATTTGTCAAGATTCGCGGAGCGCTCATCGCTCTCTTCTGTCCCCATATTTTTTCTTTATTATTCATTAGATTTTTTCAGGTTTGTTTTATGTTGAAGCGAATGAAACAGAGAATGTTTTCTCCGAGAAAAGTTATTGAAATTATTCATTCCGTAGCCAACAAAAAATACTCAACTTCAAGCTTCTTTGATCTCATTTTATAAATTAACTAAGGATAATTTAATAATTCTGTCTCGTTAACACATTCCAGACATTTTGTTACCTTTCAAATGATACCAAAATTTAAATTTTATGATTGTTAATAAAGTTGTTATAGGTATTATTAGTTTACATTGCTCTTATGGAGACTGAATCCAAGATGGCCGACAGGTAGAGCCTGGCCTTAAATTGAACTTTCTCTTTAAATAAAAAGTAGTTTTTACTGTATATTTCTTGGAACATTGGCTATTATGAACTGTTTTTCTTCAAGTTGTTTTTCCCATTCAGTCTAAAAAATTACCATTACCCTCACCAATTGTTAATAAATCGGTCTGTGACGGCAAGTTCTACGCCCTAATTGTATTTCTGTCAAGAAGTAGACTTTTTAAAAGGTTTTACTTCAGGTAATTATCTTAATTTTACAACTCATGTGTCCTTGCAGTGAAGCACCAGTACATAGCTCACTGGTTACCTGGTGCTACAAGCTCACTGGTCTTACAATAGCTTAGGTTAGGTAGGAAAATAACCAAGGATGAACTGTGTTCACAGAAACATAAGATTGAAGGACACGAGACCGAAACAAATCACTTCATGAATCTAGCAAGCATGCTTGAGATAGACAACCCTGTGGTGTTCAACTGTCTGGTAGACCAGCTAGATGATCACACCACTCTATCAATTCCTCCAAACGAAGAAGAAGAATACCCATTGTTTGAGGATGAGCACCAGGTTAGTCAGAGTTAGAAATAGGGCTTCTAATACTGACCCCTTCTTTTATCTTTAAGTTTTCGGATTAGGTCGGCCCGATATCAGGATTCTTATTTTTAGAGGAGGGATCAGGAGATTCTTGACAAAAATTGAAATCCCAAAAATCAAGCGGAAATTCCCTAAAAATGACTTTTTTTTTATAAAATGAAAAATGTCTTTATTCAGGCCATTGTTAGGACTGTGAGAGTCGTCTACCACTTAACGTGACAAATAGTACATGTATAATAGTTCAACCATTTTATGGGGTTCATAATTTTATAATAGTTAAACCATTTTATAATAGTTCAATTTTGTGAATGGGGGCAACAAACTTGGGCGTGGGTCAGTGGCTCTAGTTCAGACTCTTTAAAGAATTTCTTCGCAGCGCTATCTGTGCTTGGGCTTCCAAACTATGAAGCTGGAAGCTGCAATCATGTTGTATCTATGCACAATTTACTTACCATAACCTTATCTTTGGTTTAATTTTACTCTGATCAGTTTTCTATTCGAATTCCTATGACAAATTATCCTATTCAAATGAATAGTTAAAAAAACAAAAGGTAACGTGACTAACAGAATTTAAATGCAAATTTTTAATTCGCAAGGTATTAATTTTTTTTTAAGATAGCGTTCACGGAGACATCTGATACATTTTTTCCGGCTCCTAACTACAAGAGTTTCTCCTCTTTGACAGGAGTGACTCGTGCAAGATTCCTCCAAGGAAACCAGCAGGACATCATCAGGTGGGCTGAAACTTAGAGTGACCCCCAACCTTTAATTCCGAACAACTAAAAATTTCCATATTTATTATTTATGATAAAAATTCAGATTTTAATGCTTCTAAATTTAAAGAGATAAATAGTTGGGCCAGATGGTGTAATGGTTAGAATAATCACCTAGCAAGTGAAAAATCCAGATTCGAGTCCCGGTTTGGTCCACAAATTTTGTCTTTGAATTTGTTTAGTAATAAAAACTTTCAAACACGCTTTACACTATTGCATAACATGTTATTTGTTTCCACAATAAAATATTATTAAAGAACATGTTCTTTTAAAGTACACTTTTTGATATGATCAGGAATTTTTCCCCCAACCACCAAGTTGGGGTTTTACTTTACTTTTACTTAAGACACCGACCACTTTTAGAGGGCATTTTAAGGTGAGTGTGGGATGAAACGTTAGTGTGATAAATATTTTTAGTGGATGGTGTTTTTAGTAATCATATTACAAACTAGGGCCGACTGTCCTCGAGATTAGGGTGTTAATTAATCGCTCAGCAACCAACTACATTACCTTAACTCTTAGGCTTTTGCGGCCGGTGTCACAACTATAATCTAGTTCTTCCGGTTCACACAGCGTCAAAACTTTGTAGTTAGGTTGAAATATTTAGGTCTCGCTGCGGAGTACCATCTTCAGTCACTGGTTGGCTGAACTCCACAGCGAGACCGAAATACGAGGGTCGTCCAGATAGTAAAGAACGTTTTAGCATGGTCAAATAAAAAAACAAAATATCAACACAAAACTTGATTTACAAATGCATAGAACCTTCCTCTACTTTTCTACATGGTTGGCATGGATTTCAAGACACTTGTTGTAACGTGAGAACAGTTTTTCCATACCCATGTTGGACTCTTCTTTGACCAGGAAGTCTGGGTAGAAGTTGTCAATTTAAACAAAAACACAAATAATATATACACTATTTACATAACAGGCAAGTTCTAGGTGGCAGGTGAGACGTTACAAAGACTAAATATCTTCGACTGGTTCCTCAAAGAACTCCTGCAGCGAGTTCCAACCAAGAACTCCTCTTCTCCAACCAAGATGATAGCCTAGCTTTTAGCTGGTTGAGGTTAAGATTTCTCACTTCTATCGGCAGCTTGTTGAACATTCTGTACGCCTGAACCGGGTAACTATCCTTCACTTTGCTCAGCCTACACTGTGGTAAGTCCAGGTTCTTCCTGCCCCTGGTGTTGTGATCGTGAATCTTAACTCGAGTTAGTTCTGAAAGTGGAGTATAAGTCTTGAGACATTGTCAAGGATCAGCAACAATTTCTCTGAAAGCATTCCCCGTCTCTTGTTTTGGATGGCGCGTTGAAGTCGGCTTCTGAAAATAATCGTTTCCCCTCTTGGAATACTCTTTATTTGCCTATAAATTTCAATAGCTTTAACGTTTTGAGCACTTAGAAAACAAACGACACTTTGCACTTCACATACAGCGGGGTTTTCAATTATCGATGCCATTATTAATCACTGTGGAAACGAGACGCGTAATCACACAGCAACGAACCTACACTCAAACTGAAGAGGAAGGATGGATGCTAGCAGCTGCACACGCACTCGTAGTGGAGAAGGGTCTGCGCGGCTTGTGATGCGCAATCCTTCCTTATTTTCTGGATGACCCTCGTATTTCAACCTAACTATGAAGTTTTGACGCGATGTGAACCGGAAAAACTAGATTATAACTACATTACCAATGGCTTAACATGACTTGCGAACCATGGGAAGTGGCCATTGTGTGTAGCGCGGGTTGTTTAATTCAGCTGATTCGGTGCAAAGCAAGCTTAAGATCACCTTTCTCTCCGATTTGGGTTAGAGAAAAAACCCCTTTATCTTGTCAAAAAATACTTTAGGATAGATTTTCTGATAAACATGTGCCTAGGTAAGTTAGAAAATATTCAGTCATTTAAAAGTAAAGGTGGTGTGAGACTTTTGAAACATGCTGTACAATACACTTTTTCCATGATGGCACAAGTGCAATGAACACCACTATTTACGGAGAAAGAGGCTAGTGAGATTGAAAATGCTCAGATTGTTGAAGAGAATCCTGCATTCTTTGGAAAAAAATTTGTGTAATACCATTAAAACTTGGGAGTTGGTAATTTTCATGACGATGAGATTGTTGTTTCAGGAGTTTGGAAGAAGAATCTGCAAAACTGAACGAAGACGTGGCTTCCAAGCAAGAGGAGGTGAGAAGTGCTCAAGAAGAAATCAAGAACGCGTCCGACTTCTTAAACAGAACAGAAGTGACTGCACACCAGTTGAAGGTGAAGAGGTACCAGTTGTCGACAGAGATCGACTGGCTGAGAGACATGATAGATCATGACGAGGACGAGGGGTTTGAGAGATGCCTGGTGCAAGAGATGGAGAAACTGCAAGACAAACTAGAACAAGAAACAAAACTTTCTGAGGTAAACATTGTTATACAAAGGCTGTTCAGAAATTAACTTTAGTTGTTGTGTAGCAAGTAGACTAGCAAATCAATGTGTGTAAATTATATCTCAGTTTGAAAGTTCATAATAGTGACGGAGAGCAATTTAGTAAAAGGAAAGAACAGACTTTTCCTGCCACTTCGGAGAAAAACTACTCTAACGTTTGGGGTAGTTAAAACTCCACCCGTCTTCAGAGGACTACACTAATCTAGGAACTACATTTAATTAATATCTTAACTTAAGATGTAACCTAATCTTGGAATAGTCTTAGGTTAGATCTTAAGTTAAGATAATAATTAAATGTAGTTCCTAGATTAGTGTAGTCCTCTGAAGACGGGTGGAGTTTTTAACTACCTGAAACGTTGGGAGTAGTTTTTCTCCGGAAGTGGCAGGAAAAGTTCGTTCTTTCCTTTACTAAATTATATCTCATTAGAAACTAGAAAGCTTGACTCATTGTGAATCCAACATTGTGTTTAAATTTTGTTTTGTCATTTTATGATATCTAGATGTCAAACCAAAATTGACAAAATCACATTTAGAAAAGTGGTTGATTTTATGTCTATTTTTGTAGTTTGATTATTTAGTACAACATATTTACGGTAACATTTTCTGGCGGTTAATGTTAGATTTGGGAAATAGGGCACTAGGCCAGGATATGCTATCAAGAAGGAATATAAAGGAGACCAGGCTTGCCTGTATAAAGTACAAACACAAAGAAGAACAGAGCTTATCAAATTCTTTTTGATTTGACAAAAACCCTAGAAGGGCTGAAAATTAGACAGTCTGTGTGCTCCTATGTGTTTTTACTTTATCCAGGTGAGCCTGCACTCCTTTCTATTCATTTTTGATAGCATGATTGTTTGTTGCAATCAACTATGGTCAAAACATGAAATTTGTTTCCAATGTTTAAACAGTTTCAAATTTAAATTTGAGTACTAGCACAAGCCAAGTGAAAAATAGGCTAACCAGTTCTTACCTTTTAATATAAGAATCAAATCCACTTTTAGGAAATGAGAAGAAATTATGAACAGTCAAAAAATGACTCGGATGAAGCAAAAAGAGTGTTTGAAGAAATACAAAACACCATCATAGAAGAAGACAGAGTCAAATGTCCACTACTTGTAAGTTATATGCACTATAAACTACTATCTCTTTCCATGCACCTTATGTTTTGGGTGCGCAATTTAATAAGTCAGCTGTTGCAATAAACAATTCTTTTTGTTATGTCATTTTCAAGTAAACTTAAAATCATGAATCACCAATGTGGTTTGCGCTACATCGTCCTTTTGTTGTTGAAAGCTTTTTCAAAAACGAGTTTATTATCCTATCCCAACGACTCGTTTCGCGTTCACTGCAACAGAAGGCTGTCAAGGAGTGATTCCTTATCGTAACACTATTCTGACTTGGGCCGCCAACTTCCGAAATACAGTTTCTGCTATGAAGACCAAACCAAGTGGCCGACCTCATTCAGTTCGTACACCGGAAAATACCGAAACTGTTTGGCGAAGTGTTCTGCAAAGTCTCAATCGCTCTGCTCAAAAGCAATTTACGGTTCCTTACTTCATGTGACGGTTAGCTGTGAGGATACCTAAAAACCAAAGTGTTTGATTCAAAACCTTGCCCCATCCTTGAACTAATACAGTTGCCTCCGGGAAGTGATTGCTGCATTCATCACCCAATGATACGGAAGGTAACTGTGAATTTGCAGAAAAGCTGGGAAGCCCAATTGAAGGTCTTTGAGAAGCTCTCACACAGAAGTAGCAGGTCATGATATTATTTTTTATAAATGAAAATGACATGGTAGTGGTAACATATTAACGGTATTAAATAAATAAAATAGTATTTTGTTCCAAAGTTGTTCTGTATTGAAACCGTCAGGTTTATTTAGCGCACCCGGTATATATTATGTTTTGATACAGTAATGTTTAAAAAAGTAACTAGTTGGAACTATAGTTAGTCAAGACTAACACTATTAATATCGGACTTCCTAGTTGCACATGTGACAGTTGGCACTCGTCAAGTTTTATTTAGCAAAGAACTGTGAAACCGATAAGGCGATGACCGATGAAATAGCTAGAGAACTGATGAGTGGCAACAATTTGATAAAATTATATAAAAATGATAAAATTGAACCTGATACTGGAATTGACCAAAGGTTATATACAACATATAAAATTTAAAATATCCTCATCTTAAAAGTTGTGATTCTTAAGTTGAGTAATTTTTATATTTTCAGTGCAAGATCAACCAGTTAGAATCAAAAATCAAAAATATTTAGCGTAAAAAAGATTTGTTGAAAGAAGAAATAAAACAGTGTGATAGAAAACTGACGGAAATAGACACTGAAATCTCAGAACTGACAGAGAAACTTGATCAAAACACAGAAGAAGCAAGTCAAGTTTGTGAACCAGTGAGAACCAGAAGGTAGGTTTCGAATAAATTATCGTTTATTGCAGTTAAGCTTTAGAAAGCAGTGCATTGACAAACAGCAAACAATGACAAAGTCAGATTAAATTGTACACTAAATCAAAGAGCTTATTTAGTTTAAGAAAATATAAACTTAACATTTCGGCTTTTGCCGGTTGGTGTCACAACTATAATCTAATT
This sequence comes from Matsumurasca onukii, assembly GCA_018831715.1. Taxonomy (NCBI): domain Eukaryota; kingdom Metazoa; phylum Arthropoda; class Insecta; order Hemiptera; family Cicadellidae; genus Matsumurasca; species Matsumurasca onukii. Next base: position 11,249,762 of record CM032064.1, read on the forward strand.
CTCCCAAATATGTTAAAGTATCATAAAAAAAGAAGCTAACACTTTTTAAAATTCAAATAGGGATTGAAGTGTGTACTGAAGTAACTACTAATATGAGTTATCTATAGTAGTCCTAGTACCAAAGACAATACATGTGTTGTCTTTGCTAGTACATAATAGGAGTGGACAGTAAATTGGATTTTTCCTTTCGTGTGAGAAACACTTTTTCTTGCTTGATTTCAGAAAATGTTCAGGTAGGACTAAAAGCTAATTTCAGTCATTACAAATCAAAAAGAAAAGATTGGAAAATTGAAAACGGTTCCTTTACAGTAAAATTGTATTTCTAATTATTACAAGGAATTTATAACATTCAAATGCCAAAAGGAGTTCAAATAATAACTAACTAATTTACTCCTTGAAAAGATAAAATAATTTTTAAATGTTTAATTGGATTGTTTTGTGATAAGGGAGATTTTAATAGGAATTCACCTAGTAAACTGACTATCGATCAGAGTAAAAATATCAAAAATGAGATTGTTTAAAAGTTTCCTCAAATTATCACATCTGTAAAAAAACTCTCTTTATATTCCTGTCCAAACAATCTCTCTGTCCTCAAAATTCCCCAAAATATTCGCCACGCTTCAAAAATGCTCCAGAAAATCCTGTTTTTAGAGAATTTCTGCCCGATTTTTGGGATTTTAATTTTGTAAAGAATTTCCTGATTTTTGGGTCTCATCTATCCCTTACATAACCAAAAAATACTTACTTGTGAATTGACAGGTTAGGTTTAACTGTGATTTGTTGGTTTCGGCGTAATTGATGAGAATCTCCATCACAGTGTGTCTGTTAATACCATCCTGCAATAAAACAAAAGTCTAAGCCCGACAATTCCATGAACAAGATTAATTAACCCTTGCAGTGTGGCTAACGGATGTTTGCTCAGACTAGACTTGGGCCAAAATGCGGTAGAATATATTTTCCAACCCCTATTTCAGAACATTGTACAGGGTCACACACGGGAACCTGACAGTTTACAAATGAACAGTGTACAGTGATGTTTTAAGACTAAAACCAAATCTTAATAAATAAAACAATGGAAATATGATGCCATTTCAGGAAAAGAAGACGTTCATAGTTACTCCGGTTCATTTCGGCAGCCACGTCAAGACTCCTGTTAGCAATCGTGGACTTTCACAACACCCCATCTCCAAATTTTCCAATCTACAGAGGGAAATTCCAATGTAACTTTTCCCCGGAATTCCCTTATGCTGCACACCCTACAAGTCAAAACTGCAGAATGCAAATTACCATGAAGACGTCAAACTCGTCAAGGAAGTAGAAGGGGGATTTCAATTGTTGTTCATTGTTGTTAATTTCAATTGTAGCAATAAATATTGTATTGATTAATTTATTGACTCATAATTTTGTTCAATATTAACACTACTGAACATTTCTTTTATCTTGGTATGTATAGTCACCATGCTGGGTGTGCGTGTGCCAGTGGCGGCTCGTGACTGTTTAGCGGGGGGGTTCACACCACCCAGAGGGGTTTGTGGGGTGAGCCCCCCAGCAAGAAGGGGGGTTTGGGGGCCCTCCCCCGGAAAATGTTAACATTTTAAGGCTTAAAACATGGTGTTTTAAGCTAAATATTAGGGATGGGCGGGATTGAAATTTCAACGGAAACAAGCGAGTAGAATTTTTTTCCTGCTTTAGTTTTGGGAAATTTTTGACCGGGAAATATCAAAGAAAAATATGACATTGCAGAAAAACTTACCAAGAACAAAATGTTTAAATATTTTTGACTAGGAGTTAATAAACAAGTCACGGCATAGGTGGAAAAATTGTTTTAAGTGAAAAAAATAATGTCAACTTGTCAAGCTATAGCTAGCTGACCACACCAACATCAAAATAACCTAAAACATTACAAGTCAAATAAAAAATTTAACTAACCTTTGCCTACCAGAAAATATTTAACTAAATTATTAAGGTTATGACATATAGATATTCAGGTAATTTTTAATTATTGTTTCCTATTCCATCCTATCACATCAAGTTTCAGTTAAACCAGCCTACTAATACCCTAACTTCTACTGACAATCACAGTTATAATTTGAGTTTGCTAGGCTGTAACACTATAAAACATTAAAATTAACTTTATAGTGCAGTAAAATATGCGTAATGTATATTTCAAGTGTTTGAAAAAAAACTTATATGACTAAAAAGTAAAAATGAGTAAATAAACAAGCTGAGCTTACGTCTTTTCCCAAAATATGTCGTGACGTGAGGTTAGGTTCTGAATATACTGACAAATGAGTGTTCCCTAGTATAAAAACATTATTAATTTTGTCAAATGAAATTATCATTGAGTAAATGGAGATGAGATAAGGGAATAACAAACACACACTACACTCTCCTCAAAGCTCGATCTCACTATATCACATGCATACAGAGAAAATGCTGTGATTGGCTATGTAACCCGGCCCCTATGTGGTTGCCTAGCAACAGCTAATGACGTAGTAGACAGCTGATAAGGGTGCAGCTGTCCCACTCAAAACACCCGGCATCTGCCTTCCCCCTCCCGCTCACACACTGCAGCTGCTGTCTTCCCCTCTCTTCTTTCCTTCTCTTCCCTTGTCTTTTCCACCTGTCATCTCTTTCTTTGCCTTCACCCTCATCTCTTTGCGCTGGACAGACACAGTGACCCCCCTCTACTTGCTATTGCAACTATCGATTTAAGTGACTAGTTGTGTATGTTAGTTGTTATTTTCCGGCTGGAGGCCATTTGTGGCGTCGACTGCCATCTTGACCAGCTTGTTTACCTCGTAATACAAATATTGCATCATCCTCTTATCTCGTCCGTTCTCAGTCGCTGCTGGACATCAATGTTACCTAGTACGTTGTTCAAACTGCTGGCACTAAATATTTGGAAGGAATCTTCTAGTTAAAAGAGAAATCGTGTTTGAAACAACTTCTAGTACATATACTAAAAGCACATACAATAAAATATAAAAAATTCCAAATAATTCTTGCTCGAAAAATTTCCTGTTACTTTCAGGATCCCGCTCGGCTTACGGGATAATAAAATTCCCGAGGAATTCCCGAAGTCACAGGACTTGCCGTCCTACTAAATATTAAGTAAAATTTATTCTTTTATCTAACAATTTTTTTTAATTTTCTGATATTACCATTTGGTATAACATATTATACATAGATATATAATGTATACCTTAAATTATCATAAATGAAACTTTGATTAAGTTAAAATCATTTCTGTGCAAGTACTGAAGGGCTAGAGAGAACAAACGTATTATGTCAAAAATATACACGATATTAAACTTATTCACAATCTTAAAACTACAAATGAGAATGACGGCAGGAAAATAGTTATAGCCTGTTTAAAACTTCCGAACAAAATTTGTTTTAAATAATTTATTTTGTATTTTTGTACACTTTCTATTGCTTCAATATTAAAACACACATCATAAATGACACATACAATAGAAACACGTCTTGACAGACTACAGTGAGATGACAACAAACAGTGAGGGAGGTCAGCGGCACTAACTTGGCGAGTGTTCGGGAATCCACCAAGAACCAACAATGAGAACGCACGAGCTGTCAAGAAATCAGCTCCGCAGCTCTGTGCGTTGTAAAGCGGCCTCCCCTCTGGAGGGTAAATGGACCATTCCGATCTCGTAATAGAACAGGAGCTGCCCAGAACAGAGCTGCGTACCGGGCAGCTCCTACTCAGGAGTTTGACTTCTTGCCCGCAACAAAAGCGTAGGCGCTAGGTGTCTCATTCTTGTGGCGCTTTACTTTGAAACTAACAAATGAATTTACCAATCTCTACTAAGTAAATTTTAATGTAATCCTTGTATATTGTAGGGAATTCACGTGCTCATGTGCTCCTATAGATGAGCCGCCACTGGCGTGTGCATTTCTTGAACACTCCTCCAATTTTGGAACACTCCTCACAATACCTTTCCTTGGAGGAGACCAAAAACCTACCCCAAGTCTCCCCACACAGTATTTTGGTTATGTCCATGGTTTGTTTTGTAGAAAGTGTTTGCTTAAGAGCAAAGAGGGTATGAAGATTTAAAAAAATAAAATAGCTGATGTTGAATAGACTAACCCTAAAGCTAACGGTAAAATCATAGTCAATGAGTACGAAGCTGGGGATGAGAAGAATATTTTGTCTCAAAAAGCGTATTGTGATGCCTACAACCCTAGGTTGAGTTACTAGTTAAAATGCAGTAAATATAACTTTTCCATTTGTTGTGCAAGTTCTAGGCTGATCAATAGGTGTTTGTGTTTATATTTCGAAAAGTATCCATTAATGAAGAACTGTGTTTGGGAGAGGTTAACTCAATTTATACATGTTTTAACCAGGGGTGTAATGGTGCGGGAACGCTTGGGAACGGCGTTCCCACACTGAAAAAATGCATATCACTGTTTCAATAAAATATTAAAATTTTAAACAATTTCGGGGGGAAGGTTTTCGGGATTTCCCCTTCCCCTAGGTGTTTCACACTCCTTAATCTGCTTCATAAAGTGCCTCGGTACCATACAATTACATTCATATTTATGATAACCCAGATAAAATTTTGCGTTCCCACTCTGCCAAATTTACCACTACACCACTGGTTTTAACTTATGCTGGAAGCCATCAAACGAAATAGTTTCAATTTACTAAGGTTAGATTAGGTTTCTAGAGGTCGTGAGTATATACTACAATTGTCATTTTCTTTCAGGTTTGTAAGTAAAAATACAACTAAGTTTAAGGTATATTGCAAGAAATAACTGATATTTCAAATAACTTTGATTAATTACGGCATTATCTATAACGTAAATTAATTACAGCATTATTTTTTAAAAATTTATGGCTATCAATGAAACAAAATTCCACTTGACAGATTACAATTTACACCAGTTAAATGTTTATTTACTTTAGGAAGTTTTTTTATTAATTTTGCTTTTTGCTCAAGAGCACGTAGAAAACCATGAAATGAAAAAAGTCTTTATTTACGTGGCAAAGTTAGGACTTTATAGTCCTCTCTACCACCGTCCCTGACCACCGCCCCAAAGCGAGCCCGAGATTCGATTGATTTAACATTATCAGGAAGGGCGTTCCAAAGGCGACATGATGAGACAATAAATGATTTTCCAAAAACTGATGATCTCTGCAGAGGAATCGACAACAGAAGAGCTCCTGTTCGAGTGTTACGGGAACTTATTTGTGACATACCGTAAATGTGAATTGGTCAGAAAGGTAAGTAGGATTCTTTAGTCTGATGATAGTGTACAGTAGAGTTAAAATGTCAAACTTTCGGAGAGATTTCATCTTCAATATGGACAGCTGTTCAAAGTAAGGTGTAATGTGGTCAACACGTCGTAAGTTAAAAATAAAACGGATGCAGTAATTTTGAACACGCTGCAGTCTGTCAGACAGTTCAATTGTCATGTCGTTTGTGACGACGTCACAGTAGTTAAAGTGGGGTAGCGCCAAAGTCTTTACTAGCATCGCTTTCACGTTGAATAGAAGAAATAAAGCAAAACACTTCAAGCTGTGAATGCAGGCAGAGACTGTTGCAGGTAGCAGTAACGGTTTCGTTCCAAGTCAGTGATTCGTTAATTATCAGACCAAGATATTTGACTTTGTCAGAGTAGTTTAGTTCGACGTCGTAGAGTTTGAGTCTCGGGAACGTGAGCAGGTCGATTTGTACCATTGACTTTTAATATCAATGATTTGTACCATGTGACTGTTGTTAGGGTTTTCCATAGAGAATCAAAATGAAAATTTAGAAAAGTGATTAAATATAATCCATTGACTTTAAATATACAACCTAAACATTTAATAAATATCTATTTTCCCAGTTGCAGGACCTTGTTTTATTACAGTTACCTTGGTTGAGGGCCTGTAGATCCTGGTGCAGGTTGTAGTCCAAACACGTGTTCATGGCGCTTGTGCTGCATCATCAGTAGACACAATAGTCACTATTTACATTGATATTAATACTAAACACTATTAAAACTATCAAGTTTTAATAGTGTTCGTCAAATCGTCATAAAAACATGACCTGACAATAGGCATTGCCTTTGAAAGGCCTCGTTCAAAATAAAAATTTTTAAATATTGGTTATACGTTTAAAATTATTTTTATTACTCTTTCCAATATTGAGCATGTTCTTCCTTCAAATTAATTTAAGGTTAAGATAGATAAGGAGTGATAAATTAACAAAGTAATAGATAACAGATCCAATTTGTGTACATAAGACATTAACAGTAGATAACTAGTAATATACAATGTGCATAAAATTAAATAGAAATGAATGAACTTATTCTAACTAAGGATTGGGAGGTTTCTTTTGTGGCCTTGTCCCAGCCAGCGCACATACTGTAACATCAGGCTGTCCTCAGACCTGCGACTACACAGAACCTTGGTCCCTGCATGTTACAGCCCGCCATACACTGTGTATCTCAACACAGCTTATCTTAAAGCCTGGATAGAAGCAACCACAAAAGAACTGTACGAATCAGCAAAAATGTCAATTTCTGAGGAGCATGTGTTGTAAAGTCTAACCATATTATTGATAGGCGAGCTGTAGCCCAAATTAGTTCTTGAAAACTGAGTTGAAAACAGCAGACGGTTTCGTGAAGAAGCTCTTGAAATATAAAAATTTAGTAAAGACAAAAATTTAGAGTCATCTATTGACTCCTCGTAGCAATTTAAATAAATACGATAAAGTGGAAAGTTTTCTTCTTTTTTGTAAGTCTAGTAGGAATACCTTTGGGTTGATGTGTACCATGCTAAGGTAGAAGACAAATTTGATACTTTCTTTAATATTTTTAAATATTATTTTGATTTGTGTTTTCCAAAGGTTCAGAGTAGATTATTAACGAATAAATTAAATTGGGTGTCAAAAGAAATAATTGAAATAAAGAATAATTTAGCCTCTGTTAGTAAATTTGTTAGATGTAATAGGGACCCTGAGTGTAAACAAGTTATGAATGTCATGAAACAAAATTATAATAAAAGAGTACAGGAGGTTAAAAGCAATTACTATGGTAACTTAGTGAATAATTCAAATAATGTAAGTAAAACCACTTGGCAAATCATTAATAAAGAAGTGGGCAAATAAGGGCAAGGAAAATATTATTAAACTCTTAGCAAATGACCATAATAGCCCTAATGTTGTGTCTCAAAATATTAATGATTTCTTTACAAGTGTAGTTGAAAAGAATGTTGTTCCTAAAGTTAGTTGTAAAGATCTCAATTTTAATTACCATGGATCTGAGTTAGAGGCTTTAAAAGTGTCATTTATTCCTAAACAAATTAATTATGAGGAATTAGATAACATTTTAATGCAACTTAAAAGCAAATTATCATCAGGATGGGATGAGATACCAATTACAATAATAAAGTCAGCCCTAAAAAATCTACTTAAACCATTGCTTCATGTCATAAATTCTCTTTCATTACTGGTATATTTCCAAAAATTAAAATCTCAAAAGTAAAACCATATTTTAAAATGGAAATCCCAAAGACATAGCCAATTATAGGCCAATATCTTTAATATCCTCCTTCAAAATTTATGAGTCAGTAATGTACACGCAACTTTCTAAATATCTTGAGGATAACCTCATTCTTGATGACCAACAATTTGGTTTCAGGAAAGGAAAGTCAGTAGTAAGTGCTGGGATTGACTTTATTGAATCTGTCATAAATTCAATGGACTCAAAAGAAATGGTTGTTGGCATTTTCATGGACATGACTAAAGCGTTTGATAGTGTATCTCATCCCACTTTAATAAATAAGCTAGCAAGTATAGGGTTCAAAAAATGGTTTAAAATGGTTTGAATCCTATCTAATTGGTAGAGAACAGTATGTTGACATATCCTATGTCAATGAGTCCAACTGTTTAACTTCAGCAGTTTCTAAATCAAATGTAATTAACTATGGTGTACCACAAGGGTCTATTTTAGGTCCTCTGTTATTTTTAGTTTACTTAACTGGTTTACCGTCAATTATTAACATTCCACATAAGGCTTGCCTTTATGCAGATGACCCTAATCTTAAAATAGTTGGACAGTCAGCATCTGACATAGAAATTAACTCATTTATAAATTTGTCTCAAGTTTCTCAGTATTTGCAGAGTATTAATTTGCTTCCTAATCCAGTTAAAACTAAGTACATTCAATTTTCCTGTTCTAAAAGAGATAATAGCAATAGTTTAAGCATTTGTATGGATAAAGATATGGTAGAAGAAGTTAACTGTGTGAAATTTCTGGGTTTAACCATTGATAAACAATTAAGTTGGAATGATCACGTCAATAGGGTTTTGTCAAAAGTTTCTTCTGGGCTTTATGCTTTGAGGCAGATGGTAAAATTAAGTAGTGTTGAAACATTAAAACAAATTTACTATGCTTTTATTGAATCTCATACTTTGGGTTGTGTTTGTATGGCTACATCTGCCCATAATTTAAATAAAATTTTAATTCTACAAAAGAAAGCCATACGAGCAATTTTAAAATTGGGTTCACAAGACTCTGTAAAGAATATTTTCAGTCATTGGGGTTCATTACTGTTCATGGGCTTTACATTTATCAAATAATAATTCACCTTAAAATAACTTAGACAGTGTTTGTGCATTAGGAACCTCACACAGTTACAACACTAGATACAGACAACTTTTGGCATTTAACAGTCATAGATTACAAATGTATGCAAAGAAACCAACATATGCTGGCTTAAAGTATTTTAACCATCTGCCTTCAAATTTGAAAGAAGAACCTAATTTAAATATATTTAAAAGAAAGCTTAAAGCACTTATTATAACAAAAGTAATTTACTCATTTGATGAATTTTTTGACTAAAATTGAACAGAATGTATAATTTAGATTAATAGTAAAATTACCTTGACTAAATTGTATAATATAATAATTTAGTAAGTTACTTAAAATATCTTTTTTAGATAACTTAAGCTATAGTAAGTCTTTTTGAAATCTGTAAGTTAATGTATGCGATGACACCATTCATGTACTCTGGTACTTTTTTGAATAAAGATGATTTGATTTGAGTATATTAAACATGCATAGTAATTCCACGTATAGAATTACATTTGTATAATATCCAAACTCCTTAAAGAACAAAAGCCTTAAAAAACTTGTTTAAACACTTTCAATAAAATCTGAGTAATATCTTGTATGAGGGTTCCAGACTATTGCCCCATAATCAAGCCTTGAGCGTACTAGAGCATTGTAAAGTAAAAGTATTGCTTGAGTGCTATTGAGAAAGTTACAGGATCTACGAACGAAGCCCAAGACTGAATATGCTGATTTGCAAACTGATAAAATATGGTTGTTAAGGCAGTTTCGATCGAACGTTACACCCAGATCCTTGACACTAGTTTTCCGCTCTAAATTATCATACGATCTTATATTGAAATAAAATTTTATTTTCATCAGACCTTCTGGTAAATGACATTACACAACATTTTTACGTTAATTTTCAAGTTGTCATCGCTCCACTCTACAAGTGAATTTATGTCTTATTATTTACTATAATAAACGTAAATTATTTAAACCTTGAAAACCAAGCACGTCATTCAGCCTGATATGCAAGTCAACAAAACCTTGATAACCTGCAGAACTTTTCCAAACTTGCAAGACTCCACGATGTATTGAAGCATAACAAGTCATAAACTACAATTGAATTATTGGAGGCGGAAAAAGCAAGTCTGAAAGCAAAAGCTAAAGTGCAGGATTCTGAAGATGCTCAGATACATTGAGGTGGACTGGTCTATCTTTCACAATAAAAAACCAATTACTACAAAAAATAAACTCCAAATTTTAGACGAAATTAACAGAACCAAAACTAAACAACCGGTCTCTACACACGAAAGAAAACCTATTAACGCTCAAGTAAAATATCAAAATAAGAAAATCCCTTTTCGCAATCATAGGAAAAATAAATCTTACACACGGTGCAATCTTCCCGTGCACACTATTCACATAGAAGGAGACAGCCACGCACTACACATAGTTGGGATGTTACAAAAACAAGTGACAAAGAAGACTACGGTAACTGGCGTGATGAAACCTGGAGCCAAGCTGCTGGGAGTGACTTCAGGCAGCCAACCTCCGCCAGGGACCTATTCTGTTCTGCTGGCCATATAGAAATGGCTCTGATCAAAAATTATGTCACGGAGCTCGTGTGAAGGTATTAAATCTGGATAGCTTGAAAAGGTCCCACTTCACACGTCATGGAATACACCTAACTATCTGCTCGGCAAACGCTACTGGGATTTGCTGCTACAAGTGCTGAGGTCAGCATCCCGCACACTAAACAACTCCTGTGCTCCTACCAAAAAACTCTCAACCGGCCCCTGAGCGCCAGCAGCAGCCGACTACTCTGCCACACGACTCCTACGCAGAGGCGGTGAGAACGAGCAAGGAGGACGAACCGCCACAGAACACCTCAGGACCACCAGCATCCCGCTCCACAGCACCAGTCTACCGCAAGACCAGAAGAAGTTGTAGCCTTAAGCCAAAACTCGTTTCCACCTTTGCACAGTTTTTTAGGGACTCCACTTCAAGCATTCGCCACAACTAAAACTTTGCTCTTAATTTAGACACCAAGCAGGTCAAACAACCGTATAAACTACTAAAATACAGGCAAAATCTAGGTTAAAATTGGTTTTTTTTTGTTATAGCCCTTGAACGAATAAAGATACAAAATAATGTTTTATACAAAAAATGTTAATATTAAAATTATTTTTACGATGATATGCAACATGATATACCTTACTATTTGATGTTTTTAACCTATTCATTATCAAACAAATTCAATGTTTACATCGACTTTGAGGTTGAAAATGTTTCTAAAACATGGTTTTACAAAATACTGTTGAAAAGCTCGTCAAAATGTGAGAAACAATATGTAAACGCCATATTTCTAATCGAGTTGACAATTTCACTACAGGGCGTCCCATAAATATGATAAATGCTTACGCGATTTATGTTTATAGCTCTAGTTTTGTATCGGGGCGACATATCAAAGAAATTGTTTCGTCAATATGTCGAGAATTGTCTTCTGTTTAAAATTATGTTCTGTTTAACACTGATAACCAGCCACACTGTATATAATAATAATTAAATACGAGAGCCACTATCTGAATAATATTTTATTGTGTTAATAATTTAGTAGCAACATTCTTTTAGGCCTATCAGTAAGTCGAGTTGTGGGGCAGAGTATTAGAGTTTTCTTTGACAGAGTGACATAAATTGTCTTGAGCCTGTCGTCAGGGCCCGCACCGGGTACACATAGTGGGCAATACATTGAGGCCCCTATATTGACTGTTTTGGGCAGTATTAAATATTAGGGATACTTGGCGGATTTGTGTGTATTTAAGTTTAAGGTTATTGTGGTGAATTTTGGACATAAGGCCTGCCGTTGGATTTGAAAGCAGTTGGGCAGTGTAGCTGGGCAGCTATACATAGCTGAGCAGTGTAGAGATCCATTTCACCGGAGTCCTAGCGTAGTGGGCTTAGGCCCGGCATGTGAAAACCAAATAATAAGCACAGTACAGAATAGAAATTCCAGTGTACTCGAGCCTGATTTTGTTAGCTGTTACCGGTGGGTATTGTAGACCCCCGTTGTGTAGGTCGCACCAAGGAGAGCGGAGCTTGCAGGCGACCAGTTCTGTGAGAGGTACTGTGCTACTCACAGTATTGCCCACTATATGTACCCGGTGCGGGCCCTGACGACAGGCTCAAGACAATTTATGTCACTCTGTCAAAAAACTCTAATACTCTGCCCCACAACTCGACTTATTGATAGGCCTAAAAGAATGTTGCTACTAAAATATTAAAACAATAAAATATTATTCAGATAGTGGCTCTCGTATTTAATTATTATTATATACAGGGTGGCTGGTTATCAGTGTTAAAAAGTTTTTCTGGGTAAACCACATAGTAAATGTGACTTCAAAAAAATATTTAAAAATGCCCTACTCAAAAACTCATATAGTTATTCAATGTTTTCTTGAATTTGAAAAAATCAGTGAAATTACACATTCAACCTCAAAAGTCACAACCTTAACGTAGGTTTGACCTAATTTCATGGTAGTTTTTGAAATCTACATTAAATTTTCTACAAAAATAAACCAAATTGCATTTTTTAAATCTTACTTTAAGCTAAATAAACTGCTGTTCAAAGTTAAAAGAATTAATATTTTTAAAAAGATGAAAAAAGTAGACTAAATAAAAATTTTTTCCAAATCATTTAAGAAGCTGTCAAATATTTTTAAAAACTTCCTCATCAAATAAGCTTTAAAATGATATGCTACAGTATATTAATACAAAATTATTCATCACTGAATTTTTATGCTGAAAGCTAAAAAACACGGAGGATTGAAAAACTCGATAATTAGAAAACAAATCTGCTTTAATGACTTAACAACTTTCAATCTGTTTTTATACCTCTTTTCAACTTTAAACAATGTGTTAATGTTTCTATGTAATCTAAAACACGAAAACAAACCATTAATTCATTAGTTTTAGTACTTTGATTGTAAAATAAAAACAATTAAACACAAAACTCACATTTTATTCACATCACAAATGACAAATTAAAGCTTGATTCACTCTTTCACTTTATCTTCTGCTCAAGTTGAGCACCGGTCTCCCTAATACACATCCTTGCCCTTTTTCGCATCGCTGCCACTGTAACCTTGTTAGTTAAAATGTCTCTAAGTTTGTTTGCAGCTTCAAAAATCCGATTTTGCAGGTCTTCTTCGTTGTGGAGCAGTCATGTACACTTCACTTTTCATATACCCCCATGCGAAGAAATCCAGCAGATTGAGGTCTGGTGATCTTGGTGGGGCGACAACTTTGCCACGACCAATCCATGTGGGGTAGTTCTCGGTCAACCACGTGCGCACGTCATTGGTAAAATGGGGCGGTGCACCGTCATGTTGGAAGATGAGATCTTCTCTCTGCTGCTGGGTCAGTTCGTCAAGAAGTTGGGGCAAGTTGTGCTGTAGGAAATCTAAATATTTCTCTCCTGTCAAGTTTCCTTCAATGATATGTGGTCATAAAAACACGTTACCTATCAGGCCAGCCCACACATTGATACTAAATCTATTCTGAAAAGAGGATTCCCTCATCGCCTTTAGGTTTTCTGTAGCCCACACGTGCATGTTGTGTGAGTTGAATACTCCTTCTTTTGTAAACCGTGCCTCATCAGTCCAAAGTATTTTCTTAAAGAAGTGGTACTGTTCAACGTCTTTATTCAATAGCCAGCCACAAAACACAACTCTGGCTTCGTAGTCATTAGGTTCAACTGTTCAAGTGACTGTACAAGAGTAAAATGGTAAGGATGAAATTTATTGTCCTTTAGAACAGTTGATACTTTCCATCGCGAACAGCCAGTGGCGCTAGCAAGCTGCCTAGTGCTCACTTCTGGGTTCTCTTCCACCCTTGCTAAAATATCTTCCTCAACATCAACATCTATGTTCTGGCCTACCTCCTTCTTGGGTCTCTGAAGACATCCTGTTTCCAACATTCGTTGATGGAGCCTGGTAAAAACTTGTGTACTGTGCGTAACTCGATCAGGGTACCGCTCACCGTACTCTCTTTGAGCCGCTAACGCATTACCATTACAAAATCCGTAAACAAAGTGCATGTCCGTGTACTCACGATTTGAAAAAGACATCTTAATTGTTGGAACTACTAGCAAATACTAAATGAGTGACAGGACAACAATTATCAAATAGAATATTCAAGAATGATTCGGTTTGATAATTCAGGAATGGACAGACATCTTATCTTACTATCATTATCTAAAAGATAAGCTTTGGTCAACTCTGATTAATAATGAAAGTACCTATGAATCAACAACATCCATCAGTTATAAATATCCAAAATATTACTTTTGCCTACCAATTGTAATATCGATAATCTTCTAAAAGTGTGTATGTTTGTTTAAAGTTTTTATTGTAAGATTTTACAAGTACCTTGAAATTATTAAATTATTATTAAGTATTATTATTAAATTATTAAGTATTATTGAAATTATTAAATTATAGTCAATTAAAACTCTTTTTTTATTTTTTAACCTGAAAGAATTTATTTTAGGTATTTGCAACCTGCTGGTAAAAAAGTCAACCTCTAATTGAATGTTGTATGATAAGCCAATAACATCCACTTCATGGCTCTTATTCTTGGACTGACATGTTTTTCAGCATTCAATGTGTTATTTCTTGGGTTTAACTGTGGAAAATATAACATTGTAGCATACCATTTCAAAACTTATTAGATAAGGAAGTTTTTAAAAATACTTGACAGCTTCTAAAATGATTTGGAAAAAAATATTCTTTAGGCTACTTTTTTCATCTTTTTAAAATTATTAATTCTTTTAACTTTGAACAGCAGTTTATTTAGCTTAAAGTAAGATTTAAAAATGCAATTTGGTTTATTTTTGTAGAAAATTTAATGTAGATTTCAAAAACTACCATGAAATTAGGTCAAACCTAAGTTAAAGTTGTGAGTTTTGAGGTTAAATGTGTAATTTCACTGAATTTTCCAAATTCAAGAAAACATTTAATAACAATATGAGTTTTTGAGTGGGATTTTTTAAATATTTTATTGAAGTCACATTTACTATGTAGTTTACCCAGAAAAGTTTTTTAACACTGATAACCAGCCACCCTGTATATGTCAAGGTCAGTAACCAGATTCTGAGTGGCCTCTCAATATAAAACTTGTCACAACAGATCAGTTCTTTAATATTTTATATTCAATGACCCAATAAAATAATTATAGCTAAATATGGAAGATATAATAGGTACTGGTCAACTCACCCCAGAATCACTATTCACTCACTCACTGTGTTGACTCACTAGCCACAACCGTCTCCACAGACACACTCACAGTCAGTCTGACTTGCTGGAGTCCTCCTCACACACACACTGACTATCTGACTAGACACAGAGACTCCCTCTGTTATCTCTCTGTACCCCTCTCTCACCCTCTTGCAGTGTGCACTCTTCACAAACCAGAGCACCAGCTGTTCACACTGCATGAGCTTGCATGTCCAGCACAGTCCAGCTGCACAGGCCTTCACTCTCACATACAGGAACTTACATGCCCAGCACAGCCCAGCTGCACAGGCCTCCAGTCCTCCACTGTCAGAGACAACGACTTTTTGCCAAACAAATCAAGACCAAGCAAAACATAACCCCTTGGCAAAATGACTCATCACACATTTATGACTTATTCAGTATAAATGTGCATGTTGAATATCAATAGGTTTATCAGAGCAGTAATAAAGTTTGAAGTACAAATGCTTTCCATTTAATTATTTTCAACTATTCCATGCATATGCCACTCTTTTCAAGTTTTTGCTGTTTATTTCAACAATGTAGTTATTGATGAAAATAATTATGGCAAAAAAGGTAAAGGTAAAGTTTGTATTGTTTAACGAGGCGAAGCTAGGACTAAAAATTCCTCTCTACAACTCAACATCGACCTTTACCTAGCGTTGCCGTATAGTCACATTACAAATGTAAGTGGTGACTGCGGGGACTCGAACTCGCGCCAGCGGAGCTATGAGCTCCGGAGTTGCGAACGATTCCAACCCGCCACGGGTCTACTAACCTGGTATCGCTGCATATGATGAAAATGTGTATACCAAAAGATCATAATTCATAATTTTTGAGTTGTTTTGTTTAAATGACGAGTACATACATTTTTTAAACGTTTTTGTCAATTATACCCTATGAATTACGTTTTTGGCCACCATTTTGAAACGCTAATATTTTTCAACAAGACTTTCACCAATTTTGTTTACTTACATAGCCCTTTACAACGATATACAACACGATAAGGTTTAGTATTTGAAAAAAATTAGATATGGTAATCATAGTAGACCATTTTCAAAATTTGGGGTTTTTTGGTGGGTAATAAGGTGTTTGAAATAGCATGTTGTTGTATATCGTTGGAAAGCTTACGTCATGACAAGTAAAAATCAATAATTATATTTTCGGTTTAAAAAATATAAATGGAAATACAGGGCGTTTCGTAATTCGATTTTTTTTTAGATTTTCTACCACCATTTTGTAATGGCTCAACAAAAAACAACTGTTTCTTCATCAATGTTTTTTATTTAAAGGGAGCTTTAAAACTATGTATAGCATGACTTCCCTTTATATTTGAAAATTTCGAGATTTGAACCCATGACCCTCGGTTTTTGATACACCCTGTATACTAGAAAGTAGAAAATAATTTTCCTGAATTCATTGAACCGGTTTTAATTTGGAATTTTTCGTTTCACTCAAGTTGGCCAACCCGT
Source organism: Matsumurasca onukii (assembly GCA_018831715.1). NCBI lineage: Eukaryota > Metazoa > Arthropoda > Insecta > Hemiptera > Cicadellidae > Matsumurasca > Matsumurasca onukii. Next base: position 11,266,092 of record CM032064.1, read on the forward strand.
TCTCGAGATATACATATGATACGGGTGGTCTGAGACACCTTGTATAGTCTATAAATATATTTTTAATTATATTTCCAGTCGGTCCTGGTGTAACACGGCACTCACAGACCAGCCACAAAACAGACAACAGTGAATGAAGGCGAGCTTAAATAAGACGATGAATAATGTAATGGTGTGATGAATAGATAGGTAGGTATGGGACAGAGCTATTATTGTTATTATTCCAATTGAAAAGTAATCTGTAGAAATAAACTGCAGAAATGCCGTACCACTGAACCAGTACCAGTTCCAGAGGACGATTGCGGTTCGGACTACGGACGTGTAGTGGGGAGCGACTGGCGTATCATGATCCTGTTTCTCCACACTGAAGCAAGCTTTCTGAGCAAACTGTTGAAGATACGACCAAAATACTCAGGACCATTTTTGTAGAAGATTAAATTTAAAGCTCGTATGGGCTAACACAAACTAAATGTTTTTACAGGTTTTCTAGAATTGTTACGTGTCAGTTTTAGGGTTATAATTTTCACTAGTAGTTAGGTCTTACTAATGACCGCCATCTTAAAAATAATAAAATTATCATACATGTTAATAGCCTATGTATTAACCAGGTATATAAAATTGCATAACAATTGGTCCAGTGGTATTTGCGTGATTGAGTAACAGACACACACCATGCATCTAATTTTTATAAATTAGTATAGATATTTCAGAAGCTCTTACCAAGGGAGATACTTTCTTAAAAGACTTAAAAGAAAATGTAAAATAAATTTAATAACAGTAATTAAAAAAATATATCTTAAAATTAAGAGGTGACTGTTTTACAGTGAATTTTTCTTCTATATAACTCTATATATGAAAAATTGCATCTTATCGCCACATTCTGATATAATTATATGTCTTGTTTTAAGCTGAACCAAATTTTTAGAACTTTTGAGTTATTATGCCAGTAATGCAGTTTTTGTGTCTGTTTTAGACTAATTATTACACCACCAATTTGTTTAAAGTATTGCTTACATTTGTTTAAATATTGTAAATTCGTAAAATATGTTAGATGTACTCGTAGTTAGCTTTATTAAATACAATAAGTTATTATATTCTCTCTGTATATCTGTTATTTAAACGATTTTCTATTTAAAAAAAAGTACCAATCAAATTTTATTTGAATGCAATTATTATTTCATTATGCCAACCAAACAGACGGTCATCTTGACCATGTTTAGTGAAGTGTAATAGTTTGTGTGCATTGAAAAAAATTGTAAAATAAAGCATTTGTTTCATTTCATTTCAAATGAGATACTTTCTTGTCAAATAAATGCCAAATTAAAGATCTTAGTTTTATCTCTGTTAAAAACCTATACTCTTCCCATTGTGGAAAAATTACTTTCAAAATTTAACTTTTCTCCTTAACTTTATATTTCCTACATTGATTTTCAATGTACAGTGTGTCCACAAAGACATGCTACACTTCTAACTGATAGCAGCTACTCTATTTATGATCGCAAGTCTTTGAAACAGATGTCAAATTAAACAGCTGTTTATGTATTTTTGTGTTGCTACTAAGTAGCCCATTGTTGTTATTTTTATCATCTGGTGTTTACGTTTATAACAAATCAGTCACAATGGTAAACTTTCAAAGAAAAGTTCAGTGTGTTTTGTGGTTTGCAGAATTTAAATCAGTTATTGCAGTCCAACGGGAATTTAGGCTTATTTACAATGAAAATCCTCCTCACAGATGCAACATTTACAGATGGTATAAAAAGTTTAAAGTCACAGGTAGCGTATTAGACAAAACTCGAACAGGTAGGCCCTCAACAGAAAACCAAATTGTTGAGAACATTCGAGATAGTTTTGAAGTCCAAAAAAGTCTGTACGGAATTATGGTCGTGAATAAAACCTTCCAAAATCCACAGTACACAAGGTTTTGAAGAAAATACTAAAATTTACTGCTTATAAAATCCAGTTATTGCATGCTTTGAAACCAAATGACCATTTAAAAAGATATGATTTTGCTGTTGACATTTTAAATACTTATACTTACTTACTTCGTACTTTTCTTCTTTTCCTGTTTGCCACTTGTGAGGTAGCTTTAGGAGCGTCAAAGTCCTTCCTTGGTAGGAGGGGGATTTAGATTCACATGTGCATCTTGACAGTGTTTTACAATTTTCATGTTGAAATTGTCTGGTCCCATTGACCTTTTTGACAAGAATTTTTTGAAGATGCTTATTAAAGTGTTTTCATTTATTTCTTTAAATTTGTTTAGGCATATACCTTGTTTGACATGTTCCCTTTCTGTAAGTTGTCTTTTAGTTAAGGGTAACATTTCTTTTTCTATTTCCATTGCTACATCAATAAAGTAATTGTTGAAACTTTCACTAATTTGTTTTGGTTCATCTGTTATTTTCCCATCTATTTTTAAAGTGATTTTATTTTCTTTTTTAATATCTTTACCTCTATAATTGTTAACAATTGACCATGCTTCCTTTGCCTTGTATTCAGATTCATTATTTATTAATGCGTTTGTTATACCAATCAATTTTTGCTTTTTTAATACAATCTGATTGTATATTGTTTTTGAGCTTCCTTCAATTGTTGTTTATTAAAGTCTGTTTTATGTGATTTCCAATCATTATATTTTTCTATTGAGATCCTTTTTAATTCTGTAATTTCATCGCTTTTCCACTTTACACTGCTATTGTTTTGTATTTTAATTCTTTTAGAAGGGCAGGCTATTTCATAGTAATAACTAAATATATTTAAGAAGGCTGAATATTTTTCATTAATGTCATTTGTTTCAAACACTTCCTTCCAATTTTCTTGTTTTAATCTATATTTTAATTCATTCATTTGGTTGTCTTTAATAGGCCTTACTGTTTTAGTTTTTGAAAGTTCCGTTTCCTCTAGAATATCTGGTAGAGTTATACTAATGGCTTGATGATCTGATATTAATGGTTCAAAAGTGTTACTAATATTATTTGAAAATTTTAAATTATCAATACAAGTGCTACTATTTTTGTCAATTCTAGTTAGTTCAAAAATTGTTTTTATAAGGCCAAAGCTGGTCATGAGGTTATTAAAATATTTTGTTTTGGAATCATCTTTCATAAAATTTAAATTCCAATCTCCTCCCATTACAAAGTCTAGATTTTTTTTCTAGCTCAAAGTCAGATAATAGAGACTCTAATTTGTCAAAGAATATGTCAATGTCTCCATCAGGACTTCTGTAGATTACAGCTAATATTAATTTATTCTTGCCTACTTCTACTAATATTTCAGAGGCTACAAAATTTTTGTTCTGAATATTTATTACTTAATTTCAAAATTTTAGTTATTTCGCCTTCGTGAATGCATGTTGGAATATTGCAACACCTCCCATATTCATATTTTCCCTAGCAAAGAAGCTAATTGATGTAATCTAGCTAAAATGAAATCGATGTGGATCCAAATTTTCTCAAACAAATCATTTTTAGTGATGAAGCTTCTTTCCATGTTTCTGGACTTGTGCATTGCCATAACGTTCGTATCTGGGGGAAAGGAAAATCCTCATGTGTTTGTTGAACATGAGCGCAATTCTCCAAAGACCAATGTTTGGTGTGCTCTTACCTGTGACCTGTGTTGGTCCTGTTTTCTTCGCTGAAAATACCATTAGCAGCAATTCCTATCTAGACATGTTAGAGCTATACGCTATTCCACAAATCAAAAATGAAAATTTTTTCAACGCGCCCCACACTATGCAAACATTGTTCGGGATGTTTTTAATGAAAAATTTCCCCAAAGTTGGATAGGACACTGTGGTTGGAAGTCTTGGCCACCACGCTCACCAGACCTAAACCCTTTAGATTTCTTCTTTTGGGGCTTTATAAAAAACCACCGTTTACAGTGAAAATATTAGAGATGTCCACCATTTAAAGCAACGGATCACAGCTGCTTGTCAAACCGTTATTCCTAACATTCTACGCAAAGTCTGGGAGGAGATCAACTTTAGATTGGACCTGTGTAGGGCGAATGGTGGTGCTCATGTTGAGCTCAGATGAACACATACAAAACGTTTTGAGTTTTTCTTTAACCCTATGTAACTATCATTTATGTACGACTTGTAATTTTATAAATAAAGTTGTTTAAAAGTGTAGTATGACTTTGTGGACACACTGTATATATTAGTAAATGTGTTTCTCTTTGGTATCCCAACAGTCTTACCTTTCTCACATAATTGAACAGTTCATTATAAATTGTCTAAGATGTTTGAATATCAAGTAGTTCCGAGTCTGATCTGTATAGCCTATGTTTTAATTCCTAACTATTCACTATAGTATTTTGTCACAGTTTAATATAGAGAGCCTTCAAAATGTAAGGACTTGGGCATGCTGGTATACTTACACAACAAATTTATTTTAAAACTCAGTTTTAACTCATTTATAAAAAAACTCATAATTTTTTAACACTTTCACTGTGATCAGCATGTTCAAACATGAAAATTGCATTTATTTACATGCAAATTGAGAAACAGTCCATAAGAACTCGTGGCAGTGATCGTGTTATGCTGAACATCACAGTTCTTAACCTATTTTTTCAAGAAGTTTTATGACCCTGTAAAACACACACAATTGAAAAAGATGGATGAAAAACATGGGTAAAATAAAGAAAAAAGCACAGTAAATTTATATTTAATCAACAGATACGTATACATATTATATTTTTTAACTAAAGTACAATTACTTAATGTGACAAATTTGAATTGGTCACCATCCAATTTAATTTTAATGTACAACGTATAGCAACTATGAAAATCAGTTCTGAAACACATAAAGTACAGTATTTATTGTGAGCGTTAGTAAAATTTACAAGTCTAATTTGTGCACATTTCGTTCAACCTTTATGACAGATACATCCTTGAACTGACAAATCATCATAATTATTCACAAATTTACTGTCTATAAAAAAACACAGCTGATAATGAGGCTGAACCTCTGATGTTGCGTACTTTTTTCATATACTTATCAAGAGATAGAAGCACTTAATAGTTCAAATCTGTGGAATAGAACAGACAACTTGGTATAGTTGTTGATGGCAACAGACTTTTTCCGGAAGGCCCAGCGCATGAGTGCAGGGAAGACTGGGTCAGTACTTAACCAACACTGGGCAATAAGAGCAGGGACTCTTGACTCACAGAAGGAAGCTACAGGCACTGAACCATTTCAATAAAACATATTTCTTTTCTTCAAAGGCACTTACAGTTTGACAAAATTATGAGGAAGTCTAACTCCCCTTCTTCCCAAGGCACACCCAATAAATTATTGTAGGCAATATTGATACCTTCTTCGGCAATGTTTTAGAGTAGTGTTTCCTTAGTATTTCCCCACATAAAACTTAAGGACCTATATGAAAGAAAAAGACATTTGAAGCAGCTAAGTCATATTTTTTTCTGTAGGAATTCACCAATGAAATCGGACAAATCAAAATATGCTTCTAATATGAGTTTACATAGGCCGGGAGAAATCGACATATGAGATCAGTTACACTTTCCACAAATAAGTGATCATAATTGAAAAACGTTTATCAGCTTAAAATACTAATGCAATGTTAACAATCCTATCAATGTGTGATGTTTATTTTGTAAACTTTATAGCAGATACTGCCCTCTTGTCAAATTTTATCTCCTGTAGGAAAATTGAAAAGAAGTGAAATAGAACGGGTCTGCAAAACTCTCGCAAGTTTCAGGTTGGGTCAGCTGAAAAATTTTGAATCAAGTTGGGTCACTGGTAAAAACCGATTGACACTGACGACTACCCGGTCCCAATTATCGTCTGCAATGGGAGCTCAGCAATTGTACCAAAGGCTGTACATCATTGATCAATGATGTAAAGTTTTTGGTATTCAGCTTCCTGGCGAGTTGTTTATGGCTAGTCTCACTACAAGGACACGAGAAAAGGCGGGGAAAGGTTGACTGGTTAGCACCTAACCCTCCAGTTCCCAATACAGTAGACTCCCATAAGTTCGGCCTCGGTTAGTTCGGTCTCCGCTTAGTCCGGCCGGCTCTCTGGCATGACAACGCAAGTAGGCTGCATGTCACAACGTGTTTATTGTATTCTCTGCTTAGTTCATCAGTTAGTGTTGTGTATTCATACTATTCAGTTGTGTGGCGCACATATTTACAGTAGTCAGGGATTTTTGTTTCCTTCCATTTTACACTGTCGTGTATGTATTTTGAGTCTTTGATAGGGATTGGTTACTTCGGCCACTTTTACGTACGACCTAGGGCCAGTCCAGAGGTGGCCGAACTTACAATGTCTACTGTACAATGGGAGTCTACTGTACAGTGTGTACAATAAAGTTACATAATTTTTCCGTCCAAAACTTTGGACTTCCCCACTTTTATTTAGTTTAAGAGAGGTTCTTCTGCAACTGTGATAGGACGGTATGATTAATCTAGCTTTTATATAAAAATAAATACATCATTTTAAGGCTAACCATAACAATTCAAACCTATGTTGAGTTAAGTACAGCATTTTTTAACTTTGTCCTGCCATTTTTGCATTTAAGTTCTATAATACTATACACTAGGGCCTAACCTTTCTAACAACCGGTTTTTATAAAGCTTTTCTCACAAAGTAAATGAGGTATTGAAATAGCCATTTAAGTACAAGTTTTGTTCTTGCTATACTTCTAACTATTCCATATTACAGTTTGTTAGTGTACTATAATGTTAACCTTTAATACTTTTGTATTCACCTAAGTGTTAATGGTATTCAAATGAAAAACTAATGAAAAAAGAGGCCAAGTCCATTATTTTTAAATTTTGATTGTATCAACTTTTATGTTAGCACTCCTGTAGAAGCACATGTAGGAGGTGTTATTTTGGCAAAATGCAAGCTCAGTTCGGAGGGAAAAATTAAATAAATAAAACACCAAAGGGAAAGGACAAGCTCAGTTTATCTGGTATTGATAACACTAAGCTCAGTCCACAGTTTGTATTGTGAACAACAGGCTCAGTCCACAATGCTGGCATATTTTTCAGTAAAGAAAATCTTTTTCAGTCCATGGACTGAGCCTGTTCTATGATATCCGGTTTTGTAGTTACGATTTTAAATTACACGTTGTTCAAAGAACTACACTTACACTTTTTTTAAATAATTTCAAATTGTACAGAACTATACTGTATAATAATATGCTACGAAATGTATAAATTTGCTTATTTTTACTGCTAAATCCCAATGTTTCATTAAAGATTAAGACCTTAAAAACGCTCACCTGTAAATTCGTGAATAGTGACCAAGCCAATTCTTTCCGTTAGCCCTTCAAATTTTAATCAGGTCTACATATGCTGTGAGAACAATTAAACTTGCTTTTTTTATGAAGAGAGACTTTAATTTATCAGTAGATACTAGATTTGTTTGTTAAAAAGTAGAAACAAGCTAAAAAGGGCAACAATATAGTGACAAATCTACAAGGGGTAGTAGCTTTGAACTGTGGCTGTGGTTTACCATTACAATCTCTTGTGGGAAATTGGCTCATTCGAATCCTGACCAATGATTTTAAGTGTAATAGTTGAAGTACCTACATGTAAATAGTTTGTGTTTAAAGAAGCCTATGTATTTAGTATTGGCAAAGTTCAATCAAAATTGGTTTTATGTATGGATTTAGTTGTTTCTTTACAAGCTTGTGTTTTTTCATTATGTACGGGTATGGTGGTTTTTATTGGTCTGAATCACGCCACATCCAATCGGTGCGGAATAAACAAGATTCTAATGAACTTTGGCAGAAACCAAACTTAGTGTCAACAGCCACTAGTATCTAAATATGCAATAATAAGGGAAGTCAAGAGAAAGCAATGAACATTTTTAGGTCAATTTTATCTTAACAAATATTTGTACATCGGTTTGTTCTCTGAGCAGATTATAAGTATTCTCTAAAGTCTAAACTCTACTTTAAGGATACATCTGTGAAACTCTATAAATAGTTACTACTATCAGTACTAAAATAATAGACAAGCAGAAATACTCAACTCATAACCTTAACACAATTACCTTATTAAGACAAAACACTTTGATATTAAAATTGTATGCAACCCATCACAGAACATTAATTGTAATACAACTTTAAACATTCTAGTTTAATAAATAATACAGGTTAGGCAATAAAAAGTAGCATTTTCAGCTTATATTAATAATAAAATACATGTATAAATACGTTTTATCATAGTAACATAGCAAGCTGATGGAACCAGGTAATTTAGGGTGGAGAACAGGAATGGTACTTCTGTTAGCACTATAGAAGCTATAAATAGAAACTTTGTACGTCTTCAACAACATATAAACACTGATTAATATTTTGCAGATAGCTAACAACAGATTGACAAACTGTTATTAAAGAAAAATTTTAAAGGAGAAAAAGTGTAGAAAACATACAAAACTGCATGCACTAGGTCAAGTGAAAACCTTACGCTGATTTGAGGTTTTTAATAAATATGGTTGAAAAATGTATCTTTTAATTTAAGTAAACAACTCATGGCAAACTGATTAGGTTAAAAAACAAAGAAATACACTTTATTCTAATAATTGATTGGTGTTAAAATTGTGCTCAATTAAAAGGCACTACTTTTAATAAACTAAAACCATGGTTAAGTCTTGAAAATAACTATCTTTCCATCTAATTTAAAACTAGTTTTAGAAAATTGTGCTCAGGCAGTTTATCTGTGCATAAAATAAATACTAATCACAGTTACTAAATACGAAAATCAATAATACCTCACAATTAGTTCATGAAGGTTACAATAACTAACACATATTAATGACTGGAAATTACACCAAAACATGCCTGTTCAGTGCAAAATTCTAATTTTACATATTTAATAAAATTTATAAAATAAATGTTGTTCTCACTCTTATAGGGGTCAGTTAGATTAAATATCAAATAACCTTCAAAAGACAAAATTCACATTCCATAATAAGCAAACCGATTAACAGGTTAAGGCATCGTAATATAATATTTAAGTATGGAAGTAATTGTGTATCCACAAATAATGATCAGTTTTTGTGCTATGAAAATTGGCAGTACTGTAGGTTACTTCAGCTGTTCGCAATAGGATAGCCATAAACACACAATGCTGCATCGCATTTCTTCACTGCTTGCTCTCAGAAGCTTGCTACTCCTCACTCCATTTCACAAGCAGTTCCAACACCAAACATATCTGAAAACCAAACATACATTATCTTTTGCTTGAAACACAACCTTCCAGATGATAAAATAAATAATTGTTTTACTAGTGTTAAATTTTTAGGAATTTTTATTGATAGCAACATTACTTGGAGTTCACATATTGAATACCTGTGCAGCAGGTTGTCTAGAGTAATTTTCTTGCTTAGGCGTATTTTGACATGTGTGCCTGATAGTTATGTTTTATCTCCATATTATGCATTTTTTCAATCGATCGTTAGATATGGATTGATACTATGAGGAAACGGAAGTGAAATAAGTGACTTATTAATATTACAAAAAAAAGCCCTTAGAATTATGTCAAAAGCAGAGCATTTAGATCATTGCAGACCCCTTTTTATCAGATTAAAGATCCTAACAATAATAAACCTCTATATTTTTGACTCAATCTCATATTCATAAAAAAATACAAACACTGGGTTGAATCTCAAACCTTACTAAGTGACGTGCATAGTTACAATACGAGAAACAAAAACAAAACAAAATGTTGCAATAGCTCAATGTAGGCTAAGTAAAACACAAAAGAGTCACATCATTATGTCGAAAAAACTCTTGAATAAAGTAAAACATTTAGTAGATAAGTATCCAACAAAGACATTTCACAATCAATTCTATGAGTGGCTTTTAAAAACCCATTTTATAATATATCCGAGTTTTTTAATAATAATAATATACATTTTTAAAGGTTGCAGAGGTGACATACATTTCAGGCACATGACACTATACACTGTAATTAATTCTATTATTGTAAAATTATTAATTTAAACTATATATTGAACTAACTTTATTTTGTATCTTCACAATGTTTTAATGAATGATTTAATTTGAAACTAGATGCTCATTTAAGTTTATTTATTAGTGTAGTTTATTTATGTAGTTTATGTATTATATTTAGTTTGACTATGTCTTATGACAGTAAACTGACATTGTCAATGCATATATTTGTTAAAAGACAAATAAAGATTGATTTGATTTGAAAACATTTTCAATCATTTCATTTTTTGGAACAATGATACAAGATTAGAGGTAGTGTCAAAACTTCTTATACAGGTTAAAATCTTATTCTTATTTTTTAAAAGAATTCTGTAAGAACTATACTAAAGCTAAATTCCAAATTGGAAAAATAGGTGTCCAAGAGAGCCCGAGCAGTGTTTTGACAGGATAGGGATTTTAACATGGAGAAGTTTTGCAAACTGTGTTTTGAGTAGGTTAATGTACTAAAACGGAAAAGAGTTTTTCTCTGGGATTATAGAGCTATTAATCCTACAAGATATAAAAGCGAGAACTTAAAACTTCCTAGCTAAATAAATTATTAACTACAAAATTTTGAACTCTATGCAGAGGCTGCTCGAGGATGCATGCGCCCTAGCAGACTGAACGGCAGCGTGGTGCCAGTTTGCTTCATACCAGGTGAATTAACAGAGAGCTTACCTTGTTAGTTGAAGCCAACAAAAATAGGCACATAGAAGAAAGTCACACATAAAAATTCACTTTCAAATTTCACTAATGAATTTTGTGTGACTCTTCTGTGTGCCTATTTTTGTTGGCCCCTAAACTTTTTCCTTAGGTAAGCTAGCTACTATCCTCTCTCTTCTTGTAAAATTCACCTAGTTTAGCCATAAGGCTCTTCCTTTCAAACCTGACTTCATTACCAGTAATATGACTATGAATAGAAAGCATTATTTTTTATATAAAATGTTTATGGAAACCTTTTGACTAGCACCAAGTAATTAAAAAACGGTTATTTTTTGTAGTCACCCTTTTCTGAAATTTTGCACTACTTGGTTTAGAAAAGCTCATGTTACAGTATTGCCCTGCCCTATACACCTCCAGGTACCAACTCATTTACACAAAACTCAAACGAATAATCATTGCTCAACTCTTGAGATAGAAAGAACATGTCACAAACAAAATGAGTTTTTCGTGTTACAACTTGAAGAGTAAACAGCTGATGAACCGTAGAGGGGCGGTAAGGGTAGGCGATAGGCCGGGCCTTGTGGCAGCGTCTGCGAGTTATGTTTTGACTGAAGTCAGTGGCTGGGCGCAATAACTCACCTCATGCTTCCTGTTGACATATGTACTGTTCATGTTGCAGTCCACCCTTTCCCATAGTTAATTAATAAAATATAAAAATATAATTCCCTTTTTGTTCTGGATATCGTTAATTCTCTAAAAGTCTTTTCCCTCTTCTCTCAACTTAACTTAACTCTTAGCTCTTAACTTTTAAAGTATTTTTATTTTCTTACTCAAGTAGTTCTTTTCTTTTTGTTTTTCTTTTATTGTGACAAGTGTGGTTTCAACAATTATCTTCTACTGATAAACAAAACAAACAAACAAAAAATGACCATAGTTATAACTTTTATTTTTATAGTAGAGAGTTAGGATTTACTCATTATCATTTTCTCGTCCAATTATATAGTAGATTAGACGTTTGAATCATTTGAAAAACGTATTACGCACAAATGATAACTAGTATCTATCTTTATTAAATTAATTTTTAATGTATACTCCCTGCTATTAATCATGCAGTAGAATTGAAGTTTTATGATTAGATTTAAATATGAATCATGTTCATACAGTCAACTCCTGATTTACCGTGGGCGGATTAACCGCGACATTGAATCAACCCTCATGAAACAGACTGTTATAGTGTCCCGTGTGATCTTGACTCGTCCTCTCTGACTCACCTAACAATAAAATAATAATTCTCCCCACCTACTGGGATTGCCTATCGACCCCACGGATAAATCTGGCTAATTAATAATTATTCAGGATTTTGACATTGATATGAGTATAATTTTCTGAAGAGTGGTTGTGGGAGTTGTTCTGTTATTGGAGTGGTTATTACAAAACCAAGTCTACTAAGTGCAAACGGGTTGTATTGACAACAGAGCAAAACTTGACATAGTACAAAACATTGATCGTGTTCCAACAATAAAACAATTATGTGCAACCAGTATAACATTGGTGATACAACGTTAATATACAAAAGTAATAGCAACATAAACACTAACAAGAGGCCGTCGCCATCTTGTTGCCAATTTCTGGTTGCTGTGGTAATCAAGTCACATGACCAAAAGTCACATGTCACCTGTCAAAGTTCGACGCCAGCACTCCTGACCGCTCAGTCTATATGTCTTATTGAACAGCAATTTTGAGTTTTTACAGATTAACCACAATTTTCCTTATCCGGGCAGCTTCAACCCGACCTTACAACAATTAATTGGGAGTCAACTGTATATTACAAATTTACCATATTACTTTTAAATGTTCTGAAAAGAATCTGCATTAGTTGGTATTAGTTTCCCCATTCAATTTTTATAAACCTCTATTTTCACAAATCAGCTGTTTGGTGTCATAATAGTCCAAGCACCTATTAACAGTCTGAATCCATTAGATTAGCATTTCAACTAGCTCAATCTTAAAACAAATGCAACAAAATCAACTTTCATCCAATTTTATCTGTGACAGACAGTTTCAACTAGTAGTTCAACAGTCATGTTGGGAAATACTGAGATTGAAGAGGTCTACCCAACAAAACTCCTTGGGATATATTTCGACCGAGGTTTGACCTGGGAGTGTCATGTGGACAGTGCCTGTTCAAAATTAGCCTCAGGCACTGTCCGAATACTGGCCAATTCAGGTACTGATGACGGCATATTACAGTGTGATCTACCCTCAAGACCTTCCTGCACGCTGTAGGCAAATCAAGTTTTGTCACAGTTTTCATTCTCCAAAAAAAGTAATGAAATGAAAAAAGTCTTTATTTACTTGGCGAAGTTAGGACTTTATAGTCCTCTCTACCACTTAACCACCAAACCCGACCACCCCTACCACAGCCCCCGCAGCATTCCGTCCCTGACCACCGCCCCAAAGCGAGCCCGAGATTGATTTAACATTATCAGGAAGGGCGTTCCAAAAACAACATGATAATATAAATGATTTTCCAAAAACTGATGATCTATGCAGAGAAATCGACAACAGAAGAGCTCCTCTTCGAGTGTTACGGGAACTTATTTGTGACATAAATGTGAATTGGTCAGAAAGGTAAGTAGGATTTTTTAGTCTGATGATAGTGTACAGTAGAGTTCGAACCATTGCAAAATTGCACTGGGGAGGGTTGTGTAGGCCAGCATTCAAAACTTTGAAATTGTTGACACTACCTTACGTCTATATTTTAGAGACATGTATATTTTTCAAGTCAAAATGCAGTCTCGTAAGAGGAAGTAACATTCCTCTTTTGAAACTAGAGGCAGGGAAAACTACCAAACTGGGAGACACAGAACAATAGCTCACAAATTTTTATCTTCTCAAGTAGGAGTTAATAAATTGTCAAATTCTATCAAAAGTGCCCCTGAGCTTAAGGCTTTCAAAACTCGTCTGAAAAAGGTTTTGGCCACACAAGCATTTTACAATACAGGCGAGTTTATGGCACACGACTGGGAAATTGCAGAACACACAGACCGACTACAGAACTAGAGTCTTACAATTCAAATGAATGAGAGTGAGAGTTAATGTCGAAAATGTACGCCTGATTGGGATTTCAATGTTAGAATGCGTGGACAATTTTAGCTTTTCAAAATTAACTGACGACTGCATAAGATTACATGTCTAATGTTTAACGCAATAAACAATTTATTTATTTATTGTATCTCAGTGCTCCAGTTGTAATCAAGCGAGAACTCAAATGTAGAAATTGAAATTATAAATACTCAACATGATGTAAAAGTTTCAAATAATTTGGTTCTACCACTTTTGAGATATATACAGCACCTGCTAAAGGTGGCACAGTGGCAGCTTGTAGGGTGAAGTGAATCAAGGGACACTTCACCTACGAGTTAGCGAAAAAATAAACAAAATAATAGCACAGATTTAGAAAATAGGGCACTAGGCCTGGATACGCTTTATAAAAGCAATAAAGAAAAGGCTCACTTTGATGAACATTATAGAGAAACAAACCAATTTGGGCCTTTGTCAAGACAAAGTCAGAGCACTTGATAGAGAGCTTTCAAGTGTTCTCTTTTTGTCTCAACAAAGGCCCCAGTAGGAATATAAATTTGACAGTTTGTGTTCTCTTATGTGTTTCTACATTGTCCAAAGTAATCGTACAATAAATCATATATTGTAATCACTTTAAAACCCTTAGCGGGAATCGGAGGATCTGGTTTACATCAACATATAATTATCAAGAATCTGAATAGGTAGTGCCGTTTTAATAGTCTGTTGGTTTGGTAGCTCTTGTCGAGAAGGGTTTTGTCTGGCCTGTCTCTTGGCAGGGTGCGGACAGGAGGAGATTGTGGTGGGAAAAGCACAGAGTGTGCCAGGTCGTTATGGAACAAGAACCAACTAACTAATGCTTTTCAGTTTTCTTCACCTGCATCACTGCTCCAGGATGCGTGTTATCTTCCATGCAGTTGGCACCCTGAGTGGAAACCGAGGAAAGTTGTTAGGAGACGTGAGATCATAAATCTGAGTTATCATGAACAAACCAATGCATCTGTTTCTGGAATCCTCAACACCAAAGTCAAGGAGACAAGGACAAACTACAACAGACTGTATCTTGGTATACTAGTGAAACCAACAGACCACATCAACCTGTATGGCACTGTATGGCAGCAGTAGAATGATTGCAACTCACCATAACTACGATTAAACAGAAGCTTCAACATTGCTGACACCTTTCTTACGCCGCTTGTTGAGCAGAGCGTTGTTGGAGTTGTTCAGTGCCTTGATGTGAACCTGGTCATAGTCGACTCGCATGGTGGCCAAGGAGCGAGTCATCTCCTCCTGTACCTCCGGCCACAAGTCTTCACCCTCCCGCAGCATCCTGCCAGTGTGAAGCGGTGTCTGGGGAACGCTTGTGTATTGCTGGAACAGAGCATTTCTTTCTTAGAACTGGGGTACTTGTGGGAGTTTATGCATCTTCAAAATTTGTAATTGATTAAAAAAGACGAGCTTGTTATGCCACATGGTGGGAGATATGGGTTCTAATATCTTTTATTCTTGTGCGCACTGGTTGTATTGCTCAGCTAAATACAGGTAAAAAACAAATTTGATTTGAAAATTATGACTGTAAACTTAATGGTGGGCATTTTAAATTTAAATTTTTGTACTTCAAACCTCCACTGCCTTATCATCATGATTGATGGAATGTACCTTTCGAGGTCGGGTTTCGGCATTGTTTTCTACAAAGTGAGATCTTAAATTTGGTTCCAATATCAACACAGCCCCTTAGAAACATTTCTTTTTCTCAAAACCCTAGTGCCTTGTCCAACAAGTTTTGGGAAAGCCTAAGGTAGAGTTTGGTATTAATCAAATCAAGACTTTTTAAAAAAGTTAGTACCACCGTTCTTTATTTCACTATCATAAGATAAGAATAGTGTCATACGATCTCTTTATGTTTAAGTCTCTGTGCATTATGATCTCTCATGAGTGTTTCTACTTATTCAGTTTGGGCCCCCATTGGCAGAAGATAACTCCCCACTGCTCAGAAAAATTCTTTTGTTTACATCTAATGATGTAGAAATTAATTTTAAACAATAGGCCAATATAATAAGTTTTTATTTAAAATTAATTATATTGGCCTACTGTTTTAAATTTATTTCTATCAATTGCTAATATCTCCAGAAGAAGATCATGAAGGTCATGTTAATGATGTGTAAAACTTGGTTGATCCATTCAGTATCGTTAAAAAGTTATGTGAGGGGTTCGACCCTTTTGGTGCACCTCCGCATTTGGTCACATATAGTATTTCCATTTGTTTCTGTTGTTCCTTAATTATAAATTTTTATTTTCTGATACACTATAAGGTTTATTTATATTTGTAATGAAAAAGCAACAAAATTGTCTTGGGGAAAATGATGGATTTCATTTGAAATTACTAACCACATACGTTTAAAATCCAAAATGAATAACCCTACACTTGTTTATGTCTATTGCAAGTGCCTTGGTACTGGAATAAGCTCACTACTTTTCCCACTATTTGATAACTGACTGTTAAGCTTTGCAGTGTTAGACTTTTATCAAGGGGGGGATACAATTATAGTACCGGGATTGGGGAGGATTTGCAAGGGCCAAACACACCTATTATACAGTATAATACACATACATATTTTTACGTAGTCATCAACTATACGACCATATGTGTATAAGTGCACATTGAGCGTCTTCGTATCGTTGTGCTGTCGAAAAGAATCTGTTGATTTTAGATTGGCCTCCGTTCAATTTGACTACCGAACACCTTGAATTGATGTACATTGTGCTTATTGAATGTGAGCCCTTGTCCACTAGGTCACGGTTTTTGACACATTTGATGATCCAGCAACGTTCAATTTAACTAGGCCTTAACTCATGAGCGTTTCGTAAGCTTAGTTGGACCAACAATTTGTTATAATTTTTTTTGTCATTCATAAGGGGATATCCCCCTCAAGCATTCGCCACTGAAGCTTTGTGTTATCAGCTCCTGTGATAAATACAGGTAATTTCCACACATTGGTTTAGGCCTCTGTACTTACAGCAATCCACTTGTTGTTCATGACTTGGTCGATGTCCAAGCGTTTGCTAGGGTCCACTCGTAGCATGCCCTTGATCAAGTCCACTGCATCCTGGGAGACGTTCTGCCACTCGGGGTTCGGGAAGTTGTAAGAGCCCGTCTTGATCCTGTCCTTCATCCCTGGCGAGATCGGCTGTCCGCCGTCACTGAAGAACGGAGGGTATCCACACAGTCTGTCACAACAGGCAACGCTCAAATAGTCATCTAGACGCAAGCACAAGCAGGGACAGTACAGTTATACAATACTAAATAAATAAATTGTTTTTTTCAATTTTTTTATTGTTAAGTTGAAAAAAATACATGTAATTTTTACATCTACAAATTTCAACTAATTAGTCAACTAATTACAATTACAATACTTACAATATGTACATGATAACTCCCAGAGACCATATGTCACAGCTCTTGTCATATTTTTCTGGTCCCAGAACTTCAGGCGCTAGAGAATGGAAAGAGATATGCAAATCAGTACTGATTAGTTACTCCATCAATAAATAAATAATAATAAATAAAAATGCCTTTATTTCGAGAGTTTCTCATTTACAATGCTTTTCAGAAAAACTCATGTCACATAAAATGAATCCCTTAATTTAATATTAAAACTAATTGTTATTTTCTAATAATATGGACTTTAACTTAAATTTAAAACTACTAATACTGAACACCTTTTAAGTAAAGAAAGAAACTTTTCCAGCCACTTTCGAGAAAACTACTCCTAACGTTTGAGTCCTAAAGTCCGTTCTTTCCTTTTACTATAAGTTTCGCCACTATTATGAACTTCAAACTAACACCTTTAAGGTATCGGAAGCCCGTTGGCCAAAGTCGTCCGGTATGAAAGCTTCTTCCAAACTCTAAATTGACTTTGGAAAATGAAGCCTTCCACCATGAGCGGTACCCTATGAGCTACCTCGTCCGACAAGAGAGTCTCTGACAAAGATACTGGCTCTTGAGCCAGAGTCCTGTGAATCATGCAGCACGTTAACATCCGACACACAGCTTCCATGGGCAACAATTTGGCTGCTTCACAGAAAGGAGATATATGTTCAGATCTTAAGGCAAACAAAGCGAATGGTTGAGTTTGAAGCCTCTGGATCCGACCCATGTCATCTCTAGAAATGTCGATGCAGGAAGCAGTAGTGAAATACTGAAAGTATCAGTGCTTGCACAAGTTGAAGTTTGGCAGACTCTGGCAGTAGCTCCAAACCTGTAGAGACCGCCAGCCTTCCCACAGCCGCCAAGCGAGCGCGTGGTGACGGTTCAGTGAAAGTGAGTCTTTGTCCAGCACGACGGTGAAACTTAACACTGTCACAAATGGCCAGACCCCAATCATTCAGCGAACTGTGCACTTGCCTGAATTCAGTTTCAAGCCATTGATTTGGCTGCTTTACGGAAAGGAGAGATATGTTCAGATCTTTTAAGTAAAAAAACAAAGCGAATGGCTGAGTTTTAGCCTGGATCCCACCCACCATCTCTAGAAATGCTGTTGCCTATGCAGGAAGCAGTAGTGAAATACTGAAAGTATCAGTGCTTGCACAAGTTGAAGTTTGGCGGACTCTGGCAGTAGCTCTCCAAACCTGTAGAGACCGCCAGCCTTCCCACAGCTCGCAAGTGCGCAAGGACGGTTCAGTGAAAGTGAGCTCTTTGTCCAGCACCACGCGAGAGTCTTAACACTGTCACAAATGACCAGACTCCCACCGTCCAGCGAGAACTGTGCACTTGCCTGAATTCAGTTTCAAGCCATTGATCACTGACCTCTTGGAAATATTTTCAAGGTCAGTGTTGATTTGACCAATGGCTTCTCTCATTAGCTGAGGCTCGCCAAGTGCAGTTGTGAGTCGTCAGCATACAAATGTGCTGTACAATGCTGCACATGTGGGGAAATCAGTGTACAACGTACAAGACCGGCCCTAGACAGCTGCCCGCGGAACCCTCAGAGCCATAAGCGCTTCAGATGTCCCACTTCCCAGCCTGGTGACCTGAGCCTGTCTTCAAGGTAGGACCCAACCCATCTGATAATGTCATCTTTAAATCTATAATAATGCATTTTCGAAGAAGCATATTATGATCCATCGAGTCAAAAGCTTTTGAATAGTCGAGCATCACAAGTGAGCTGTATCTGCCCTCGCCCCTTGTGTCTATCATGTCGCTGAATAAATTAGTCAGAGCAGTGCATGTGCTGTGGTTCTTTGCCCAAACTGTAGTGAAATGGGAGGCACTTGTTGACACACTCAATGCATACAGTTGGAAATAAGTGTGGGACTAGATGTAGCCCTAACTCCATATCCACCACACTCGACTGCATATCTGGAAATTTGGACAAATTGTTTTCTTGCCTACCAAGATCATTTGATAAAGCTGGATGGCACTTTGATCATGAGATATTTGATCACACCCAACTGCTTTCGACTTGATACTATTCATCACTGTTTTAACAGTTTCTTCAGTGACAGCAGTAAAACCAAACCACAATTTTTCATCTTGCTTGCAGTTCAAATAGATATTCATTACGCCCTTATCTGCTTCAGTTCCGACCCCATTTCAATAAAATATTTATTTATATCATTGACATCAAACTCATTTGTCGGATTGATTTTATTCTTTTTGTACACATCACACTGCTTTAAATTATTCCAGAATTCTTTACTGTCTCTCGTATTTGATAACTTTTCTGTGTAATATTCTTTTTAGCTTGCCAGACCATTACATTCAATCTATTTCTTTCTGACTTGTATATGTCCCAGTCGTTAACATTTCTGGTCTTCCAATATTTATTTCTAAGCTTATTCTTTAGTTTGGTAATTTCTTTGATGTTATTGTCCCTCCAGGAACCTTCTTCTTTGTAATCTTCTTACATACAATTGGTGCATGCATCATAGACAGTTTTTATATTCAAGTTAGAGCCTCTTCAATATTATCAACTCCACTCATTTCCAAAATTCCTGCCCAATTTATGTCTGCAATATATTTTACTGCTTCTTCAATGTTAAATTTCAAAAATCTCTATAATAAATTATTTGTGGGGTTTTCTTAGGGTTTTCAAGGTTAACTCACAATAAATCAACTTGTGATCCGCAGGATTGCTTTGTTTCTATGATCTGTTTTACTAGATGAGTCAATGACACCGGTCCCCTTGACTTCAGCCGACTGGTCCACTATGATGTGGTCTAACAATGTGGCTGAAGTTGCTGTCACTGTGTGCTTCACCATCAATTGTATACAATTGGAATCTCGCAAGAGTCGGTGTAGGAATTTCGCACAACTAGTTTTTGATTTTAGGTCGACATTTGTGTCACCAATACAAATCACAGAATCAACTTCGACTGCCAGATCAACAAATAGGGAGAAACAATGATGCGAGACAGCTGTACCTGACATTGGCTGCCTGTAAACAACACACAAACCAATTCTTCGCCCCTTAACCTTCAGCACAAAGATTTTCGATACCAGGGCTGGACTTTGGGCAAAGGTGTACTGTCGGTACATTATTCCTGCTTAATGAGCAACACCTCCACCAGATTCTACTCCACATTTTCTCACCCGCGATCGGCATCACAGCGGAGCAAAGAGTAGCCAGGTATGACATATTGTCTGAAGGTGTGGCAGGATGTCCTTCAATACTAATTAATATTTCAAAATTAAGTAGCTGTATAAATTACTTAACAGATAACGCCCAAAATGGGGAGCACCAAAATGGAAGTTTGAGTACTAGTAAATGAAGTAAAGCTTTCGTACTCAGCTAAAAGGGTAAAGGGTTTATACTAACCTACGTAATAAGGCGTGTAGCAAGGTGTTTGAAGACTGGCCTTGGACATTGTGTCTTTGGCAAATCCGAAATCTGTTAGCTTCAAAATGCCATGTTCATCTAAAAAAAATCATAGTTGTGAGTGTGCACCTTTTTGTTCTTAAAGTCGAACATATAAAATATTTGAACCAAAGGCTATACAGGGTTAAATTTAACATTTTGGGTTTACACCTTTGCGTGGCAGCTATTCTCGGATTTTTAAATCTAAACACTGTGTTATTTTCACTTTACACTGCTTTCACACACTAAAAATATAAACTATACGTTGATGTAATACCATTAGTTATAAGACTTAACGAGATACAGTGGAACCCCTCAAATCCGAACCCCGCAAATCCAAAATACCGGCAAATCCAAACAGGCTTTGAGTGAAAAATTTTGTTAAAAAAATACAATTTCAGTAGCATTTCAACATTTTTATTTACAGTTTACATACTAAAAATACAGTACACACTTGAAATAAAGTACATACTTCAAATTAGATGAAATCTGTTATCTTCTTTTGACGAAGGGCGGATATTTATAGCTCATCGGCACAGAGTTTCCGTGCAAGGTCACTCACCCCTCACTCACGCAGTGAGTCACCCTCGTACTGCACTGTGCTAATGTGCAGTGTTACTACAGTACTGTACTGTGTTGTGGATACATACTACACATATATTTTGATCCCGACATTTAATTGTAATAATATGGACTGCATTCGTATGCAGTATTAATTTTTAACCGTGTTTTTTTTGTAATTTTAGATTTAATTCAGCAAATACGAACAAATCAAAATACGAACAGGCCACAGCCCCAATTAGTTCGATTTGAGGGGTTCCACTGTATATGGTTCTTTTATTATTGTACAGATCAAGACATTTTGCTTTTTATCAGTAGAAGTTAAAATCGGATTAAATACTCCATATTGATCACTTACAGGACGATTACCCGCCGTGACCACTGGATATCGGCCGTGTCAGAGGCCAAATTTAAAGTCAAAGTATTTTTATTACATCAAATGTAATATTACTATTGCGTCATGTACAAAATAAGTTGTTTGGAAATTCATTGGGCACTATCTGTGAGTAAAACTTGATGGCTATGTCTGCCATGAATTAGCTGCTTGGTTTTGATTGCCTGTTGCTAATGCTAGATACTAGCTGTGTCAATGATATGCTAACAAAACCAGCTGCATTATAGCTAAGATGTGGAATGTCCTGCCAGATCCCACCTGTTTACCCAACATCATAATAACTGAAATTTATCCACATTTAACAAATGTTTAGAAGTTACATTATGAACAGAACATTCATTTCCTCAACTGCTTTTGCATGTGACACAACACTAATCTTAAAGATAATGTAATACAGATATTTTGACGTCGACATGTTTTGTGCATCTGTAATTATTATTCAAACCTTAATTACTCTTAACTTCCTATAACGCAATCTTCATGATAAATCAAGACTTAAATTTATTTTCAGTACAAAAGACTCACCGTTTCTTGAATACAACAGATTTTCAGGTTTCAGGTCTCTGTGTGCAATGTTCAAGTCGTGAAGGTGTTTCACGGCAATGCAGATCTCATGCATGGTTTCTGCTGCCTCTGTGACAATATTACAATCACTTTATTTCAAACTAAATTAATTCACATTAATTTAACCTATCTAAACTAAAACAATTTTGACCAAATTAGCATTTACCCGAACCCGACAGCATGTTTTGCTCGCTGTAGCTAGTGTTTCTGCTTAACCTTAATGTTTTTTAAGTCATTCTTAGCTACATTTTTTGTAACTTTAACCAATTTGTTAACTTTTCTATTGTACGTTATGTATTGTAGTTTTTAATTTGAGTTCTCAGTGTATATATTTTAGTGTACATATTTATTTGTTTGTATATATTTCAATTGTTTGCATATATTATTTTGTTATATTTTGTACTGTGGTTAAGTGGAAGAGAGGACTTTAAAGTCCCAACTTAAGAAATAACGACTACGATACCGTTTGCGGCGATCTTCTGACTCCCGCTAGCACAGGCGACGAAATCATGACTTTTATTACGGTTAACAACAATCTCTTGACTCCGCTAGCGCCTGTGACGAAATAACGACCACGATACCATTCGCGGTGATATCCCAAGTCCCGCGACGAAATCATAACTTTCGTTACCGTTAACGACAATCTCTTGACTCCCCCTAGCGCTTGCGGCGAAATATCAAATTCAATAACGTTCGCGGCGATCTCCAGACTCCTGCGATGAAATCACGACTTTCGTCACCATTAACAACAATCTCTTGACTCCCACTATTGCCTGCGGCGAAATAATGACTACGATACCGTTCGCGGCGATCTCCCGAGTCCTGCGACGAAAACACGACTTTCGTTACCGTTTAATGACAATTTCTTGATTTCTGCTAGCGACTGCGGCGAAATATCGACTTTGTTACTGTTCGCCGCGATAGCCAGCTCGTAAATGATATAGTCACCACGTTCGAGATCTCTTTCACAAAATTTCCCGGTTTAGGGACAAAATTCCGATATCAAAAATTCCCGGTTTTCCCGTATGCTGGACACCCTCTTCATGAATGATAAATATAGAAATTCAAGAGTCGGGCCTGTTAGAATAGGGTTGTAAACATTAGGTTCAGGCTATGGCTTTAGCCCCTCATTCTAGCCCTGAAAAGTAACATTTTCAGTATTTAATGTTTGTTGGTATCTTAAACGTAAACTCACCCCTTTCTGTAAAGGAACCTTCTGGTTTGCTGGATATTCTTGTAAAAAGTTCTCCTCCTTCCATTCTATAAATAAAAAGATTTTTTAGTTAAATATTATGGAAACCAAGGAAACTACTCATATTACTTATAGAAATCTGAATATTTAGCATAAAGTACTTTAAATGAATTCACATATGAGACTTCAGGTTCATTTTTTTAGATTACATTTGTTGCATAGGATTGTGTTCAAAATTACATTAGGCTTTTTAGATTGGGGTTGGCTTCAGTCAATAGGCTCAAGAGAACTAGGCAACACCGCAGCTGGGAGTTACTTGGACCATGATTTTACACTGGTCCCAATGAGAAAAATGGTAAATGCGCTCACTCTGATAGTTAACTCCGCAGGACACACTGTACATACCAGTACAGTAGTTACTATACCAATATTGTTATTTTTAACTACTCTTGGTATACAGGGTGAGTTTTATATGCCCCCCACCTTAACTTTTGAAAGAGAAAAATTTTTAAAACCCTTTGGGGAATGTTTTTATAGGGTTTTGAAGATTCTTTTGACATACTTTTTGTTACCGGCCACCCACCAAAACCGCCCCTAAATTTTTAATATGAGCCCCCCCCGTTGTGACACCTTATTTGAAAGGGTATAAAAACCAAAACTCATTGATGCTATTAAACAAATTTTACAACGTTCCTGTACAAAATGGCGGCTCAAAACGTTTTTCATTTTTTAAGCGGATAAATGGACGCTGTCACTATACTTTTCAAAATTTTGAAAAAAATTACAGATCTAGTTTTTGGGTACTCAAAGCTTTAAAATGATATGTTACAAGATAAATTTTGCAAACTTTTAAAAACTGCCCCTTTTTGATAATTGACAAATTTTTTTGTGTTTTTTATATTCTTTCAAATAAGGTGTCACAAGGGGGGGGGCTCGTATTTAAAACATTTAGGGGGCCCTCCCCCCCTGGTTTTTGGGTGGGGATGGGTAATGAAAAGTATATCAAAAGAAACTTCAGGACCCTATAAAAATGTTCCCCAAAGGGTTTTTCAAAATATTATCCTCTTTCAAAAGTTAAGGACAAACTCACCCTGTATGTAAATATGGAAATAGTTAAAATATACTTAAAAGCTGACTATTGTACACTTACAGTTCTAGAACAACAAGAAGACACTTTTTCACAGAGCCATGTAGTTTGTAATAGTTCTCGTAGACGTTGATAACATTTACAATGTGTCTACATCCACTGACTCTCCATTGTAACTCCACCTCTCTCCTGGCCTTTGCATTGTCTTCTAATACCTGAAAACAAAATCAATAAATCATATCGTATGTGAATTCAACATTTCATTTTCATTTCTTCTCGTATTCAGATGTTGTTTAATAAAAGTGTTGTGGCGCTCCAAAGAACTTGTTAGGCTCACAATCTCCTTTTGCCTCAAGCCTCCTACTTCCCTAGTCTACAAACTTTCAGGACAAGAACGAGAATAGGTTTGAGTTTTCTTGAAACATTACATGCATAGTACAAAACTTGCATTTATCACTTAGATGACCAGTGACAACCGTAAAAACAGGGGTTATCTTCGCAAAACATTCACCTTGGAAGTATCAAGAACAATTTTCTTTACCTCTGAGATAAAATGTCAGAATTCAGACTTTTTTCTCAAATATTTCTCCTTTGAGAAACTTTTGGAAAAGGAAAAACATTTTGAAACCCTTTACAACAGAGCTATATGTTTGTTGCCCCCTAGGACGCTCCTAGTCCGCTTAGTCGGAAATATCACTGGTTTGTTGTTGTTGTATTTTGAAGAAGTTGGGGTTTTGAATGTTATTGTTTTGACAATACTTTTGACTTACTGACACTTTTATAGTCAATAAGTAAGCTTGATTTTTATTGGATTTACCTTCAAATTTTATTAGAAGAGAGCATATGCTCCCCGGCGTGGCGCTTACGTCTAATAAGCTCAAAGTGAAAAAAGACGGTCGGAAAAGTAGTGTACTTGTTATCTTTGCTAAACAAAAGAAAGACAATCCAAACATTGTTTAGCGCTGGGGTTGAAGTTGGCCTTGCGTGCCTAATAAAGGGTTAACCTTGCATTGGGCATTTTTAAAAACTTCAAAACAACATCGGGCGCTCTAGGAGGTTTCCTCTGGATGCACAAAAACATTAATAATAATGTTAACAATTCTTTTTTTGCACTTAAATAACAAACAAATTTACATTAATAGATGAGTTTTTGGCAAGTTTAATTATATAATCTATACTATAGGCTTACCTTAGCAATCAATGTTAAGTCTTCACAATGTTAGGACATACTAACATTGATTGATAAGGTAAGCCTATAGTAGAAACTATAATATATTACAAGCAATCAGGTACTATAAACCAGTTTATTACTGTGCCGATAATATATTACTATACATCCTTTGCACCAATGTGTACTAAATAAAATAATGTTGCAATTTATAATTTTACTTTAACCCAAAAGTACTTATAGAAGGCATTTGTAGAATGTACTAGTCTATACTAAACCACTGAATCGTTATAGACCAATATAGGTAATTAATTGTGATAAGAATGTGGCGGATTGTGTTTATCAATGAAATTGCTACTTACAGTCATTATCGAATCCATGTAGTTCTTACACTACAGTTGTTTCGAGTTAACTGCATTGACACTCTGCACCCGTCAATAGAGTGAACTCGAAATAGCTGTAGTGCTCAAGAACTACAAAGGATTGTGATAATCACTGTAAATAGCAATCTTATGTAATTGACATTTATATAAAATGTCATAATTATTCATCCTACCACTGAGCACTCACAGAGGTTTTCTTCTGGTAAATATCAAGTTTTAAGACTCACCCTGTTGATAGGTTTAAAACTTCAAAACAACATCGGGCTCTAGGAGGTTTCCTCTGGATGCACAAAACATTAATAATAATGTTAACAATTTTTTGCACTTAAATAACAAACAAATTTACATTAATAGATGAGTTTTTGGCAAGTTTAATTATATAATCTATACTATAGGCTTACCTTAGCAATCAATGTTAAGTCTTCACAATGTTAGGACATACTAACATTGATTGATAAGGTAAGCCTATAGTAGAAACTATAATATATTACAAGCAATCAGGTACTATAAACCAGTTTATTACTGTGCCGATAATATATTACTATACATCCTTTGCACCAATGTGTACTAAATAAAATAATGTTGCAATTTATAATTTTTACTTTAACCCAAAAGTACTTATAGAAGGCATTTGTAGAATGTACTAGTCTATACTAAACCACTGAATCGTTATAGACCAATATAGGTAATTAATTGTGATAAGAATGTGGCGGATTGTGTTTATCAAATGAAATTGCTACTTACAGTCATTATCGCAATCCATGTAGTTCTTACACTACAGTTGTTTCGGAGTTAACTGCATTGACACTCTGCACCCGTCAATAGAGTGAACTCCGAAATAGCTGTAGTGCTCAAGAACTACAAAGGATTGTGATAATCACTGTAAATAGCAATCTTATGTAATTGACATTTATATAAAATGTCATAATTATTCATCCTACCACTGAGCACTCACAGAGGTTTTCTTCTGGTAAATATCAAGTTTTAAGACTCACCCTGTTGATAGGTTTGAAACATCAATTAATTTCCATTCTTAGTGAATATTCGTCAGGTATTCTGACATGTAGACAGCTATTACACTCAAAAGATTACCCTACTTTATTAGTAGAACAAAACAAAAACTGAGGAAACCAAAAAGCGCCCCATGCAGTGTTAATAAGGCGGTTTTATTCCAATATAGTGACTTGTCTTCTAACTAGCAAAAACTGATTTAGCACAATAAGGAGATGACCCCTATGCAAACAAAAAATTTTTTAAGGCGTGGAACATATTTAAAAATCACTTTAAAGTTCCAAGGGACTATTTTACGAGCGGAAGACGCACGGATGCATGTGCGCGGCACCGAGACACTCTGTCACCCACTTGGCTGTTACATTCTCCCCCTTTTTCAAATTAACTTAAAGGCTGAATAAGGTATTATCGTGAAGTTGGGTTAAGTTAGGTTAGTTTCATCTGAAAACAGCTTCTTATTGGAATTTCAAAATAATATGAAACAACCCCAAATAATCCAATAATTAAGCTTTAAATGTAAAATTTAATTGTTGGATTATTTGTGGTACTGTACTTCCATATTTATTTTTATGTTAGTTGGAATGAGGGGAAGCATCAGTGGAATAGCCACGAGGCGGTACACATCACAGCATCAACCGTTTATTTCAGTCTGCTGTATTCCGTCCTCGAGTAACGATCTTTCGTGCATTGCGCGTGTAAAGTGAAGCGCCATGGTGTTAGTGTTACTTAAAAAAACATTGTTTTTAATGGTTTCCGCAACTTTTCCAAAATTAAAACTAGGTTTTTTGGCTGGTTTTCACTTAGAAAAGTGCAAAATAGGCACCAGTCACTATACTGGAATTTTGCTAAGAAGGCTAAAGCCTATCTAAAGGTTTAAATTTGCCTAGACTCAATGAGCGAGCTGAAAATCTTACCTTTAAAGCATATACTGTTACAGTCTTTTTATCGTGTACTTGAACAACACTTCCATTAATTCCTTGGCCTAATATTTTTTCTGAGATGACATAATCTTCAGATATTGGGTGGGTTTTGAATGTAAGAGTTCTGAAATTATGTAAGGCAGGGGGTTTGTCCATGATAGCAGTTATGGTGACTTCCTTTTTACTTCTTAAAAGGCTATTTGTATCAAAAAGCCTAGACCTAATAAGGTAAACAGTAGGTAACTGATGAAAATAATATGGACGTGATATAAAGGGTCAAGCCAACTAGCTTCAATATACAGAAGGCTTACTGTATATTATAATCACTTGTCTGAAAAATGTAAAACTTTTAAAAATAACAAACTTATCTAAAAAACACAGATAAACATATGAAGTTAGGCATCTTCTCCGAATCGATCGATACACTTCAACTTTCGAGGCAAGTGTGGAAGGGGTTAAAAATAATCTAATTCAATTACAAACATGGTTAAAAATATTAGAAACATGTTATTGTTGCATGAAATGACAACAACATGGCTTTGATTTAAAACTATACCCAAGTAATAAAACCTAAAGTTATCGTGTAATTGGTTAAAAATATTCTCGAACTAGCTTAATCTGAATTTGACCTAACCTTAAACTTTTTAACTTCGCAATTCAGAAGTCTAGTAAAACATTGAGATAAGACAGAAATGTTAAGCTGTTGTTGCCACCTTAACAACTTCAAATTTCTCTTTCCAAGCCATGAAATGTCTCTTTTTCATCACTTAAAAATTGCTAATCCCAAGAGGCTATGTGCATTGATTTTAAATGTATATTTAAAGTCAATGCTATGTGCGTGAAACCCTTGACTTTAAATATAAAGTTATGGGTGAAACTAGCCCCACCACATCGAGCAAAATTATAAATATGATATATTGAGTGCTTTCTATTCATATTGTTAAAAAACTGTGTGCTCAATAATTATTAGCCCGTTTTTTGTACACTTCTTTTTTGACGGGCCAGTTTCACGCTCAGCCCGCGACCATTTGGGAATTAAATAAAATTTGTATCAAGATTTGTTTGCACAAGTTGGGCCTGAAGGCTCAAAATATAACTGCATATTTTGTGCTTATCAGTAATTCGCTAGTTGGGAAAAGCAAGGAGTTTTGCTAAACAAGCTCTACGCTAAAATTAATATGAAGAAAACGTATTAAATAAATTAAGTTAAATTCATAAATGAAAAATTTTACATTTGATATCTCCTCAAATACCATAATTGATACTTCCTAAAGTGAACTTTCTACCTGACCGTGTGCTGTCGCTGGGGAAGAACGGCGATCGTCTACATTGTGCTGCGATCTGGCCGCAGTTTCGGTACCAACTCTCCTTGAGTTGGTAAGCACTTGTATTTCTGAGTATAGGCATCGTCTTTAAACATTTAAAATCTTTGGTATAGGCTATAGTCACAGATTACCTAGAGTTCCTGGTTATTCTGTAATAATTTATAATTTACAGAGCGTGCTAACAGTCTCGCCATTGACTTTAAATATACATTTAAAATCAATGGTCTCACCGAGTATTTGATGAAATTTTACCCTGGGATTAAAAGACGCCTTAAATCATAATAATTCAGTAAAAATCCCCGATCCTATTTGTATTACTGTATTGGAGCATGGACATAAAATAAAATAAAAATATAAGGACTATATATATAGTCCTATTTGTATATACATATATATATGTATGAGAAAGAGAAGATTCACTAAAGAGGGTTACTGTATATTTGAGTGAGTAGAAAAGAATACTGATATGGTGGAGGCGCCGGGTATCAGTTATCGTGTCGGTTATCCCTTGCACTACTCCCAGGTAGAGCTTGAAACATGGGGGTTGTAGCTTTCATTGAGGATAGCACAAGAATTAACCTCAACACACATGATTAATTAATTAGTTTGAATCTAGGGTTAAATAAAAATACCTTGAGACAAAGGAAAGTTATTAAATTTAATTTGACAAATACTCGCAGTGAGGGTACACAGGAATGAATTACAAGAGATGAGAACCGATATTGAGAACAGGCTACCATTCACAACTTTTATTATGAAGATTGAAGATTGATTACAAGTTAAACTTTAAATCGAATAGGTGAAATTAAAATAGATTATTGTAATTGAGTGAAACGTTAATTAGATTAAATTAATAATTAGAATTAAACTGAACTTTAAATCAAATTAATACTACTAAATTAATGAAATTTAAACAAGTTGTGAAGGGTATTTAAGTTTGGCCCCTAAACCCTAGAGTACCTTAACTTAGGAGAAGCGATCAACGAAAACCGGCTGACGTCCTCCTGAAGTTGGTACCGATCGGGCTAAGGTCTCAGTCAGGGATGATGAAGAGACGCTGGAGGTTAAAGACAGACTGTCCACTCCCAGACGGTTGTACCCGGAGGTCAACTCTGCTGACGCAAGTATTGAGTCCACTGTCAGCAATCAGCACTGCCAGCACGTAGCAAGCAATGCCAATGTGAACCACTCATACACTTCCACCGGTCTAATAAATTCTAAATATCGAAGTGCAACCCCGTATATGTTATAATATATATATATATATTTATAAGTTTTAACTTTTATCTTGTCGCCTAAAATTTGTATATCTATTTACATATATATATGTAATTATACAAATTTTAAAGACAACTTGACGAGAAATTTGAAACTTTCTATTAATTTTATGTGTATGACTAAGATACAGACAGGAAAAGCCACATATAAATTTACTAATCACAATCATGTAAGTATGCATTCATAAATACAAAAAGATTTTCTAGAAGAAAATGCTGGCATGATTTTCGTAAATTTGAAAATAAGTACCGGTACCCATTTAAGATGTTTAAAAGACAGTCATGGCTGTGTGTTAGAGAGTTATATTATTTTATTTGTGAACTACAGTGTCCATGTGGACAAAGTTTCAAGTTTATACATAAAATCATCCTCAAAGGCTACTGTTCTGTAGACCCTTCCTCATCGCCCATAAAAAAATAATTCCAAATCCACGTTCACCATTCTAGTTTATAAAACTGACCGCTGACATGTTCTGTAAAAAGATTAGTTCAATATAAACATTTATGAACAGCATGGAAACTAAATTAAAGCCTTTAATGGAGCGTTACAGACGTTGATTTAAAATCAATGACATTGACTTTAAATATACAACATTTAAAATCAATGGCAATGGTTACAGTGTAATAACTTCTGGTGCCTGTCAAGGGAACTCTTTCAAGAGAAAAAACACTGAATCTTGTGGAGAAGTTCGGTAGTCTGCACAAGGTCACAACACCATGCGCTCGAAACAGCTTTTAGTTGGCTGTCAATCCGTTTGAGAGAGAAAAGGAGCTACGTACCTTTAATAATTAATTGGTAACATACTATTGTAAATAGTAATCAACAAAGAATTTATTTATCCCAGTTTAGGATCTTTAAGTTCTAAAAATACCTTATTTGCCTGTGTGTTGAAAGTTTCAACACATCTTTTAGGACCTACAGGCAATGAGGTATTTATAGTAATTAACACTTATTTTATGGTTTATCGTAAAGGTTTTGACGTATTTCTAAGGTATCAAAATTAATCCAGAGTAGCATTAAATTTTAATATATTAAAACATACTTTACATCAACATGTTCACCTTTGAATGCCGATAGCTGAGCCGTCCGAGTGTGTGGTTGAGACATTTAACCACATAATTAAGCGCACGTTACGGGTAGTACTTGTATGTACACTAATTGTAAAGATAATATTTCAATTACTACACTTGGTTCTTCAATGGAGACACGTGTGGTAGTTGATTAGGGCCCGGGGCCAATCCTCGGGTCCATAGTTTATGACAGCCCCCTGACCATATTATTAGAGGCTGGGCGGGCTAATAATCACTACAAGACAATATCTGAAGTAAGAGCTAGAGGTTCTAGGTGTTGAAGCAAAAATAGTAAATCATAATTAAATGAACGGATTGAGTTCGGGTTTGTAGCATTGCTTCCTACCAATGACTTTATAATGATATTTATATATACCTAAACATTTAAAGTCAATGTTTCTACCAAAAAAGACTTAAGCAGTATTTAAACAAGAATGTTTATTTGTCATTGACACAATAACAATGTATTGACAATATTTGGTTTTACTTTATTCTTAGTTGAACTTATAATATTATGGTGTAATGCTACTGATCGAGGTTTAATGGTTAAAGTGCACGGCTGGGCTTTGACTTGCCAACCATCACTTCGGGAATAGCAATAAATTATCATATTATCCAGACTGGGTACGGCCTCAAGGTGTTTTTTTCTCCCAAGGTTAGTATACTATACATATTACGTAACCTACCTACATTTTAATCTTAGGTCTTACTATGCTGATGGCATTATCATAGCTCATTAATTTTTTGCTTAAAGAAATTTACCAGTAAAAATGTAGTGTCTATAACTCAATTTCAGCTCAAGCAATTAATTTTTTCAATGATTCCAAAGGGCGAAATCCATAAAGATCAATGATAATCTCCGTTAGTTAAAATATTAAGTTTGCCTTTAGAATAACTTGAAATCTTACTGGCCTAGATGGATATTACTTTGGACCCTTTTATAGCTATATGACTTGTATTTGCTATACACTAACACCAAAATATATTGCATAGTTTTAAAGGGATAAAATTTAATGATATTAGAATCGTCACATTTGCTCCTGGTCCCCTACATTTAAATTATCAAACCTAAAGTGCCTGTCAAACATTGCGACTTAGTAGCTGCTAAAAGCCATGTGTGTGAAGTTTTCGACATGTCAACATTGAATCTGATATTTTTAATGGTAAACAATGTTGACACTTTAAAAACTTCACACACATGGCTAATAGCAGCTACTAAGTCGCAATGTGTGACAGATCCTTAAGTCAGACAGTATGGTAACATTTTTAAAGGCCCTGCTATAAATACAACTTTGAATAATCTACTGGTGTTTAATTAATTTTTGCAGACCTATAGTGCAAACATTAAGTGTGAAGTGTAAAAATCTGTCAATGTATGATTATTAAGGAAATCATAGGAAAGTAGGAAACCTTTAAGATTATATTTAAAATAGGTATATTTTGAGAAATCATAGGAAACAGTTGAATGTATTTTTACACATTTTTCTTATAATAGGGTTTTTATCATCGGAAAATTTGCAAACAATGTATTAAGTAGATTAACGTACTAAAATGGGAAAAGTGTTTCAATGTAAGCAAAGAGCCAAAAATACTGTTGCATATAACAGCAAAAAAGTATAACTGCCTTGCCAAACAAAATATTTATTACGAGGATTTGAGTCCTATGGAGAAATGAAGTTTCAATCAATGTAGTTACAAATTTGTTGTTTGACGAAAGTACAAGTTTTAGAGTTTATATGCAGCAGCCTCAGTAAATGTATGCTTTTATTGAAACAGATTTTTAATTTAAGTACGTTAACCAGTATAAAACATTGTTTGCAGCTTTTACTCCATGTTGATCCCTTGGCTGCTCTATCTGGCGACCTCCTAAGCTTAACTACCAATAGTCTACATTGAACAAAACTCATGACTTTATTGTTAGCTTTCTTCTAAATCTTTATTCGACTGTGAAACCAAACACAGTAAGTATACTATTGTATTATAAATTATTCAGCTTCTCTTTTGCCGATCCTGACACCCGGCTTAGCAGTGTACCCCTAGTAAAAAAGAGGTAGAACATTTGCGATGCCAAAACCACGTGACCTTTTTATTGCTAAGGTTTTCTCAACATAGCTTTGTACCTTGTGCTCTTAGGTGGGATGTTTAAAAGGCTGAAATAATACTCAACATATAAAAAAAACATCACATTTTATTCATCAGTTTGTTCTTCAATGTAACATGATTAACTCCATAAATATTGTTGTTAACACTGTGCGATTATACAAAAACTACACTGTTTTAAGTAGGAACAAAACTTAGCATCAACCCAACTGAAACCCTTGTTCTTTGGTCAAACCTTTAAATCCCTAACCCTTTGATCTGATCGATATGCTCTTGTGCCGGCAGTTGCAAGAGGTAGTCTAATATTGCGGAATATGCTGCAGTTTTTATACAGTCAAAGCGTACAGTGAAAATCAAAGTTAAAACTCACATTTTCTGGCAAATCACCACCGGTCAGAGGGTTAAGTATTAATATATAAAACAGCATCCATCCAGTCTACCAAATCCACTCACAGTTGGTTTGAGTTGGCCTGAAAGGCCTGATATCATTGGGGCCGTGGGCAAAGATGTGTATTTGGGTCGATTCATTTTCTACTCTCACTTGTTTTGTTTCTGTGTTTTATTCATTTGGCCATCTTGAATCTTAAGAAACACCCAACAGTCAACACAAATCGCTTTGTAATTTTAAATGGAGATAAAAAAAATATAAATATGGAGCCAGCAACTTAGACGTGGCAAAGGCTGGCCACCTCCTTGCAAAATTTACATGGAAGTTATACTGGTAGCTTCTCGGTCCCGGGACATACGTCAAGAATCTTAGAACTGCCAACAGAAACAAGGCAACAAGAATAGGACGTTATGCAAAACAATCTTTGAATGACAAGAAATTTTTGAGAGAAAATTTAAGATAATGGAATGTATTGGACATGAGATTTAGCATTGGATTTTTAATGTGCTATTCGACCTGTAAGTGAAGTTTGCAAGCACTACACTTCTGAAATTTAACAAGTGAGATGCAGGAAACATGTTGATACAGTAAAAATCAACAGTTTGAAACTCGGCAGTTCCTAACACTTTTTGATGATTTCCCAAGAACAAAAATAAAAGACAAATTCTTAAGGTGTCCAATATTTTACGTACACTAATATGGGAAATAGAAAATAAATGGAAAAGAAGATCTAACATATGTAAAATAATTTGTTTCCAAGTATTAAAAAGGAACAAGGTAAAAAAATGAACATGCGACAAAGGAAGATTTACACCTTTTACGGTAAAATACTTTGAACTCGTAATAATACTTGAAAAAGTGGATATCCTGTATTACTTTACTTAAAACACCATAAATAAACATTAACTGATCAACATTCACATGATAAGAGCTAAAAGTGGGCAAAATAAATTATATCTACAATAAGTAAGCGATGACGCAATGACATAAATAACCTATATTTGTAAAACTCTTTGGTAGTTTCTAACGTATTACACTAGGGCTAATACTTACTGGTAAGTAGGATAAAATTGGCTGGTACAATCAAGTAAAATCTGCAATCCTCACATAACGCCAGGGTAAACGAATAACCATGGTAAGAATCAAGTGTAAATGCAGTTTAGCTAAAATTTTATATACATTATATTTAGGTAATAACAAACTTAATGTTTTTGTGGCGTTTTAACGTTTAATTTTGAATCAGAAAACTTTCCCATTGTTTTCTTTTGATTAATTTGTTATTGTGCGTTTATAATTGAAAGGTTTAGTCATTATCGCTGTTATACAATTGAAGAAAACCTTTCTACATAGCTATATAACCTATGTAGCAAGACTGATCAAATTATAAATAAATATATAGATAGTTCATCACGTAGATAAGCCAAATGACTTTGTTTATGGATCATAAAGACGTTTTTGGTTTAACCTGTTATATTTCGTTGAATTTCAACAACAAAAATAAACTTATACATATCATATACCTTTTTCAATTTCAAATTACTATAAAACAGGTAAATGCTTTGAGATAAATTCTCCTTCCTACAAATTTACCTGAAAATAAAAACGAATTCAACTGAAAACAAAAACTAATAATTTAGTTATTTTTGATAATAATTTTCCATGGAAATTATTGAATAAAATTGGGACTTTATGAAAGTCTTCAATCTTGAATATCAGGATAGTACTTTTATTATGAATTGTTAGACAGAATAACTGTGAATAGCAAATTTTAACAGAAAATGAAAAATATTTATTTAGTAGTCAAACAAATGTATGAAAGGTAACTCAATATATTTGTATTAGATCATTATTTATAAAGTTTTGCAAATTCAAGTATATGATTTAGAACACACTAATTTTAACAGAAAATGAAAGGTAACTCAATACATTTGTATTAGATCATTATTTGTGAAGTGTTGCAAATTTAAGTATATGATTTAGAACACACAAAATTTAACAGAATAATTTCAGGCTATTTTGAACTGTGTGTGTTTCTTTAAACGGTACACTTCAAACCAGTAAATAGGGCAAACCATGTGCTACAATAAATTATAATTTGAAGTTTGCACTGTGGAAATCAAACAAAACTACTATCTGTTACCTTGAATATGGTTACAGCTTATAAGTCTGCAATTTGTTTGTCACTATGGGAAAGTTTAATGACTAGTTTCTACGTCTTGTTCCAAGGCCATTTTGCTACTCATAAAAAACAACATATTATACAGATATATCATACAGTTATTTACATTATAACAAGTAGGAATCAATACACAAACACAGTTAAACTGTTGCTTATAACTTTGAAGAAGATTTTTGCTGATGTTGAACATTTTACCAGCACTTAATCTAGTTAGTAATTATATAATTTAAATTAACACAAATCAATAAACTAAGAAAATTCAACATGAAAAACGAATAACTTTTATAATACTTTAACAACTCATTTTGATCTATGATTAGATGACAACACATCATCACATGCAAATCAAAAGAGCAGTTTCCTAACGTAAATTAGTATTTAATATGAAATAATACTAGCGGATGGAAATGCTTGTTGAATACTAGTATGTTTGTGGAATATTTGTTCTTTGTTGAGAATGTTAAGGTATTTTCTTCTCCATGTGGTCGTAGACAAGTGCACCAACGATAGATACCACGGTTCTGTCCAGCCAACTCACCGGGTTCGGGTAGATCCTGCCTTGCTCGTAGAAGCCCAGATGTCCCCCGTGAGCCACCTCGATGTAAGCCACTTTATCCTGACTGCCTGTAAGCCAAACAAATCCCTTTAATTTTCACTTTTTTACTTACCATTGTATAAATTAACATCGTGTTGATATTATTAACGGTGACATTATATTGACATTGTGTAGATGGTTGTTGTTCTATATTTTTTCTAAGTAAAATTTTCTGTCATGTAACCCGTAGTAATTTTACGACTAGCTGCTTGCTGGTGTGTACCTCGATGTAACACTGTTAATTTTATAGTTTTTTGCTCTTTAATGGTCTATTTTTTTGAATGAGCACAATAATTATTTGGATGTTTTTCATTGCACCCTTAAATACGTTCTCAAGAAGGTACTAGTTATTTTAGAATAGAAAATAAACTACATCGTATTTTTGTTTGTTATTTGTTTGTAAAATTTCAAATTTCAAGTTATAATTATGTTAATATTGTAGTTATAGTTTCACCATGTGTATGTATTGTTACTGCTTGTAAAATAGTTTATATTTAGTTTTTTTCTCTTAATGTTTTTTTCTTCTAAAATTGTCAAGAATTCTAAAATGTCAAGACGGCTGTTTTAGGCAAATGAAATAAATACATATTTTAAAAACAAAAATAACAAATGGTATAAAATAGAACATCACAAGCCATTACAGTAAAATTGAAAAATCAATAAAGTAAGATTTAGAGTTATGCAGACTTCACATTTTCTTCAAAAGCTTTTGATGTACCAGCCTGAGATGGTAATTTATTGAATTATTCTAGTCTGTGATAATCGATTATATAACTAGTTAGTAGTTAAGTATCAATTGTCATGACTATGAATATCACTGCCTTGTACTAAAATGAATGTATTAATGCAAAATAAAACAGAATCATAAATGTAGTGTAAAGAAAAGGTTAGAATTTCTTATAGTTTAACATAACATTCAAACATATATACAAACTGAGACAACACAACATATTGACAGATATTATTTTCAACTGAATAAATATTGAATTTTGATTATCTCAGAAAACTAGATCGAGCAAATTCCTTTCTGCCGTCTCAGTAGCCTCATAAAGAGACGTTGTTGTTGCTCAGATTACGTTACGTTGAAATTGATTTCAGAAGTGTTAATTGATTTCAGAAGTGAATGTGACCGGGAAATCTTGGGACAACAAAGTTTGAGCGGGATTAGAAATGACGGATTGACTTGTTCAATGTGAGGAGAACATTTAGCGCAAGCTTCCATTTGAGAAGACAAGAACAGATTTTAGCTGAATGTTTTAGTCACAAAATTCTTCAAATCCTATTCAACTAAGGTATGGCTGAGTGTCTGTAATATACCCCACTATCATTCAACTTATGATTCTTTCAGTACTGTTCAGTTTTATAGTGACAAAATTGTTTTATTTTCTTAAGTAGTGGTAAACATAAATGTTCCCATTAGAGATCTGTAAGAGCAGGTTTTTGTAACATCGAGGCGAAATTGAGAATTAGGACGAATCTCTATATTCAAGTATGACGAGAAAAATAATTTTAAAACCGTGTTCTTACCATAATCTGATTATATTACTGATTATTGTTGTACTTTTTGAGGTATGTTAAGAGGAACAGCTCAGGGAGGCTAAATTTCATGTTTTTATAAGTATATTGCAGGTGTATATTAAGTTTTACAGTTTATTTATCATGTGATAGGATATTATTATCATTAGAGATTTAGAGACTAAATCTATGTAACACCTACAGTGATTTCTAGGCGAGGCCCTGACACTGTGAAGCCAGCTGACGAAAAGCCTAATCCATCTTAGGCAAATCCAAGGGTCAATCTAAGATACATTTTTGATGTATTTTGGCAATGTACAATTAAAGAACTTGGCCAACCTGGCCAGACCACCATTGATTTGAGAGAACAACTAACAACTTCAGACTGATGCTCTAAATACTTACTTGCAAACTG
The DNA here is from genome assembly GCA_018831715.1 of Matsumurasca onukii. Classification (NCBI taxonomy): domain Eukaryota; kingdom Metazoa; phylum Arthropoda; class Insecta; order Hemiptera; family Cicadellidae; genus Matsumurasca; species Matsumurasca onukii. The sequence goes on from CM032064.1 coordinate 11,304,801, forward strand.
TCGAACAGGTTCTAACAGTGGATCTGGGATTAATGGGTCATCTTTGCTATTGATAAAGACAATGGGATGAGAAATTCCTCCAAAGAAATTGATACTACTGCTCCAACGGTATAGTTGTTCAACCGTTTCAAAACCATTCACTTTTCTGAAAATAAAAATACAACAATTTTAATTTAACAACCTTAGTCTTATGTTTAAACTATAATGACAAACTATTAAAGATGGAAACGTCCTGACATTTTCAGGGGTTTTCGGGAAATTTTACTATCGGGCAGCCAGGGCAATACAATTTGATTTCAGACATTTTTCCAGTATTCAAGAGTCATGAACACAGAGAAGCAAAAGGGTTTATGTAGGTTCCAAAACGTGGTAAGGAAGCCGTGTGCTTATAGCCTAAAGAATCTTACAGGAAGAATCTAGCTTTCCTAACTGTATACTTCTATTTCAAAAGTAAAAGGTTTGACTTCTCTTGTTTTACACAAACAAATGCTTGATTATACTAATTAACATGACAAACTATATTCCATGCTAACCTGGTATAAGCATCATCGAGGTCCACAAGAGTAGCAGCAGATATCACATCTCTTTCATTCGTATTGTGCTGGGATTTCATCTCATCATTGAGAAGTATATGACGGTGCTTCACAATTATTGCCTTCATAGCTTCAGTCATTGCGTACAGGTATAACCGGCGGAAGTTTTGCCAGTGTAGCAGAAAGTTTGTTCCTCTGCAAGTATAAAACAATTCAATAAAAACCACAATTAAATAGCTTGGTGGCTTTCAAAAGAACAATTAAGGTAGGTAACTAAACTTTCAAAAATTGAACATATACAGGGGTGGGCAAAAGTAGATTTACAGTTTTGTCTAGTTTGCAGTATTAAATTCACCTATACATGAACAACATATTAAATCCCAAAAGCTTTATGAATAAACTTAACGATCACTTCTGTTTGACCCAACAGTTTGATTGGGCTTTTCCCCACTATGGCCTGCAAGATCTCCCGATCTGAATTCCATGGATTTTTTCTTTGGTTAATTAGTTGAGGACAAAGGGTTTTCAAAAAAATCTTGTAATCCTCATGAAATGGTTGGATTCATTCATCAAACTTGCCAAGAAATAGATGAAAATAAATAACTTGTTTAAAAAGTGTGCTTGAGTGTATCTTCAAGGTTAGAGCAGAGTCTATTTAAGTTGAAGGAAACCAATTTGACCCAACAAAAAGTAAAATGTAACGTTTCAGTAAACGTTTTATTTACTAATAAAACATTAACCACTTGGCGGTCCGGTTTTATTTTCAAGTCGGGTTTTTTTATCTTGGAAATTGGAATTTTACATAATTATAAAACCGACTGTAATAACCAAAAATATTACAACCAAATAAATAAATTGAGCTGATAATACGTTTAAAAGCAGCCTTACTAAATTTCGGTTAGAAAAAAACTATTATGATGTAACTCAATTTTTACAAGATGATTTGTATCCTCATAAATAAAATGTATCGCTCTGAAGTTTAGTACCAAATTTTGAATATCTTGATTAATATTTTTCATTTGTTCCAATAATAATTATTATTTTTGTGTGTAATTTTTACAGTTAACTTTGTTACTTGTAACTTATGTATTATATTATCGTTTATAAACAGACTACGTAGTATAAAGATTGACAATGTCACCAGTTTTTTAGCTTTTGCTAATTGTAAAACGTCTTTGACAATAAAGAATTTTTCATTTCATTTCAGAAATTTTCAATATAAGCTTTGTACGTGCTTTCCCGAGTAAAACCGGGGGTTCCTTGCCACGCTTAAGCTCTTTAGCTTCTTCATCACTTGTATCTGATTCGTAACCGCTATATTCTAAATCACTTTCCTCGACTCCACTACTACCTTCACCATCATAGTCACTTTCAGTATCACTCATTGTGCAAACCAACACGTGGTGTGTCAGGTGGGTGTGTGCACGAGGTCAACAACACAACCCCAATGGCGGTTTCCTTGCTCTCAAAGCGACAGTAGAGGTCTAGCATTGAAATAGATCAGTGCTGCATTCTCGCGGACGACGGGCAACTAACTAACGCACGAGTCAACTCGATCAAATACAGCAGGGACCGCCAAAAACCAAATCACCCGAGTACACTCGGGCAAATACGTAATGGCACAAATGGATTGCCGGGTACACTCGGGCAAAACCATCAAGTCGTTAAAACAAAATTATGGACTGATCCAAGACTTGAACCTGAATCTCTTACTTGACAAACATGAGTGAAAGCAATCATTGAATAGTTGCTTCAGTAATCCATATTTTAATTTTTTTCTTCCAACGGAACACCAACTTTACAATAATATTAATGAATGATATAGTACTACTACATAGAGGTGACATTTTAGTGTTCCAGCAGTCATTCTAACTCTAAGTAAACATTTTATAGTTTTTGTCCAACCCCTTGGCATGTTGGTTTCAATGTACATGACCTATGCAAAAAATAACTGAGTCAATCCTAACCACTTTTTACCGTTGGTTGTATGTTTAAATACCGGTACTCTTACTCGCGATGGGCAACGGATGAGCAAAAACTAGTCCGGGAGAAGGTGAGTGACTAACAAGGTGAGTGAAGGTCAAGGTCACTCTGATCTCACCACATCACCTAACCACTCCTCACACGCGTGGGTCAAGCTATTACCATTCTACAAACCAGGTTTAACTAAAGAGATTGTGTCACTGATTCTGGTGATACACTGTCAATATTTGAGCTAATGAATCCTCTAGTTATTTATCTCTCTTTTATTAGATTTAGACAGTAAATAAAATTACAGCTACACTGACAATCTTTGTAAAAACTAGCTAGGGTTATCTACCTTTCAAGAGAATTAAGACACTATGTCAATAAAAAAGCTCTAGTTTTAACCTACTATGGTTATTTCGTGTTCACTTGTGATATGGTACCCATTTTTGGGGTAACTCCAGTGCAGGTAAAAGAACCTTTCTCCGGCGAAAAGCAATAAGGGTTATTTCATATTTGTAATCCAAGCTAAATGGAATCTTTCTTGTAAAGAATATTTTTTTCAACTTGAAATCATGATTTTAGCCACTTTGTTTATTTATCAGTAAAAAAGTTCTCAATTGTTTGCAACTCACCAGAACATACACAATTACGATACTAGACATAGCCATGATTTGGTTACACCTACCATTTGATCAAGTAAATCTCAAATATAGTCACATTTATCTGCAATGTACACAATTTAATAAATTACCGGTATCCATTAGACTATTGCCTACCAGTAGATTTAAAAATGTTACTGTCAAATGTCTTAAATAAAAAGTACATTATTCAACAAAAGACTTCTTGGATTGTAATATCTGTGTTAGACGAACAATTTTATAAGCTGTAACTATTTCATAATCTCACGATGCCTATTGTATTTCTAGTAAATGTTCAATGGAAAATTTAGATCTTGTATTATTATTTTGCCGAATGCATTCTGCCTCAAGTCTCTTCAAGCCATTCACCCGATACATTATCAAAAATAGTTGCCCTCAACAACGTAATCCTATGCAATGAGCCGTGAGCCGGAACATTGAACTTACTTGATGCCATCATAGCCTTGGCAGATTGACACTCCTCCGATGAGGTTTGGTATCTTCACCCTTTCCGGCTCACCGAGGTACTTGGTCACAATGTTGCCTCCCATGCTGAACCCTATGAGCACAACCTTAGTGTCCGGATATCTGTCCGCCAGGTGGTTGAGCATTTCGTGCAAATCATTTGTGCCACCTGTCAAAACAAGTTCTGTTTATACATATTCCGTGAACGTTGTCCAACAAAATATAATTGAGAATGTTTCATCTCCACAGACAGTTTTGTTACTTTTAGCTATTTGGTTCTGACTTCCCATGAAACTTCACGAGTATTATGCTTTCCTAAACTGTTTACCCTTCTTCCACTAGGTTATGTGAGGGACTGATGATACACCTACACTACACTATGTTATTATTACAATAAAAATACTCAGGACACAAATTAAAAGAGTATTTTGAAAACACAATCATGATAAATAATTCTTACACTAAGTGCTTCTAGCTTTAGAACCATTTCAGAAAAGTAAAACAAAACCCACACATAAAAATGTTTACTGTGATAAAGTATGAACAAGTGATAATAATGAGTGCAACCTTATAGTAATCTTTAGGGATAGGTGGGATAAGATTTTCACTTCGGACTGGAAACCCCTTTTCTTGCTGCACTTTCAGGAAATGTTTGGACAGGATTAAAATAAGCTTTTATTTACAAGAAATACAAAGTAAACTGTTCAAAATCTAAATATTATTTTTTGTGGACCAAATAAATAAGTCTACTATTATACAACATTAGTTCTTCACCTCTTTTTCATAAAGAAATAAAACTATTTTAAAATTTGTAATTATATTTAAGTTTCAAACTGAAATCCTTTTCAGATCAAAACATAACACCTATCATCAATAAGAGGTTTCAGTTTGAAATTGAAACATAATTTAAAATTTTAAATAGTTTTATTTTTTGTGAAAAAAGAAGGCGTGATGTGTTATATAATGAATGAACCACTTTCAGCAACACCATATCGACAAAAATACCCCTACATTTACTTTACAAATCTTAACATTCTTTCTATCTGAGAGTTATTCTAAAAAATGTGTATACGACAGCTAGATTGTCCTTTAATTTAAAATTGAATTACATAAACTTTTCATAAAATAAAAATAGATAAAAAAACTTCAAAATGAAATGGAAACAATTATTATTACAGCCACTTAAGTAGCTGTATTGAAGTGTGTTTACAAATATTTTTGAGAAGGGATGGAGACAAGTGAATCTGTTCAAAATTTTTAATTTAGGAAGTTAATATTTAGGTATCAAATCAATTTGTCCTAACATACAACTAATTTAAAATTTTAATGAAACTATTTTTTTGTCTAAATAAAATTCAATATGATAGAAAGATTGTTAAAGACAGGGTTCTTCTGTAGTAGTTCTTAATAAAAACTGATTTTTGTGTCAATATTGAAGTAAATTTGAGCCAGTCAGAATAGCACCTAGATAGAAAACACTAGGCACTGGGAGGGTTAGTACACAATTAAAATGAATCTACATCTTCAAAAAAACTTCCTACAAACTTCTAATGGTTGTGAAAACCTAGGACACAAGCAGTGCCATTTGCATACGGTAGTTTTCAAACACATATTATTAGAAATGGTAAAGGTTGTTAGTAAAGATTTCAACTTTAAAACTATTATCATGTTAGTAATAACACAAGAGTGCTACTAAATATCAACCGAAAAATACAATATTATATTTATACATACAATTCCCTTTAGGCTAGATAAGTAGATATCTAACATCTGTGGAAATAACATTTAAGACGATTAACTTCACATATATTTTGTAGCCAAAGTTTTGGGGTTTGTTTTAAACTTTTGAATATAGCCCAAAAAGAATTTCAATTCAAGGCAGTTATTAGTTTTGTTTTGGCCTAATTTTAAACTGATTTTGATTAGTTACACCATTTACCCCTACAACTGTTAACAATAAGACTTGTTTTGTAATTGAAAACTGCCCTACGTTGTGTTGTGCAATCGTTCATTTTGCCCAGTATTCTTCAACTTTTACTAAAGCAAGATTTTCATGGTTTCATTTTTTGTTTTATAGAACTAATTAGGAAGAAACTTTTATCACACATCATCAAATAAAATAATCCAAAACTCCAACTTTAACAAACTTAACCTTTCAGAGGTCACATCCTCCGGGTGAATCTCTGTTCGTCAATAAAATCGCCAACACAAAAGAGTCAAAAACCTGTGAATCCGTGTACCTTCCGCCCTTCTTTCTTAGAACACGATAAAAAGTAATTTAGGCCTTTACAGCTTCGATGTAGTTAGTGTTTATATTAGAGACCAGAGGTAACTTCCGTGATGTGCCTTCTCGCGTTACGGGGCAGCCCCGAGTTAAGAATGCAGCAGGTGAATTCATTGTGCCATTTTTTAGTTTTGTAGTGTTTTGTGTTTCACTTCATCAATTGCACTTTATTCTGTTAAAATGTTGAGTAAAATGTCAAACAGTAAGAAAAACAATATTTTGCGATTTACACTAAGGTTTAAAGTGTCTCTTTTAACAACTCACAATCACAATCTACAATGGCTACGTTGTACTATGATACTTCAAGCCTTCTGAAAATCGACTTCTAAAATCAAAGTTAACATAATTTGTCTTTTTAACGTTAATATACATTTTATTTAACAAGCACCAATCCTTAATATTTTAGATCTTCATTTACAAAATTGTAAAGCGTATTTGTATTTGTATGACTGTAAAAAAACTACATCATCCTCATTTACGACTCACTCTCACTCACTCATCATCATTGGAAACTGGGGCTAAAGAGTTGAAACTTTGCACCATTGGTAGCCCAAAACCACCACTAAGAAACGGTTTGTAAAATTTTGATTTTAGGGTGGTTTGAGGGGTGAAATTAAGACAAAATGGTCGTGTACGTCACTACTATTTGACAGCTAAGCGCCTAGCGAGTGATCATCTGTCGATGGAAAAATCATTAGTGTGGCATGAAATTATCTACAAGTTTTATACCAAACACTTTTGTATCTCTCTAAGTTACGAGTTATTGAGCAAAATGTAAAATCTGGTCACTTGCATGTTTCCCATTACACCTATATTGACACCCTCTTCTATCCAGTTGCTTCCTCTGTAGGTAAAATTTCAATAACGATGTCCTGTTAATCTACTATTTAGGCCTTGCAGAATACTTTATTTATTCAACGTTTATTCAGACTAAGATAGACTTACCTGTACGTTGAATGGTTGAAACAGTTCGACGAGTATATTACTGTTCTAGAATAATGTTATAGGTTAATTCTTCAATGCTAACTGTACTGTACTTCAATAAAGCAATTTAGATTCTAAAAATGTATGAATGATTATTAAAAGTGAAAGCTGAATTAAAAGTATAAACATGGGTAAAGGTGTCAAAATTTTAAAGTCTAGCAGCTTGAGTGTTTATAAAATTGTCCATAAGATGACTATTAAGGTAAAACAGTTTTACGGCAGAGCAATTATTATTGTGTCTGATATTACCTTGCGATTCAGCTTAATGAAACAACAAATTTTTAAAATTAGTTTTAATTTTAGGAATTTCAAAAGACATAATATACTTAGTAGGTCTAACCATAGTTGTGGAACAAATTAGTATTTGAAATATCATTTTAGCTAGCTTATCTAATCTATACAAATAAAAGACTTTATCTGATTTGGTGGTTAATTTGCAAAGAATGAAACTGGCGTCAACAAATTCCTGTCCATCTGTCTGTAACGTTTTTAAAGCATCTTGGACCGCTCATAACAATCGGCTAGTAGGGTGAAACTTTGTTTAAGTTTTTGCATTAAAATTTCTTATAATTTATACCATACAACGTCAACAAAATAAATGGTGAGGGACAAAGTGGCACTTTACCGTTTTAAGATTTACATTGGACGCTTATAACTTAATCGGCTGAAAATATGGTAGTGAAACTTAGTTTAAGATTTAACCATCTTGCAGTGTGTTTTTAGCCATATTTTTTATCCAGCTGGCGATCCACAAAATAAATGTGAGGACAAAGTGGGCACTAAACCGTTTTCACGGCATACTGGACCGCTTATAATTGAAAATCGGCTGAAGCTATGGTAATGAAACTTTGTTTAGGTTTAACATTGTAAAAATTGTATTTAGCTATTTAAAATATCGGTACCACTAAGAAAGGATGTTCTAAATTCAAAATTTAGGTGAGTTTTTAGGGTTTCATTTTAGGCTATCTCAAATTTCTTCACTTTGACATTCAGAGAAGCAAATTCTCACTTAGAGATGGCTCAGAGCATGGGAAAATTTCCTTGCCGACAATCAAGGCACTGGGTAAAATTAAATACTTTTGAACGGTGCGGGTTAAGCTGCAATTTTACAGGCCTTTTTATGGTCTACAAACTACTTTTCTAATTAGTTGTTGGCCGATGGCACCAGTGGGTGCAACCAGTTGGGGTAGTAGAGCAGGATTTTGCAGATGACTATAGGACATGGCATATTGTTGAAAAGGTATTTTTTTAACACATTCAATGTGACAAACACGTTTCTGGGAAATGGCGGTCTTAGGTTATTGCCAGTTAAAATGTCAAACATTTTAAGTTTTAACGGCAATAACTTTTGATGGTCCATTAAAATTTGGTTTGCAGCACATTGTTTTTGGTGAACATAATTTTTAACGATATGCAACACAGGATTAATATGGCGGGGTATTTGTATGGTGGGGGAGAGCGCTTCTGTCACTGTTTACACTGTCTGCAGAACTAGCGACCCTCCAGTAACTGTGGTTAAATCCTAAAAGTAAGATTCAAAAGAACAATCACTACCGTCGTCTTTATATTTGTAACATGAGTTCTGAAATTAACTAGGGTGAGAGTAAATCAGACGCTATCAAACAGATCTTGACACATAGTATTGGTTAAAATGCTGTACTGGAATTGTTTTAGGCTACTAGAGGCAGCTGGCACCTATGAACCATGCGGCATCAGCAAGGCTATTTTGACTTTGTTTAGTAGTTGGTACTGGTAGAGGCTTCACGCTACTTATTCTACTCAATTTACCTGTGGCATTTTTGTTCCCTTTTCTCTTTCTGTTCCTGTGGTTTTGCTTAGGTTTGGTTTAGTGTGATCAAATCATTTTATCGTTAGCGGAGGTAAATCACGAAATCTTCTTATGTAGTGTTTTAGTAGGTTTAAAGAAATTGTTAGCTTAAGTTGAGTTAAGCTATAAGATGATAATTATTATGCTAATACATTGTAAATATTGCTATAAATTAGGGTTTTGTGTATATAAAAGTACAGTGCGACTGCATTATTAGTTAAAGTGTTTATAAGAAACAACGGATAGAGCTGACGACCTCTAACGGTATAGTTAATTTAACATGGAAAAATTTACAAACTATGTTTTAAGTAGATTTACTAGCCAAATGGGAAAATTGTTTCAATGAGCGTAAGATCCATTAACAGCTTTAATGCTCCATATTGAAGCAAAAACGTTACACTCCCTTGCTAAACAAAGGTACAGTATTACGATATTTGAGTTCTATGTTCTTATGAGAAAACCAGTTTTAATAAACGTAATTAATAATTTATTGTTGGCAAAAGTACAATCTTTAGAGTTTATGTGAAGCAACCTTAATAGTTTAGTGCTTTTTGAAACAGATTTTTTATTTAAGTACGTTAACGGTTAAAACGTCGTTTACGTGTTATAAACGGTGCCGAGAGTGGGTCAGCGTATCCGCGACCTCTTAGTAAACATGGTCATAATATTTTTCAGCCTCCCCTATGGCTGAATAACCAATTTTAGGTACTAAAATAACAAGGTGAACTGATAGGCAAACAGTGTAATTTACCAAACAACACCAACATTAAATTTGTTTAGATATATTTATTAAATTAGAAATTCTGTTTTGAATCCATAGCATTAACAAGGGACTGTCAACAAAATATTTACATAGGCTTTAATCAGAATCTAAATTCTCATGTAAACTATTGGTGACAATCAGTACATTCAGTATAGATTTGAATTTAGTTTATTCCCAACCATTCTGAGTGAGTCGGAAGTCATTACTGATAAGATATCAGGTTTGCAAAATTCTAATGGATAAGATAGTGCTGTTAAATCTTGAAATGCTGATTTGGCGTAGGCAACTGATAAACAGGACGACTAACAGAAACATACCCAGACTTGGATACGGTAAATAGAGGTTGCAACTGTAAAATTGTAGCTCACTCTATAAACCTGATGACATAACTACTAAATATCAGTGGTGTACCGGTTTTTTCAAGAAGGGATTCTTAGATTATTACAACCACGGTGAGGCACAGGTACAGCCCACGGTGACTTACGAGGGTTTGGGAGGAACACCCCCAACACCACATCGGTCCTTTTGACATTTAGAAAAATAAAGCTTAAAACCAAGAGTTTTAAAGACATTTAAGCTTAATTTTCATGTTTGCATTCATTTTAACTTTCTTACTTTAGTCTGGAAAAATTAATAATGTATTTATCAAGTCAATTTTATTCAAAGTTATGGTTTATCAAATATTGATTATCCACTAAATCCTTTAATATATATTCCATTCACAGAAAGTGGTGAGCTAAGCGTGAAGCTGGCCGCCGCAAAAATTGTCTTTTAAGCCAACTACCGGCTTTACTGATGAGCACAAAATATAAGTTGTATATTCTAAAGCACAAATTATGCACTAAATCTGTATTCAAATTTTTTTCATTCCCAAATGGTGGTGAGCTGATGAAGCTGGCCTGCCAAAAGATGTAAATCTGCAGGATTCAGAATTACTCCACTATTAGAACTTGAGCTTTTAACCTCTTATATCAGAAATAACGTGCTGCCTTACAGCAAAGTTGTGTCTCATGTGTGTTTGCTCATTTTACAGCTATAAATACAAATTTATAAATAAAAATTGGCTTGGGAATTGTTTAATTTCCCTAATTTTTTAACATATACACACACCTCTGAGGGGAATACACCCCTCAGATAACACACTCTGATTGTTGCAGCACAAAACTTTCGTTGATCAACTCAGTCAAGCGCTAACCAGGACAGGGCTTTTGTCACAGGAGGATATTTCCATGACAAATGGGGAGGATAGCTGATATTCTAATGAAATTATATTTTAGTCCTGCTGAAGTTATATACAGGGTGTCCCATAAGTAAAGTGTGAGACTCTAGGGAAAAAATAAAGAGAGAAAATTAAGAATACAAATTTTCCAAAAACACTTAGTTAACCAGATATTTGCCATTTTATATTTGTCACTAATTATTTATATCTCCCACACCACTTATCGGTTTGACTCAAACTTAGCATACATTTGTATCTAAGTAAGACCATTTATAAAAAATACCAGGATAGATTATCATTTTTTTAAAGCGGTGGCTATTTTATGGTATGCAGTTACACCTTAAATAGCATAAAATTAAGTTTCGATAATGTTTTACGATGTTTTATGAATATCTGGTTAACTAAGCATTTTTGGAAAAAGTTGTATTCTAGATTTTCTCTTTATTTTGACCCATATAACTTTTTCCCAGAGTCTGGCACTTTACTTATGGGACACCCTGTATATAAGGAAGTATGTCTGAGCATGTATGTTCAAGCAAAGATAGTGAACATCCCTAGGGAGATGGTGTTTTTCCTTTGAAAGAGTAGTTTTCTTTGCTATGAAAACAAAGTCAAATCATCTTTATGTAATATGTAATATTTGAATAGTGTCAGAATACATAATAATACTGTGTTGTAAATAAAAGCATACATCATGTTAAGAAAAAAAAGAACAGTTGCATCCAAATAGTAAAGAATACTATCAAAGTGTTGTACAAATTTAATCTACAATGACATTAATGTCATAAACAGTATATACATAAATAGGCCAAAAGTTTGTTTACTCTATAGACATGAAAATTAGATTAGTGTTCTTCCTTATACCAGAATTCTTCTAATGAATAAATTGATTTGTTCAACAAGTATTCTTTTAACTTAGTTTTTTAATTTTTTAGACAATAATTCTTGTTTAATTTGGAGTCGAATGAATTTTCAAAGTTTTGAGCCCATACATGTTGTTTTTTTATTTAAAAGTCTATGATAAGGAATAGTCTTTACCTTTGTTTCTTGTATTATAAGAATGGGGGTTTAGTGCTGAATAATTTGTTTTAACATTAAGTTTTGGGTACATAATAGTGTCTAAAATGTATTGAGAGTGGACTGTTAGGAATTTTTAGTTGTTTAAAATGATCTCTAACTGATTCATCACCATTCAGATGTATGTAACATTATCCAAATAGTTTTCTTTGTAAAATAAGTATATTATCTAGATTTGCTTTTTTTGTTGAATCATAAACATATAAACCATAAGCTATATGAGAGTGTACATATGAAAAATAAATGGTTCTTTGTGTGTCAATGTTACACAAATAGGACATTTTTGATAATGCATATAACCCTGAGTTTAATTTAGTTACTAGTTTTTCCACATGTTGATTCTATTTTAAATTTTCATCAATTAAGAGCCCCGAAAACTTTGTATTTTGTATTCTTGTGAGTGCTTGATTATCTATAAGGATATCAGGATTAATACTAATGTTACTCTGCTGAGTCTTAAATTTTAAATAATTGGTTTTTGTGACATTTAATTTTAAGTTATGTTTATTTGAAATCCTGCTTATATTACGTATTTCAGTTGTAGATTTAATTTCAATTTCATTTAAAGTTTTTGAAGAAATATTTAGATTTGCATCGTCTGTGTACAACAGAGATTTTTTAAGGGACTTGTGTTAGCATTGAAGACATGTTTTTTAGATGGCATAAAAACAGTAGAGGACCTAAAATTGACCCTTGTGGATCACCAAAATTATGAGTTGGAAATTAGACTTTAATCTTGTTACTTTACGTTTATCTGCTAAGTATGATGTGAACCAACTCAGAGATACATTTTTGACTCCTAGTAGTTTTTGTTTCTCTATCATAATTGAATGTTCAACACTGTCAAACACTTTTAACAGGTCCATAAAAATTCCTAGAAAAAGTTCTCTCTTATCAACTGATTCGCAATTATCAACGCAATTCAATGATAGATTTTAAGAACTCCACTGCTGCACTTGTTACTGAACAAGGCGGGAGGATTCCCACTGCCTGCCTGAGAGATGCAATTTCACACATCGTTGACAGTTAAAATCACTTTGATTATCAATCAAAATCAAATAATTGTGAATAAGTTCATCATAACAATGGTAATAAGCAATAGATGTTCAAAGCCAAGTAATCCATAAAAATTAAGAAATACAATTAAAAATAGCTGACTTATATTGGTAAAAGAAAAAACAACAATTTTACAGTAACTTTCATTTTGATATGTACATTGGCCACAGTGAACGCTCAAACTCGAGTAAATGCAACTACTATACATAGTGTAATAGTTTAGATTAACACACGATTGAAGTTAAATGAAGGTCGTCTACAAGCAAACTGTAGACGGTTGCATAGTAGAGACATTTATTTACAGTTGCAAGGTGAGAGCTACAAACTATATGAGGTAAAATTTAGTATTAATTGAAAAATTCCTTAACCGTTGTTCTGGCTATAGATTCCTAAGAGCTTGTTTAGCCAGTCACCGTTGCATTCCACACAGCTTGGGATATGTAAAGACGTTCAGCGCTTTACTTACTGAGCCTAGCTGTATAGTTCAACAGGTTAGTCCAGCGTCTACCTTAAGTTTAAAAAAGTTATGGTTGAATATGTGCTTAAATATGTTGACAAATTGTAAGTGAAGATTTTTTTGTTAAAGCTAATCTTATTTTTAATAGAAATGATGTTTAACTAAAAGCTAACCTAAAAGTGTTGATAAATATATTTTGTAATTTGTGTCTTATGGCTTTGGTAGAACAAATCCTATCGAACCATTCAAAACCATCTTAGTTTTTTCAGCCCAGCTAACGAATATTTCTTCATGCTAGACTTGGGCGGAAACACAGTAGACGAACATATCCTCCAAACCCTATTTACAGCATTTAATTATTTGTAGTTCCCGCAGGTTCTGCTAGAGTTCGTAATAATGTTGAATACATACTTTCCAATAAGCTATTCTTGTGAAGAACAAGAACATTTTGCAACAGAAATGTACAAAAATGTGTGATAGTTAGAGGGGATTAAAATGTCAAAAAGAGTTGAAATAATAACTTATTTACTCCTTAAAACTGTGTAACCATAATTCTTAAGGTTTTATTTAGATTTGTTTTGTTATTGAGGAATTTTTTAATAGGAATTTACCTAGAAAACTGATCAGTAAGTAACCAGAGTAAAATTATCAAAAATAACAGATTGATTGTTGGTCTTCCTTAGTTGCCGAAAATTTCCTTTGAATTCCCTTTCTGCCGAAAATTAATAAACGATTCCTTTCACCCAAACTAAACCCCAAAGGATCTCCCCCTGCACTGAAACATCCGGTTTTTACGGAATTCCCGCTCGTATTTTGGGATTTTAATTAATGAAAAAATGTTCCAATCCTGCCGACCCTTACAATTTTAATTTTTGAAATTATTTAGATTAAAGGTAAAGTTTCTTTGGTTCAATGAGGTGAAATACTTAGACAAAATAAAATAACGACAATACAAAAACATACGGCCTAGACACAATATTAATGAGTAAATTTGGCTGACAATCGCAATTACTGGATTGGCATACCATCACTGAGGGGTGGTGATGTGGTCCGAGAGGGGTGGTGATGTGGTGCGAGACTCTAAACTAAATGTTTTACGCTTGGTTGTTGTCAAGGCTTACCCTTTATTACGGTGGGTAGTTAAATCCTAATGAATATTGGTTTGTAAACGCGTCGAATGAGTATAGATTTACTTTATAAACGCTTTGAATGAATATGGATTTACTTTGTAAACGCTTCAAGCTAGTTTTATTTATTTTACCAACTCAATAATTTTATAAATTTTTGCCTCCTAACAAAGTTTGGATTTTTAGATTAACGGGGTTCGGATTAGTGGGGCTCCATTGTACTTCTAAACGCTCTGAAATTACTCTAAATAAATTATTAGTCAAAGTATTGGTTAGGAAGATGAGTCAAGCAGTGGCTGCTCGTGAGCCTTGAGGAAGGTGAAGGGCAAATATGTAGTCCGCTATTCAACAGGAAAATATGTTTAAATATTGATTCTTGTCACGTAGACAGAAAATTCAAGATACATTGTTTATCGATAATGTGAGTATTTCTCTACAAAAACACAAATAGTTGGCGTAGTTGTGGAAGCTTGCAAATTCTAGCAGGGAATTAAATGTTTGCAATGTTGCAAAATATAATATAATATAACTAGCTGCCCTGCCGGCTGCGGGCAAGAACTAAGTATTGTGATAAAACTGTTATTTAAAAAATTCTAGAACAAATAATTCTGCTTAACATTCAGACAATTTTATTGCAAACAAAATCGAAATTTGGGACACAAATCTAATAAAATAATTCTCTTCATATCTGATTTAGAAATAACCTAAATGCTGTTAAGACGTTTTCAATATGTATTTCTTATAGCTGTGTACCCGTGCTTTACGGGATAAAATATCAAGCACGGCGCAAAGGCAGGCTTTGATCGGTACTGGCATCAACTACCAATCCTTTACCTGTTCTTCATTTTGAAGGTGGGCTAAACTCTTAGTTTCTAGCTGGCGATACCTGTTCTTATAGGTTGTGTTTAATGTTATAGTGGAGATAAGTTTAATAATATTTTGCCTGTTAGTTACTGTAACTTGTATAATGGGCTAAACCCTTAAACAAGTTTCACTACCATAGCTTCAGCCAATTTTCAGTTATAAGCGGTCCATTATGCAAAACGTGTTCAGTGCCTTGGTCCTAGCCATTTATTTTGTGGAAGTTGTATGAGATCCACCAGTATGGATGTACTGCATGATTGGCAAATAAAAGTTTCACTACCATACAGTGGCTTCATTGACTGTTTAGCGAAAGGTTCACAACACCTAGGGATCTTTGGGGTAAAGCCAGCAATAGGGGTCTGGGGGCCCTCGGAAAATTTACAAAATTTGGGCTTAAAACATGGATTTTAAGTTAAATATAGTAAATATTTTTCTTTTATCCAACGATTTTTTTTAAAATAATTTATGATATTACCATTTGGTATAACATATTTAAATATAAATATATAATGTATATACCTTAAATTATCATTAATGAGTTAAAATAATTTCTGTGCAAGAACTGAAGGGCTAGAACATACATAATATGTTAAAAATATGCGATATTAAACTTATTCACAATCTGAAAACTACAAATGAGAATGAACAACAGGAAAAAATAGTTATAGCCAGTTTACTAAACCAAATTTTTTTGAAATCACATATTTTGCATTTTTGTACATTTTCATTAAATAATATTAAGCATGGCTGTCGTTACTAAATGACACATACAACAGAAACCGTCTTGACAGGCGACAGTGAGATGACAACAATTGAGGAGGTCCGTACATTGGCAGTGTTGAATCCACCGAAGAATAACCAATGAGGCGCGCGGGCTGTCAGAAAGCTGTCCTAATGGCTCTGTTGCATTGATCGGCCTCCCCTCTGGAGGTAAATGGACGGTCGATTCGACTAGAACAGAATGCGTAGCGCGGCTCCTGCTCAGGTTATTCTTGCCAAAAGCGATATGGTAGGTTGTCTCTTTCTTGTGGCTTTACTTTGAAACTAACAAATAAATTTACCATTCTTTCAGTTGTAAATTTTAATGTAATCAGCGTATTTTTAGGGGTTCACTCATGCTCTATAGCGAGCCGCCACTCTAACTTAGCCAATTTTCAGTTATAAGCGGTCCATTATGCTGTACGATTTCAGATTACCACTGATTCTAGCCATTTATTTTATTGGAAGTTGTATCGATACAAAATATAGTTAAAGACACACTGCATGATGGCTGTAAACAAGTTTCACCGCCATAGCTTCAGCTGATTTTGAGTTATAATGGGTCAGATGCCTTAAAACGTGTTCCACTTTGGTACTTACCATTTATTTGTGGAGTTCATGCGCTGAAAATATTATAGACACTCGCGAATGGGCTAAACCCTTAAACAAAGTTTCACCACCAAGCTTCAGTGATTTTGAGTTATAAGCGGTCAAGATGCCTTAAAACGTGTTCCACTTTGGTCCTTATTATTTTGTGGCGTTGCATGCAAAATATAGCTATTTTCTAATGCTAACCTCAGTTTCAAAAAGCTTCAGTGGTTGTGATTATAGCGGTCAAGATTTAACAAACAGGTTTTTACGTCAGTTTGCTTTGTATGATTCAAATGGTCTTCATTGGTGGGTTATAAAAAACAATGAAAAAAGTTCCACATAAACATGGGTCCTAAAATTCTTAGATTACCCGGTAGCCATATTTTGTATTTTTTACTTAAAATTTATATCTCAGGCAGCTTTGACGATTGCATTCAAACTTGGTAGGGTGTTTATGTGTCATAAGGTGAATTAGAAAAGATTATTTAAAACCCACAGAAACAAAATGGCTGTTAAATTTTAAGTGAAATAGAAAGGCAGCATAATACAAAATGCACATGGTAAAAAAGTTGTATTTTATAATTTTATAAAGATACAAACTCATCTTTCAAATTTAAATTAATATTTTCATTTTCCGGTCCTTTTACACTGGTACATTTACCAGTTACGATAAAAATGAATCAAGCCCAATGCTATTCGGTTATAGTTCTGGAATATAAATTTTATTTAATGAAAACTGGTAATGTACCAGTTGTAAATTAAATGTAAAAGTGAAAATATTAATTTTCATTTTGGAAAAATGGTTGTATATGTCTTAAAATTATAAAATACAACTTTTTTACTCTTGTAAACTTTTTGTATTATCGCCATTTTCATGGTATTTCAATTTGAAAAACAGCCGCCATTTTGTTTCTGTATGGTTTAAGACATAATTATTTTTTTATGCCCTTAGGACACATAAACATATACAAGTTTGAATACAATCGGTCAAACCGTTCTGGGGATATAAATTTTAAGTAAAAAATACAAAATGGCTGACTACGGAGCTTGAAATTTAGGACCCATGTTTATAGGACTTTTTTCATTGTTTTGCGCAAAAGGAACCCCTGAAATTTGGCGCCCTATTTTTGATCACCCTGTATAACCTGGCGTTGTTTTGGTTCGTATATAAACACCAAATAACCAAAATCCGATGGATTCATTGCAATGTACAGACAAAAGTCTTACTTTATTTATATAGATGATAATAAATACTTCTAGCATCACTCGTTGCCATAGCAACGCAGCCTCTTTCCTCGCCCCCTCAGTGTCTATCCGACCACGTAGATCAGCGTCAGATGAAAACCCGAAGAAAGCCCGTTATCTAACGAAGTATTTTAATTTCCTACAATGTATCCAGTTGCATCCATAGAGGCATGCTAACTTTCTGTGGCGACTATCAAGGCAACCATCGATTGTTGCTATTGAGCTTGTTGTATCGCACTCACTGTCGTAGTTGATTTGTGATCCCACTTACTATGATAACGGATTAATTAAATGTTAAGGTTTAATTTTTTCCCTCTAAAACATTAGTGAAGTGACCCTTCACTCCCTTCACTTGAAGAGCCGCCACTGGAGTCAAGACAACAAAAATAGCACACTTCAAGCCACCACCGTTTCAGTTCAGAGTGTAATATGATAGCGTAAGTGTAACTGTATAATGTTTCATACAAGTAATAAAGTTTAGGCTATGTTTGACCAGCGTTTAGTCTTTTATTACCAATGTATTGGCGGTCCAGCACCCTCAAGTACATGAGATGTAGCCTGATTGATAATTGGAGACTCATTTCGACAGGGGTGAACAGTTATAGCACTTTTAATGTGGAGCATGATACTGGTGTCAAATATATTACAGAATTGACTGTCGTACTGGCAGCGAAATTACAACATTGTGTTGTAATTCTAAATCAGGGTTGTCAGCAAGATCAATAAAAAAAATTCACGCATCTTTCCCGGTTAAAAATTACAACATTCCCAGTATTGTATCTTGCTAATTTGCCCACACATTTTACCTCCTAAGATGTTTAAAAGAATTATTTTTTAAAAACTGGTCGGTTACACCTACCACTACGTTTTAAAAATGGGAGTCAAGAAATTTTTCTTCGTTGAATATTTGTCTGTATCAGTGAGTCATCACTACTGTACAGGAAAGGGGCCGGAGAATTCAAGATAAGGTTGACGCTGCACTTGGTGCGGCATTGCCAGATTTGGCCGAAATGGACGCACGATCCAGTAAACATGCTAAGGATGGATTTACTCAGTTAAATGTGCAATTTGCACGTCACGATCAAACATAGGAATTCAAATGAGGAATTAGTATAGTAATACACAAAAATTATGCACAAATAATTGATTAATGAAAAATCACATGTAAAATGGCAAATAAATTCATTATATTTTGTACAAATCCACGTTTTATATTTAAAGTTTTATTACAAGGCATATTTTGTTCAAAAAAATTGTGCAACAAACCGGGAGTAAGTTTGACGCAATATAATTACGCAAATAAATTTACCGTAATAAAACTATAATTTAGAATACCTATGACAAGTTATATTTATCTGTTGCTACTCATTTACTTAGGGTGAAATTTTACACATTTACCGATAAATAAAAAGAAAACCTGGACACTAAAACATGGCGTAACGTTCTAATACTCACTGTCATCTTAATTTACATTTCTTGATTTTATGACAGAAACTAAGATTATTAATATAAGATTAATAGACATATACAACTTTAATACATAAGCATTAACCTTTCCTAGAGCTGAAAACAAGCACTGGGCTAGTACGAAAAATAGGGAGGTTAAGTAAATAAATGATTGAGTTGTCAGTTTTATTAATTTGTTGACAAAGTTTAAAATAGAATAAAAATGCTTATGTATAAAATTTATAGCCGTCCTCTCGGCCTCATAGAATTCGCTAAGCAAGTAACAGTAATAATAACACTGAAAAGTGAGTGACAACAACAGAACAACTGTACAATGATGAGGCTCCCCGGGTCTAGTACAACACACGGCAGTTGTCGTCTGCTAGCCGGCTGCCGCCATTCCGCGCTCTCTGCCTGTACTGCCAACCCACTAACTTCCCAACCCTCGCTAGTCGAATAAGAACTTGTTTGCTTACAAAACATTGTGCAACAAACCGGGAGTGAGTTTGACGCAATAGAATTAAGCAAATAAACTTGTGTTTACTAATTACAAATAAGCCTAAAATTCCCGAAAAATTTCCAAAAATGTCAATTTTTACGCAGATTTCCTGTATTTTTCACAGCAGAAAAGTTCACTCATAATTCCCGATTTTCCAGGAATTCTCGGTTACTGACAACCCTGTGAATAATTCATTAGAGTAGCGGTTTAAGAGTTAGATGCTCCAATACGCAGTTTTTTTGCAAATAGTGTATAAGTTTTTACCGACAATCTTTTGTACGATTACATTGGTCCACACCGTCGACCAATATTTAGTGATGCAAGGCTTAACGTAAATATAATTCTTACCTTCAAACTTGGTGTTAATAGGTTGGTACACATCATAAGTCAGAAGAGATTTGTCAGGCAGGTTTAAGTATATGCGCTCTCCTAAGGGCCACGGACACTTGAACCTTCCGATCACACTGTGCACTACTGTTTGAACGTGTCCGCTGAACCCCCACAAACGAGTTGGAACATATCTGAAAACAAACAAAGAGCTTTCAGTAGACTATCCTGACTAATGTATTGTACCATTGTGTGTAGCCTATGTGTGATTTCTGTAATATCAGCATTTGGCTGTCCATAAACATAGATCAGATGAAACAATGAGACATGGACTATACTTAATACAGAAAAACTGGTTTTAAAATTAAACCTTAATTTTTTCTGTTAAATATTTTAACGGAGAAGCCATTCTGGTAAAACTGGAACAAGCATGGTAATCACGTAAATTTAAAAAAAATTGAACATGCTTAAGAGAGACTTTGTATATTACAGCACTTCAACCTCCATTCACAAGGTAGCTAAACAGTTTTTTCTTGATTTCATGCAGAAATTCACTGCTTATTTTCAGGTTTATCATAGGTAACAAAACTCTTATTCAAGGTAGTGGATGGACCCCCTGGTTAGTAGGCCTACCATCGACAGTCTGTGACTGAAATTTTGCTCTCTCCTCCTTTCTATGTACCTAATATTGTCAGAAACCCTGACCACTCAGTACCTTCCAGTCTAGGCTTTAACTTAAAGGGGAAACTTGGTTTATCATTTGGCTATAACAATTTAGAAGTAGTTTGATTTTTAAGATCTACGAGACCCATGGTGGTATTTACATTGTGATAGAAACTCATTAGTTTGAGTATTTGTGGACCGTAGGGATGTCTAGCTTTTCAATATATATATAGGATTTTATTATAGAAAGGTATTGAAATACCACTAAATAACATTGAATAGAAAACCTTGTTTGCAAATTTTACAAACAAGGTGAAGTTAAGGCCTCATGGTTCTTTCTTACCTTATATAATTATACACAGAATTTATATACTGAATAACTATGTATACACCCTGTAAAGCATGTTAACAAGATGAGTTGATATGATAGCCTTTTTATTTTCTAAAGAAATATTTTGAAATTGCAATATATGTCCTGACATGCAGTACGAAGCGATTATAAAATTTAAAAGTTTTGATTTTTGACAAAATCATTATTCCAGCTATGCTGGCGAAAATGTAGGACAAGATGAGATGATATCGGTTTATTTTTTCAATTTTAATTCCAACTGCTAGTTACACTGTATATATATGTAACTAAATAGATTCTATTTTTTTCATTGTCCGAAAATCTATTTTCAGTTTTATAAATGTGTAATTTTTTCGACTTGAATATGAATTGAAAGTGACTTCATAAATGGACAATACACGGTTTTTAAATACAATATTGACAAGATAGATATAAATTGCAAATTGTTTTGTTAATATAAAATAAAATACATAAAGTTTTTTGAAGTTGTTGTCGGTGGTATGGTTTCAGAAAACTTTGAACTATTACTGCCGACATTTTTCATTGTTATTGAATAATAAGATCAAATGTCCAGTATAATGATAAAATTCCAGTAGAGTGACTGGTGCCTTTTTTGCACTTTTCTAAGTTGAAACACACAAAAAAAAGATGTTTTAATTTTGGGAAAGTTGCGGAGACCATTAACAACAATGTTTTTTAAGTAACACTATCACCTTCCACTACCGTAAGGGACATGGTGTTTCACTTGACAGGCGGCACGCACGAAAGATATTTACTCGAGGACGGGATACAGCGGACTTACGGTTGAAGCACACCACCTCATGGCTGTTCCTCTGAGGCTTCCCCCCATTCCAACTAACATAAAAATAAACTAACCTGACCCTACGATAATACCTTATTCAGTCTTTAAGTTAATTTGAAAAAGGGGGTGAATTAACCAGCTAATGGAGTTGATAGAGAACAGCCAAATAGGTGACAGAGAGTGTCTCGGTGCACAGCGCACGCTCCACACGTCTTCCGCTCATAAAATAGTACCAACTTTAAAGCCATTTTTAAATAAATTCGGCACCTTAACAAAATGTTTCGTTTGCATGGGGGTCCTCTCCTCATTGTAATAAATCATTTTTTGCTAGTTAGAAGAAAAATGTCTATATTGGAATAATACCACTATAATAGTTCAAACTCCCCTGTAGAAAATACCCTGTCTTCATCCGCCTATTGCAGTGGGTAAATTTCGTTCTATAAAGATGAGAGCTATATCACTGAATTGTACGTTTCTTTGTGAATAAGGAGTGTTTTTGTTTGTCTCTGTGGGTTTTTCCACTGCGCAGCTGCGATTTTCCAGCGACTTCATGTTTATCGAAACTCTATACTGGCAAACGACTAATCGATATTTTTTCCGATAATAACCTGGTTTTCCATTTATAAATGCCTTATTTCGATTGTTTAGTAGTCGATTTTGGTACTACTGGAATCGGAAAGAGTCGCTTGTTTCAATAATGTGAGTGTCGTGTGCATCTGAGGGAAGATTGGTTATTCATTTAGCTCTGAAAGACCCGAACTATTTGCTGCTCGCGGCGCTCCCGCCATTGTGTGACCAGACCTGCTTATAGCGTGTAGTGTTGTAACGTTGTTGTTGTGCTCACTTTGCCGCGTCGCACAGGCATTTTTGAGGATTTTTAGTAAATTACACTAGCAAATTATCTCATTCAAAAGTTTAGTGTTCTGAGTCAAATTTAGTGCCCTTCAAAGTGGTATGTTTTTTTTATTCACTCCAAAATAATTGTTTATTTAAATTTTTTGAAACATGTAAAATTTGGCTGAAAAGCCAAAACTTTGAAAAAAATTCACAATAAAAACAGAAAAAATTCTACAAAGATTTTGATCATAATTCCATGTAAAGAAATAAATTGGCCAAACTTGAGCTATCTTGGAATTTTGATAAAAAATGTCCTATTATTTTTCAAGAGCTCTACTTTGAAAACTTTTGGTTGGCTCTTTTTTCACCTTTAAAATATTCTGGAGTAAATAAATATTTTGTTTTGACTAAAAGTGGCATATAATTGTTCCCTGTAATGTGCTGAAAAGAAAATATACAACACTATATGGTTATCTTTACAAATAAAATATATATAGGGTTTTAATGAGTCTATGCGCTAAGATCTAAAAATGGCCTGCTAGTATAGAAATTTCTGACCGCCAGATATAGGGTTAAATGGTACAAAATAATTTACCTTACCTGTCTTAATGAAACAATACCTTTTTGCTGGTATGAAGTGTTACACTTTTAGAAGTTCAAAACTCATGTGTATCACACAATCAAACGTTTCTAAAAGAACAATAATTCTTAAAATATGTGGTGTAGCCCAGCCTATCGCGACTTAACAAGCTATGTTTAAACCATTACCGGTCACTTCTTCAAATTTGCTAAAAAATGCATAGAACACTGATATAGCCTATCCTAGCCCTGGTAAAAGTAAAGTAGGCCTACATGATTTATAACTAGGGCTATGTATTATATCTAGATAGCTAGTGTATGTGAAGTATACTTACGGGTGTTCAAGAGTAGGAACCATTTTATAAAGGACAGCAAGAAAGTTTTCATCTTTACAAAACAAAACAGGCTTTTGAGGGGTGCTATTAACATTAAGTATGCGGAATAAAACAATGAAGATAAGCGCGATAAACGCTAAAAGTGCGGTAGACATTATAAGATGGTCGATTAAGTTTTCATAAACCTAACTACACAATTGAAAACACTTTAACTGCATCCATGCTACGGTAATAAGATGATTCTCACGGGATTGGGTTAACCTAGGTCTGGTCGGGGTTCCTAACCATGGACACGGACGATTGGGTGAACGGTGGACGTTTGTGGATTGTGATTTGTGACTCATTTCATTTTCCATTTCGTTTCTCTGTCAATTCCTTTTTCGATGCGCAGGTGCAGCAACATACAAAAGAGAAAAGTAATAATGTGTTAATGTACCCTCATTTCGTACTATATTACAGCTATATTTAAATTATGAAAATGGATTCCATTGAAATTATATCAACATTTGTATAGTGATGTAAGGATACAAATTAACGTAGGAAAGCAAATAGATTCCACATAAATAAATAAAATTTTGATCGCATAAATCCTCTGAATATTTTAGTTATGGAGTATCTTCGATGTGTATAATAATTGTATATTCCATCATTATCTGTATTTTGTATATACACCAAGCAGTGCGAAACAAATGTAATACCATATCCACATTCCTTATCAATTAAAACTATCAACAATGGCACCTGCTCAGTTGGACAAGTTGTCTTTGTTTATGAATTAGCAGCCAATTAGAACATACTATATCTTCCGCTGATTTTAGATTTTGTGACTAGTTCTGCTGGATGAATACTGTCAAATTAATCCTATTTAAAATAACTTAATCGATTATTAAATTAAGTACAAATTAAGGACAAACCCAAGCAGCTTTATGGGGCCTTTTAATCTTACCGTAGTACTTAAAGAGAGATTTCAGAAACAGATTATCTGAATTATTAACAAGGGACATTATCTGGCTCATTGTTAACCGATTTTCAAACAGCTTAACATATTGACTATGCCATCTCAATTCATTTTGGACACCGCTTTTTTGGTCAGAAAAACCCCAGATATCTTTAATCTTTACTTTAAACTCTGAAATTCACACACATAATACAAGACAGTCAAATAACTACAAAAACCTCGAGTCAACACCACTCAAGCAAAGCGAGGCACTCAATTTACATCTATAGATATTTACAACATGATTTGAACAGATATTCAAGACTTGAAGACTTTCACAAGTTTACTCAAGAATTACCTTATTCGAGAGGCGTTTTATTCACCCCAAAAGAGCTACATTCACCTTCCTGACGACAGCGGCGTTGACGTGCTACTAGCACGTAAGTAATATTTTTAGTAAGTAATATTTTTAGGTCAGACAATACACATGATATACAGCTCAAATTCTCAAATTCTCCTAAAACCACCATTTTGCATAAGATATTTTTCAAATTTTCTCGTGGGGGCCCCGGACCCCCTTTGATATGGGGTTATTCCATACCTCTCATCCCCCCTCACGGTACTCCGCGGGCCCTGGGCCCGCACCACACGTGAAGCCTAGAGGTTTGTATTTTCTTAATCCGTCCCGCTTCTGACCAAATTCCCAATATAACACTTTTGTATAAAGGGTTTTTATCTTTAAATGACCATTTGTGTGATACCTGCCGCTTAAACAAATATTCTTAAACCTACGCGTTGTAGTATAATTGGTTATAGTATAGTTATACCCATCAGAACAATCTATTAAAAGTTAAAAAGTAGAACAAAACGAAAAAGAAAAAACTAAGAAGGAGCATGAAAAATTGACATCTTGAATCTTGATCTTACTTAATCTAGGCCTAGTTACAATTTGCAGCTAAGTTAATGATCTGATAGTTTTATTATAATTTAGTATATAATATTTCTTGAGTACGTGGTTTCTGTTAGTAAGTTTATAGTTAAAAATATTAGGCATGCCGGAATTTTCAGAACCCTCGTTTTTAATAAACTTATTTTAGTTGGTGTATCACATGACAGTCTTCACAAAATGACTGCATCAAGGTTAGTACTAGTTCACTTTAGTTCATTCTAAGACACTTGTTGTATCCTTATACAATCAGAATAGAATGGTGCTAAAAGCATAGGTTACAGTAAGGAGATGGGTTATTAATTTGACATAATTATTAAGTTAGGGCCTAGGTACTTTTAAATTTAATTAAAACCTAGGCTGACATAATATATGTCCTATCATTATTTAAAAGACTAAAGTTTTACGCCTCTAGGGGTCTCAGTGATCTCTCTAGTAGAAACTGGATCTACTGTCTCTTAAATGTTTATAGGGATTTATCGGGAAGATGTTTCTCGGCAAGTTGGTTAATGGTACTATTAGATGGCTACACAAGGACAATCAGTAAACATGGATTGCTGCCTGTACAGACCACAGACTAGGAAGGTCAGCCATGTCCGTGATCCTCGACTTTCGTTACAAATGCGTGACCTTTCCAAGTCCTCGGACTTGCCTGGTTATTCTCACCCACAGAACACCTTCTTAAGTGTGCTCTCATGTACAAGTAAACTAGAGTCCCAATAATCCGAACCCCGTTAATCCGGAACACTGTTAGGGGGAACAAATCTTTAAAATTGTTGGGTTGGTAAAGTAAACAAAACTAGTTTTCCAAGTTATGTCATATTGCATGTGTTTTAATAACAAACCAGCACTCACAATAACACACTAGACACGCAGGTTGTGCTCAAAATCAGCTTTGAACAAAACACACTGACAGTATGACACGGTGAGTCATTGTTTGTTTTTAATCGGATGACTGTACAGTGTCACAGGCATTTACTGTGTAGGCCTATGCGCAGAGGTTAGGGGGAAAAAAGTCAGTGTTACGCATGAAGGTCGAAGGCCCTACTGCCATAGCCACATGTGTACTGCCCGTCATATCTGGGTGTGTTAATTCAGCGCTGTTTACTATTGCAGAGTACTACAGGACATACACACATAATTTCTTACATTAAAATATAAAATATTAGGCGCTCAAAGTCAATATATGACTTTAAAAGTTCAATAAATAATAAATGCACCAATATATGCCAAAAATCCGCTTAATCCAATTTTCGCTAATCCGAATAAGATCACGTCCTAATGTATCCGGACTAGCAGGACTCTAGTGTAGTTAAATACCGATGATATGATTGCAAAAGGGGATTTAAAATGGTCGCACTGATTAAACGGACACTAGCAATCATGACTTCAAGTATTAATTATGGTTTGGCCGAGCAGTATAAGAATTGGCTGCCCCAGAAGGACAGGTTTAGGTATTTATGTTTGAATTAAAACTAAGAGCGAAATGAACCTTCTATACTAATTTTACCATTCGGTCTTCAATATGGTGTAGGCTCCATTTTAATCAGAACTTTTATTGCTCATTAAAAAAACCCATAGGATTCTCGTGTTAATTGTTTTAGCAGAATACAATTTTTTAGCCCTTAGAAGCGAATGATTTCAAAACCTTTACTTAGTGCGGGTCTCTGGCATTAAACTTATGAAGTCCAGCATTTGTCCCAGTTTCGATACTAGACCTCGTTGTTTTTGAGTACTTGTCAGCCAGTGGGCGAGTGGTATTTGGATCTTATATACATATATCTCATATTGGATTCTTTATCTTTAGATATAATGAATGAAACTATGAAAACATCAAGCCCTTTTCATTAGTCTCACAAGACAAGACAAAGTTTCTTTATACACACACAAACATAGAGTATGGTAATGGCGTCAAAATACAAAGTACATTTAAAATAATTTTAAAATTTCATTAAAAAAACCTTCAGAAAATATTAAAAATAACATTGAAAACATTAAAAATAACATTGAAAACATTAAAAATAACATTGAAAACATTAAAAATAACATTAAAACATTCAATTCAATTCAAATAATCTTTATTCACAAATTGTACAATACATAGATGCATATACAATTATCGAATGGCGTTAAAATTAATTTGTCTATGCTATAAAATACAAAATGACTTTCAATTTACTGTATACAAATTATTTATTATAAAGTATTAATTATTAAACTCTATTCTACAATATATTATTCTCTTTAAATTCTACAATTCTTCAAATTTGTACAGAGCCTTCTTTATTAAGTAGGTTTTAGTTTTTGTTTGAAAACGTTTATATTAGTTATATCATGTTCTGAGGTATCTTATCATAAAATTGTATTCCTGCTCTTTTAGGAGATTTCCAGAAAAATTTCGTGAATGACTTCGAATTGCTATTGTATCTTTGTTTCTAGTGTTGTAATAATGATTAGTGCCTAGCTTTGGCAAACTGGCTTCAGCTGATTTTACCGCTAAAACTGTTTCCAACACATATAGTCCATAGACAGTTAGTATTCCCAACTTAGCAAAGTCCTGTTGCACAGAATCAATAAAGTTTAGATGTAGCATAATTTTCAATGCTTTTTTGCAAAACTAGTAATTTGTGTAAGTTTTGATTGCTTGTAGCTCCATACAGTACAATACCATACGATATGTGTGAGTGTATGTGGGCGTAATATACCATCTTGAGTATGTCAATTGAGCAGAATTTGGCCATATTTCGTAAAATATATAGCCCTGACAAAATTTTGTTTACCAGACTTTCTACATGACGATTCCAGGTCAAAGACTGATCTACTATTAATCCTAAAAATTTTGTATGTTCTACTTTTTGCAACTCGCTATTATCAATCTGTAAAGTTTGACATTAAAAATAGCATTAAAAAGTCTTTGACATTAAAAATTCCTTTTTAGAGTAGAATGGATGATCTTCCAGTCATTTACGCAGGTTTTTTTGAGTTTAATTCCATTGTCTTCTTTGAGGTACCCAGGCAATTAATTGAAGTAGAACGCTCCTTTTTAGGTTGGATTCTCAGCAAGAAACCTAGTGCATGGATGGAGAGTGAGAAGTTTGAGGTGTTTCTGGTGTTGTTGTGGTGGTAGTCTCCTAGCTTTTGTTTGTTTGATGAGACTACCAGTAGAACCGCTTCCATAATATACAGAGATGGTGCTGTTAGTATTGTGAGTTCCTGGAAAGCCTATCGACAACTGTCTCGGTCTTCTAGCCCAGCTAGACTTCTTACTGTTCTCTTTTGCTGTAAGAGAACTCTGTCCATGTTTGAACCAGTGGCAGATTTAGGGGGCATGCCCCCCCCAAAGTTAAAATTGTTTCAAAATTTCATTTAAGTTGAGTAAAATATTCTACGTAAAAATATGAATGTTGCCTGAGTTTTGTGCTTTGTTGCAAATATGATCGAATCTACATTATCAAAATATTAGTTAAGCCAGTAGCCGTCGAGTGTAGCACTATTAGGATCAAGTTGAACTATGAGTCTAGCAATGTTGGTACCGGCCGTGTTGGTACAGGCTGTAGCCCTGGTTGCTGGTTCATGTTAGTTCAGAGCTTTTAGTTTCCTTTTGTTGTTCATTATTGATTATTGTTTTCTTGATGAGTGTTATTAGATTAATAGAGTGAGGAAGCCATTGTTGGTGTGACAGTTATTTTACCTAGTTACCTATACTCATTTGATTTATTAGTTGCATTTAAATTTTGAAAGTAACATTTTTTTATCTTATTTTGGTATTGTAAGCAGTCTGAACAGTATGAATCCACATCATTATTAATCTCACAATCACACAAAGTAATCCTATTAAACTGAAGAAAGAAAAGTTATTTCAATCCTTTGTTGTCTACGAAATAAATGCTCTAAAACGCTTTAATAGTGTATTTTGCGTCTCTATTTTAAAATTTTTCCCCCGGAACCCCCCTGGTGCCTGAAGGGTATAAAATACCCCCTCTCCCGTCCTCGGCAGTGCCCCCCCTAAACCAAAATCCTGGATCCACCCCTGGTTTGAACTGCTTGTTACACCCCAGGCTAAAATGCCATACGTAAGATGAGCCTCAAATTGTGAGAAATATGCAATTCTGGCCTCAATTGTTCCACATATTTTCTTTATTCTTCGGATTACAAAGACACAGAAGAAAAGATCGAAGTTCTTATCTTCGACTTTCCGCCTGTCATTTTACCACATATTTTCAAATAACTGGCAGTGCAGTCCATTCCAGAACAATGTTACAGTATTATTTTACATAATATATACAGAACCTGGATGGACATTAAATGAATAGGTTTGTTATTGGCAAACAGTGTTGTTCGCAGCTGTAACACAAAACATGTAACACAAAATCAATTCTGTCGTGCCCCAGCTCTCGTCCAGGCTTTGTCCGCAGACTTGGACGGGTGTTACAAATGTATTCCAAAGAACGTTCAGTAGGTAGAGTAGGTAGTAAGTAGTTCTACTGTAAACATTGTGTCGAGGCTTGAGGAAAATGGATTTTAATAGAACAGGTCTCGTTAGGAGAATGTTAGATAACATCTTCCTGCACCAACACTGGAATCAACACATAATATAAAATAATATTATATTAACAATAAATAAACAATAAACAAATGTTTTACTCTGGAACAATTTACAATTCATACAATGGCCAAGCCATACATTTAACTAACATTTTCCAATCATACTTTGATATCTAGATCTCATTTGCACCCACAGTATGTAAGTTTTTGATATTTCAAGTCTATTCATTCGAATCTTCCCACTCAAGCCTCAGCGTCAGTTAGCCCATCAGTCGGCTTTCCAAGTGTGTGCAAAAATCGGTTTATGGTGTTAAACGCCTATGTAAGCAATTAAAATAGTTTTCAGACGGTTTTGGCTTTGGGACACTTTTAATTGAATCTTGTTACCTGTTGACTAGTTCAACTCCTGCCTGCTGTTGCAAAGTTCAAAGTGAAAGTTAAAATATCCGTATTACATCATATTTAATATTTGTATTGCATCACATACAAATTTAGTTGTTTATACATTTTTCACTGTTCTGGGTCTCCTAGTTAGTTTGCCCTACAAGTAATGTGTTGGTGGAGAGCTGTTTCAAATAAATAACAAAATATTCAATTAATGTCTAATTTTATGTATTGCGTTATTTATTAATTTTGACAAAATCGATGAAGATGAGTTCTCAACGTTCTTTTAGTGTTTTGAAAATGACTACTTGTTAGTCAAAATTAGTAAACACCTAAGTTTTAACTATATCCTAGGCCTCCGGTATCACCTAAACCTAACTTTTGTTAGTTTGAAAGTTCATAATAGTGGCGGAGAGCAATTTCGTAAAAAGAAGAAACAGACTTTTCCTGCTTCCGGAGAGTGGCAGGATTAGTCCGTTTCTTTCTTTTAACAAAACCTAAGCTTTAGTGAAGGAATTGTGACATTGAAAGGTACGTAACCTGCCATATGCGTTGTTTTTACCATACATACAAAATAAACCTCTTTAATCTTTGCTAAAACCATGATTGTGTTTCTTTCACTATAACATCAAATTAGGAAATCAAAATCTATTACTGCAACATATTATTCCAACAATACAGTCCAGTTAGTATAATTTATATATATTGAAGCGAAGAAATTAGTGATACAAACTTATAAACATAAATTGCTTGTAAAGAATGACTTACTACAGTTTTAAAATTTGGTTGAGTTAAAAAAAACTCCCTGTACTCAAGGTCTATAATTTAAGAAAACTAAGTTCCGGTTTCAGGAACTATTTGAAATTAGAAATACCTCGTTAAGTAACCAGCAGGACCTTCAGGTTACTTAACAAGGTATTGCCATAATTTAAGCTTTAAATGTAAATTAGTTGTATGCAACGATCTGTTAACAAATAATAATGGCGCTGAAGGTTACTCAATGCACCCTGAGTCAGCAGAGCACCACACTTGACACACGTTTCAAAGTTAAGTAAACATAAACAAGAAAGCCACAGAAATTGTCAGGTTTGATTTGTCAGCTGATTGCAGAACTGGTTACTTCTAGTCCTCTAGGTGCTGTATAGTAAAAAGGTAAAGTTTGTCTTGTTTAACGAGGCGAAGTTAGGACTACAAAGTCCTCTCTACCAATCAACCTCGACCTTTACCTAGCATCATCGTATTAGTCACATTATAAATTGTATTTATCATGAGTGATGAGCTCCGGAGTCGCGCGCAATACCAATCCGCCACGGATCCGCTATAGTGCTGGGACTGAGCAGGTGTGGAGCAAATCTTTTGCTGCTGGAATGTCACTATTGTAGCTTATCAATCCACTCCAATCTTGTATTCAGCACGGTCAGTAAGCTGTAGGCTCTGTGTTCGTGGTAGTTCACACCTTGAAGCCCAACAAGATGCATATGCCTAAAAGTAATGTAAGTTACAATAAACATTTAAAATATGTATTTAACTGGGGGTTTATTATTTTCACTAATGCTTAAGATACAGAGCTACCGTATGCACCAGCTATAAGGCAGACATCTCAGGAACTTATTATTCTTCTTTTCATGTTCTTGAAACGCCTACCATCCATAGGGCAGCCATTTTGGAAATCATATCATTCTCCTATGCATGTTTTTCGAACAGCCTATTTCAGTCGTATCCATCCTCAACTACAGCTCAGCCGCTATTACTGTGCACTTGGCCGAGCCGCTACTAGTCACTCAGAAAACATCGACTGCACTGATTCACACACTTGCCTACCTATCGCGGCGCGTTATTGGGTAATCGACCAATATATATTTTATTTTATTGGATAAAGTAGAATTTAATCCAATATACCATTGGATAAAGTAGAATTTAACAAGGAAAAAGAAATAATCAAGCAATTAGCAATAGGAAATGGATACAAACCAAGTATAGTTGAAAATATGATCAAAAGAAAATTTAACAACAAGAAAGCCAATGATAAAAGATGTAGTAATGACGAAAAAGAATTCTTTTGTGCCCTTTTAATAAGAACTTACAGACAGCTATAAAGAATACTTTAAAACGTCCAACTTGAAGATTTCCTATACGACAAAGAATAACAGCTTCAAACTAATAAACAGTATTGCCAAAAGAAACCAAAAACATAAACATGGATATTTACGAACAATCAGGCATATACGAGTTAAATTGCAGCGGTGTCAATGTTAGGTATATTGGACAAACTGGAAGAACGTTCCATAATAGGTATAAAGAAACGCGTCCAAGCCTTCAATTCTCACAACAGTACTACTATGCAATCATCATTTGCTGATCATCTATTGAAATCCAGACATAACTTCAAAAATATACAAGAGAACATGAAAGTACTTGAGTTTGAAACCAAAGGGGAACTAATGAATTGTAAAGAAGATCTGCACATTTATTTAAGAAAGTTAAAAGATCAAAGCACTTTATTGAACTCTACAAACGCAAATAGAAAAAACCCCATTTTTGAAATTATTGCAGATATTAAGAAACCCCACTAGATACAATGCACAACTTTTTCCAAAATTATTATTTTACCATAATTAATGTGTAGTATTGAACATATGACATCTGTTTTTTGATAGTTTTAAAACGTTATTTATTTACATATTTTATTTTCTTCCAGATAACCTTATATTTGTATTGTACCACTCACCGGATGATGGGCTAGACCGAAAAACGTGATGCGTCATTAAACTTTAAGGGTACTCAATGTTTTCTTTTACATATTATTAATTTATTTTATTTATTTCTGAAAAGCCGGAAATGTTTATCCGCATGAGTCAGGCTGAAGCGTGAGACCGGGCAGCTCCAGTCGCTAGCCAATGTTTTTAGAAAAGTACCCCCTCCTTATACCCCGTCCTCCGCCGCACGCCCGCCACGCGCTCCTCCAAGTGCACAATAATGACGGCTGACCTGTAACTTATGGAATCAACATTTAAAGAGGATGTTCCAAGCGAGTTTCAATAAATGTTTTATCTTCAAAAACAAGCTTAAGGTAAAATTGGAGGATTACGTTCCAGAGAATCTTGCAAACTGTTTTCGATAAAATATTTATTATTTTATCCAAGATTAACAGGTTTTCAAAGGATCTTGGGTTTGACGGTGAGTAGTCTCCTGTAAATGAGGGTGCACAATAAGCCAATGGCTGCGAGGCAATTACTAGGAGGCACATTAGTGCTCAAACCTAGCCCTCAAAAAAAAAAAAAAACTGTTTTCGAGAACTTCATATTTTGAAACTACTTTCTATATATTTGTAGTTTTCTCAAAACTTAAATCTAAATCAAGGGTCCCCTCAGAGGTCACCTTAGGGAAAGCCATAGTTTGTCCGCACAAGGAACACACGACACTGCACACCTATTGGCTAAACAACAGGCTTTTTTGAACTGATGCAGCCTAACTGTCAAACCAGGTGTTTGCAAGGGTTTACGCTGGAACATTTTCACCTTTCAAAACGAT
The DNA here is from genome assembly GCA_018831715.1 of Matsumurasca onukii. Lineage (NCBI taxonomy): Eukaryota > Metazoa > Arthropoda > Insecta > Hemiptera > Cicadellidae > Matsumurasca > Matsumurasca onukii. The sequence continues at coordinate 11,338,839 of CM032064.1, forward strand.
TCGTGTGTAGATAATTTATTTGGCTCTATGGTGAGTGTAAATACTTAATTTTAGCTTTTAATGAGCCGACGTATTTAGGCCCTTGCAGGCTTGGGAGTCACCGTGGCACTGAGGCGGACCCTTGAGTTCAGGCTCTGATATTCACAGTTACAGAACCAGATACAACCAGGGCTACATGAACACAAACCATAACACAGCACTTTTTGAAACTCTTGCAAATAAAGTTGGAGTTATGGTGTTAAATAAAGTACAGAGCCATATTAAAACCAAAAACCAGCTGCACATATTTTGAAGAAAATGGAAAATATAGTAATACCTGTTGGGTGTCTGTAGACCTTGTTGAGAGATTTAAAGTCCCGATGTACATTTAGCGATGTTTTATCGCATCTTCTGTGGGGAAGGTGGGTTACTGTTTACATAAGCACTTTTTTACACACATTACTATACTGTATACTTAAAACTAGTCACTTTGCTTCGGCGCTTTGGCTTTAACCCGATTGGGTAGGACCATGTGTGAAGGCAAAGTGACTAGTTTTATAGTATGAATAATAAATAAGTATCAAAAGCATGTAAACAACCAAGAGATGCGACAAACGTCGTAATGTATATCTAACAAGGTCTACAGACACCCAACAGGTATTTACTATATTAATTGATATAGGCCTTGAAACTGGATATAATAAAAAATGGACAAAGTTAAGAGTTGTAAATATAGTTTATTTGATGAAAGCGCTTTTTAAGATAAAAATTGGCAAATGAACTGTAAAAAATATTATGAAAGGAGCATTAATAACCGAAGATTATTAGCCCTTAACAATCTTTTGTCGGTTAGTAAGGTCAGCTATCTGATCCATTCAACACAGCCGTCAGAGAAACCAAACTGCCACAATTACATCACTACAAAACGGCCACTATCAATTCCAAATATTAGTTGAAACCCAAAACCACTACACAGTTATGGGCCGCTTATTTTGTGTGTATGGTTCGTGCTGCACATCTTGGCTGACATTAGAGTGCCGACTGCCGGCCTAAAGTATTGTTGCAGTTTTGGTATTGTTGACATTAAATTGCAATAAAGTGCAGTATGTATCGATGATTTTAACTCTGGCTGTGAAATGCACCGTATCGTACATCTACGCTTTCAACCATACAGCAAAACAAAGCGAACATGTCATTGTTTATCTAAGAGGTCAACATAAAACACGAGACATTTTCAATGTGTTAAAGATTTGTTTCTTGTCGGGTGGTCAGGAATAGCATGTACCCGGTATCCGAATTATTGTGATCCGGAAGTTTACAATGCTGACTAAACGTTTACAATCCCAGAAAATCTAGAAAACATGTTCAAAATAAGCATGTACAGCTTATTTAACCCTTAACTACTATACTGACGTCTCACAAACGGTGCCATAATTCATCCCCTTGTCACCTTTCACCCCCTCATCACAGGAACCATTCCAGCCATCTACCTTTCAGTTGGCTCAAGGTCTTTGACAAGGGAACACCACTCAGTGCTTATTGCCCTATGTTTTGCGAATATTACGTGTTTCCGTCGTGTAGACGTGGTACAGAGGCTGCGTGATTTTTGTGATGTTAGAGGTGACGTCCAGTAGACGTAGTATAGTTATTATATTATACTAACATTGCCATAAAAAAGTTTGTGTATGATGTAGTGGGTCAAAACTAAAAACTGTTATTTAAATCCAATGTGTACATATTTTGGTGACTTATATCAGTTATAAAAAAGTTAAGTTCATAAATAACTGTGTAAGAATTTATTTTCACCTTTTCCTAGTTTTCGAACGTTAATAAATGTTAATTGTTTTATTTAGATGATTAACATTGTCTCACATAATAAAATAATATCAGATAATCAGTACTTACAAAAACAGAGTAAAAAATGGGGTTAAAACATTTCAATACATTTCTTTTAGCTAACTAGTTTTTAAAAAAATCAAAGAAAAAACTGATGTTTAAAAGTTGGTTTTTTGAAGAAATTGACGTAGAAGGTAAATTATTGCTAAAATTACTATATTTTCATAGGATATGAAATAAAAACTAACCTAGGAAGAAACGAGAATTCAAAAATAATATATTTATCAAAAATTCTGTTCATAAAGTGAAAATTGGATTAGTTTGACATGGTCTGTCGGTAAAGTTAAGGCAAACTCATTGTTTACCAGACAAAATAAACGAATATTGATTACTGCTGCTAGAATATGCATAAACTATCAGTTTATAGGTAGTGACAGCAATATGAATCCAATTAATGTTCAATTTCACACCACCAGCTTGTGAAATGAGCAAGTGCGCAGCTTTAGTCACAGCCAAGTTGTGTTTTGTCCTAGATACATTTTCAGTTATATCTTAAAAAATAGATTATAAATTAACTTTAAGTGAATTGAAAGTGAAGGTAAGTAATTATATCTTATAAATGGACAGTTCTTCTTAAATATTATTGATCTTACAATCTAGGGCTTAACATCCGCTGAGACAGTGTCCAGGACCCCAACGGACGGGACCAACAAAACCCTTGTTTAATTCTGACTGTGAAAACAAACAAATTTACTTTTAGGGATTTTTTGTATGAAAATGATAACATTGCCCAATCCTTAAAACGGTCATTACTAAGGTTTCAAAATTATTTCAAGAGCCCCAGTCTCGGAAGGAAAATCATATTTACTTGGGCTTAAATTTGTGTTTTATATATAATCAAGATCTCCACGAGACCCCTTAGTCAAGTTTATAACACAGGATACAAAAATTCAATTTCAACTTAATTCGTCCGCATAGTTTTCAGTGTTTGGATAAAAATTGTGACTATCTATTGAAATTAAATTCTTAATAATGAAACAAGTTAGAAATGGGACCAGCCAACTTATAACAAAATAAATTTGCCTAATATACTAAGATATTTAGTTTTCAAATGTGTGTACCTTGTAAAATTCATGTTTGGGCCTCAAAGTTCTAAGTAAAAGCCGATAGACTACAAATATAGGGTGTACAGTAATCAGGAGATCAAACTTCACCAGGTGATTTGTCAGGTCATTATAAACAAAAAATGTCCTATAACACATACTCCTATCTCGCTTAGTTTTCCGTCTGTCTGTTTTGTTTACCAAATAGTTTTTATCTCCGAGGCTAATTAAGTTACAAACTTCAATCTTTGCACATTTGTTAGTATAATTAATACCAATATTTAAACAATCAATTTGACCAGTGTTTTCTTCTAGTTTAAATTTTCTAAGCTTAGTAACTCAAAACCCTTAAACTTTACGGTAAATATATAAGAATAACAATATGTGAAGAATGATTTGATGAACATTTTAACATCAAGTTTGGTGTGCTGCGATAAGTACCAAGGGAGGAATTAAAGTTTTCCTGAGCACAAACCTTTATTTATGTATGTTTCTCAAATGTAAATAAAGGGGTGTGTTCAGGAAAACTTAAATATCTCCGTTACTATTTGTTGCAATACAACTAATTTGGCTAACTCCTTTATTTTTTGCATTTAAGAAACATATGTGTATACAGGAGTGCGCTCAGAAAAACCTAAATTTCTACGTTATTAGTTATCTCAGAACAACAAACTTGGTGTCAAAATGTTTATAAAAACATTTGCCACGCATTGTTATTCTTATTTATTTACCATAAAGTTTAAGGATTTTGAGTTATTAAGCTTAGAAAATTTAATATGGCCACCATTGTTAAACCGGAAGTGAAAATTAGCCAAATTTATTTTTTTAAATATAGGTTTTAATTATACTAACAAGTGTGCAAAGTTTTCAGTTTATAACATAATTGACCTCGGAGATAAAAATTATTTGGTAAAAACACAGACAGACGGAAAACTAAGCGAGATAGGCCTAGGAAATCTTTTGCTCATTATGACCTGACAAATCACCTGGTGAAGTATGATCCTCTAATTACTGGACACCCTGTATATTTTATTATAATGAAAGTATATTTCACAAAATATACCTTGGGTACTGTAGTTTTCTATTATTTTAGTAAAATTAAGTATGAGAAAAATGGTACAGTATGCCTGCAGAATTCGTTGAAACATGTCTTTAAGGGTTATATTTTCCAGAGATTGCCTGCGAGTTTCTTGCTTTTATAGTGCTATACTCCATACCCTCCAAACCCTCAGCTAAGGGCTCCATTATGTTTTGCCCCGGGGCCCTCAAATAGGTAGTTAAGGACCTGCTGATAATAAGTAGTTTTTAATCAATATGTATTTGATGTGTTTTTTATTTACAATGTCAAAGACAGCAGTTTTTTTGTAAAAATTACAATGTTATATTAATTCTAGATCTTAATTTGCATAAACACTAAATAGCTAATTTATTACTAAAGAAATTTTAGGACAAAATGTGTGGACCGAACCAGGACTTGAACCCAGATTTCTCACTTGCTGGGTGATTATGCTGACCACCACACCATCGGCCCAGCTATTTATGCTCGTATTTATGCCTTCAAATTTTTAGATAAAATACTATTAAATTTTTATATTGAAAATGTCACTATTTGACAGTCACATGTTTTGGATAAACACTCGGATTTAAGTACTTCTAAAAATTTGAAGGCATAAATAGGTGGGCCGGATGGTGTAGTGGGCAATGCGACAAGAGTGAGAGACCGGGTTGAATCCTGTTCGGTTCACACGTTATGTCTTCAAATTTCTTTAATATTATTAATTCTGTTATAGTGAATTTCTGGTTGGTTATTCAGTAGTTGGATTGTCCTAAATTGATATATTTTCACTGGAGGTTGCTAAAGTTTCGGTTTTCCCATTTGCAAGGTAGGGGTTGAATCATTAACATTGACACCCGCCAATGAAGATGAGATGAGTTGGAGGATAGTTTGGCTGCCGCTGGACGTTGATGATCTTGGGTTTTTATGATCATCAGGTCTTCTAAAACTCTGAGGTTGAAATATTATCAAGGAGGTTTCGTGACCTAAAACATAATATAAAACATTAGGCAATGATCTAGCCTAAAAATAATCAGCTTAAGCTGACCAGACAATGTTTTGTGTTATGTTTTCACCTGAATACGGGATCAGATTCCTAGATTTCCAGGTTTCCCTTATTCACTAAAAACAATGGAACATGGCCATAATAATATTTCTATAATCTAGTTGGCTTAAACTAATCAGCCAATCAGTGATTGAAGATGGCACTCTACAGCGAGACCAAAATATCCCAAGCTAATAATCATTATGATGTTTTGACATAGTGTGAACCAAAAAATGTAGATTAAAGTTTCGTTAGAGAGAAAATATTCTTTATTATTACAATATTAAAGATCAAACATAGTGTCAAATACTCATATTTAAATTATTTACAGACTATTATAGTCAGAGTCTCTCCAGTTCAAAAATAACACTCAAATTTACACATTTATAATCAAAACTACACTGTAGAATGGTCTTTCTGTGAACCACTGCTGCAACTTCTTCTTCAAAACACCCGGGTCCAGTCCTTCACATCTGCACAACTTCAAGTGGTGTGCAGGCAGGCTAAAGTTGATTCCATTTCTAGTGTTGTGCTCGTGGATGTTTCCAAGCCTTTGTTGTGTTGTGGATATAGCTTTGCCACATTCTAGGATGTAGATATTCACAACAGTTAGGATTTTCCACTCACAGAATAGTTCTCTGCAGCTTTGAGACCATTTCAGCAATGACTTTTAAAGCGGGGCGCACACTACAATGAACCTGCCGCCCTTTTCGAACAAGTCACTTAGCACGTAATCAAATGAGCAGCCGCACACTGTACGGCCTGTCCCCTTACGGCTTCGGAACTGGTCGCCCCGAGGGGTGACTGGGGCCGGAGGCAGTGGAAGGGGGACTGACCTTTTCTCCTAGATGAGTAATTTTTTCCTCATTCTACGCATTGTCTTTGATGCAGTGGGACCTTTTGGCCGCTGGGGTTCAAAATGTCACGGTGTTTTGATGAAAAACTGATAGAATTAGTTAGGTTGTACACCCACTTGTACAACCCTAGTGTTAAAAACTATTACAATACAGGGATGAAGGAGAACTCATGGAAGGAGATAGTTGAACAAATTAACTGTACTGGCAAGTTTGAATATTACTATTTTTATATAAGGGAAGTCTATGTTCATTCTTTCATACCTTGTAGGCTGCAACGGCAACAATTAGTTCTTTTTCCGAGTGACTAGACGTCGACATACTCGTATCACGAGCTCGGCCACGAGTGAAGTGAAGTAGCTGTGCATTTCCCACAAGAAAGGCCGGAGTGGGGCCGGTGTAGTGTCCGGGTAAGCCCCGGGGGCGATTTGGTGTCGGTTGTTAATTGTCTGCACATTTGGTCGATATGGTCGTGCCACAAAAGGTTATCGTCTATAATTATGCCAAGATAGCTGGTTTCGACTGTTGGTTGTAGGGCTGGTAAATCTGTTACTTATATGATCTTTTTCTTTTCCAAAAGAAATTTGGATGGTCGATTAATTCAGATTAAAACTTAACTCAGAAATTCCACCATCATCAACAACATACTTCAAAAGAGTCTACTGCATATTCCAATCTTTAATTTTGGCTAAGCTTCCTGTCTCCCTGAAATGTATACAATTGTCTGTATGATCTTTATGATAGTAAAGACATTGGTAATCAGCTAACGTTATTAATTACTTGCAGATGCTCAGAAGAGCTGAAAAAAGATGTTTCCGCCTCGGAGTCATCATCCTCTGCAGCATTTTCTTCCTACTGGCACTTTACTCGCCAGTCTACCAGCCTTCTGTCTCGAGGGAAGGTAAGACAAACATGCTTTAGTACCGTCAAGTACTTCACTCAATGGCAAACTAAATAAAACGTGCTTGTTGCATACTTAACAGCGTACTTGGTTTTGTGGTTACCAAATTCAAAATGTTTATTGCATAATACATTTACATACAATGCTTACATTGATTTTGTAACAGTAAACTGATGCATGGTCAAGAAAAGTAGGCTTTTTACATCATCTTCATATTACGTAGTCTGTATCATTAATTACCATAATATAAAATGGAACAATATAGGCTTAAATAGTCTCAGCCAGTCAACCAGCTACTGAGGATGACTCTCCACAGCAAGGTCGAAACGTTTAGTAGTACACTCAACTCTCGACTATCCGAGAGAAAGTCGGGTTAACGCTTCCCGGATACGAGAAATCACGGATAACCCGCATAAAAGTCTAAAAACAGCGCTGGAAGGGGAAATGAAATATTTACGATAATATACAGACTATCAATTGTATTTAAGTAACAGAAATGTATTAAGTTAACATACCTGATCGTTTTAAAGCAGAAAACAAAGTACTGTAGAATACATACACAAAATAATCTAACTCACTACGTAAATTTATTTTCATAACACCTGCAGGGTACTGCACAAAGTAAAAATTATGCAATAAAAAATGATTATTAGTAATCTTCAACTAGCTTATTAGCATTTAAAGAAAACTAGTCAATTACAATACTTAAAACAAGTTATCAAAAACAAACATATCTTACTATTTTTGTTTTGAAAGAAAGAGTATTTTCCAGTACAGTATCCGTTGCTTGCCTTCTGTTTCAGTGATGGTGCAAGGATGGGAGACTAACGTCAGTCGGAATACTCGGCACTATGTGCTGCCGGACAATGAGACCACCCTGATCAACATCAACAGTCTGTGTCCCCCTGAACTCCAGTTGGTGGTCATCGTGTGTTCGGCTCCACCTAACTCCGAATCACGCACAGCCATACGAGACACGTGGGCTTCCCTTGCAGACGACTCTACCCGGGTGGCCTTCTTGCTGGGCGAGTCTGACAACGCAACAGTACAGGTGATTTGCTCCTTTCGATTTGCTTTTTGGATAGAGTAACTTTTACTTCTGATCTTTATTCTTCAAGACTGGTCTATAGTAAAATTTCAGGAAGTTGTGTCTTTTACGTATAAACGAAACAAATGCAATATTCAATTTCTTTATTAACATATTCCTGGAGAACATTAATGTGTCAAAATAATAAGAGTACAAAACAGATTAATAAGTTGTATGTTCTTCATTGTTGGTTGTCCAAGAATTCCTTTTCTGCGTAGAAAGGCTGTTCTTGAAGCCATGCTGTCAGATGATGTTTTGAAGTGTTTTTGTTGTACTGTCTTGAGGTGTTCAGGGAAGTGGTTAAAATATAGAGCTCCTTTGTAGGTTGGTTTTTGTTCAAATAGACTTAGGCGATGTTCAGGATATAAAATTTAAAATTGGCGGCTTTTCTCGTGTTATACTGGTGGAGCCGGAGGTCTCCGTGTCTAACTTGTTCTGTTTTAATGGCATGGAGGATTGCTTCTCTGATGAAGTGAGAAATGACTGTAAGGATTTTGAGTTCTTTGAAAGTTTCCCGGCAGCTATCTTGATTGTTTAGATCACCTAGGCATCTAATAGCTCTCTTCTGTTTCAAGAGCACACTGTCAAGATTGCCCTTGCTTGCTCCCCCAGACTGAAATGCAATACCGAGGTGGGACTCAAACAGAGCAAAGTAGGCTGTTTTGGCTGTAGGCATGGTAAACTTAATTTTGACAATGTCCCCTTTTTGATTTTTTATTGTCACCATTAACTTACCGTAAATGTCTTGGTGAAAATAAAGAACTTTACTTTTGCCGTTTATCTGTGCTTAATTTTGTACAACTTTTAAACCACATGAACCACTTTAAACCACTTTGTACTTTTAAACCATATTCACTCCTTTATATTGAGTAGACGTTTTTGTTCTAGGAGAAATAGTAGGTATGTGGGAAAAGGCAGACTTTTGCTCACTGGAACAATCAGACAATTGAAGCAAAAAGTTAAACAAATATTGGAATATTGTTAAACCATTTAAATATTGAACAATATTGGAACAAAAGCTATGACGCTTAAAAACTGTATTGACCACAGGAGCAATTGGATATCAGCCCACAGAAGTGAGCGGATTATATACGTTATACAGTAACTGCAACTTGTATCTTCTTGTAATTGGCATTTTGTATAGACTATTGATGTAATTGAACAAGTTATTATTTAAACTGTAAACTTGTATTACTTTTTGCAGTCAAAGATTATTGAAGAAAGTGGGATCTATGAAGATATAATTCAAGAGGGTTTCATAGATTCATACAACAACTTGACCATTAAGTCTGTGATGCTGTTGAAGTGGGTACAACAATATTGTCCTCAAGCTCAGTTTGTGATGAAGTCAGACGATGACATTTACCTCAACCTTCCTGCCCTGATCGATGCTCTTCATGTTGGCGCAAAGAGAAAAAATATTCTCATTGGTTCCTTGATATGCAAAGCCAAGCCCATCCAAGATTCAACAAACAAGTGGTAATATTCCTGTAATACTTCCTTACTTATAATTATCTTTTGGAGAATATTTTCTAGCTTTTTGTCTTCTAGGACCATAATAAAAGAAGCAATCGGGTGTCAGTGACCTTTGAAATTATAGTCAATAGTCATCCGGAGTAGTTCAGTTTGTAACAAACACACAAAGTTAAAATTGCAAGTAAAATTACAATTGCAAATTCCTTAATTCTTAGGTTCCTGGGAAGTTGTTTTACTGTATATTATTGGTAGTTACTGTATATTTTAGAAGTCGGCCTTGGCCAGTAACTTTTGGCCAAAGGAACCAACAACAATAACTGGCAGGATCAATGCCGACAACATAGCAAACCATTTTGGCAAACTTTCAAATGGGTAGTGCAAATCAACCTCAAAAATGAAATTATGCCTGCTCAGAAGAATCAAAAAGTAAATTTTTGAATGTTCACTGTTTGTGATGTTATGTATTGCTAGCAATTTCTGTTTACTCTTCAATAAAGAAATTATTCTCTTATTAACAACATTTTAAAATGTCTAATACCGGTAGAAATTGAGCTATTATAAGAACTTTGTGAAATAACTTCGATAGCTAAATAACATTTTACCTTTGCCAAATTTACGTGAAATAATCCTGTTTTTAGGTATACGCCTCAGTACATCTTCAATGAGCAATTCTACCCTAACTATTTGTCAGGCACTGGCTACGTCATGTCTCAGGATGTTGTTGCTAAACTCTACAAGGCAGCTCTGAAAACACCCATCATTCACCTGGAAGATGTCTACATTACGGGTAATGTTCAGTAATTTTACTCAAATACTTTGTCACATTCATGATCCTTCAGTAAGACAGTTGAAATCCTCTCTTAACTGAAGTAAAGGGAAAACGGTCACTACAGGTAACCAAAATTAGTTGGTAAGCAAATATTGTGGTGCAGAAAAAAGTTAACCAAATAATTGTTAACCCTTATAATTTGGGTTACCTTTTTTCGCACCATACTGTAAATATGTTACTGTACTTCAACACCCTGTACTTTAAATATGTAGCTTCTACAAATTTCTACTATGAATAAAATTTTAGAATTCCAAATATGGTGAACAAATTGTAATCTTAGGTATATTTCTCCTGGAGTTGCCGCTGGTTTCAAGCTCTACCTTCTCAAAATACAATCATCTATAGTTTAGGTGACAAAATAATAAGCCATAAGTGGCTGGTTAATTAACGTAAAGAAAGATTAAAAGTGCTGTCAACAAATGATTGAAATGTATTTGTTATTAGGTATTTGTGCACGGGTAGCCGGGGTGAAGCCCTTCAACCACTACGGGTTTTTCTATCAACGCAGGCGGATTTCAGATTCTTGCAGTCCATCAGTGATCACCAACCACCGGATGAACCCTGAGGAACTGAGAACAGCCTTCTCCTACGTGTCCAACTGCTCTTCAGCCGTCCCACAGACAGCAGTCGCAACGTCCTCCACTCTCCACTCGCGTTCCAAGCGTCTCTCCATCACCGGCCATTGTCACTGAACACTTGACCTTCTCACCTGCATAGTGCATGTCGGTATATGCAACCTATCCATCAACTCGTAACATCATGTGCATGGCAGCCAATTAATTAGTTATGTTTTAGGCACTCCCTCATTATTTTGCCTAACATAACCTTGTAACATCATATTGACGGCAGCTAATTAATCAGTTATGTTTGAGGCACTCCCCTCATAACTTTGCCTAACCTAACCACTTTAAGACTAAATAGATGTAGATAAACCATCGAAAAGGTTACCGAGTTCCTTTGTCCATAAACGATCATCACTTTACAATGCTTTCTTATAATCATAACTATCTTCAACTTCCCTTAAATACCACTTGAGAATCATCACACAAACATGAATGTTAGGTTGAGTAAAGTAGGTAGGTAAATGAGAATGGAATGATGGAATAGTACATTTTATTTTGGCTTTTTAAGATGACCTCGGAGTTACAAACCTGAATTTATAACAGCTTCTTCTGCACAAATTTGTGATGCTAGTAAAAAATATGAATATGAACAGCTAACGCTTATTCTCAATATGGTTTTTTCGATATTAAAATCATTATCTTTTATGGTACTGCTTGGATATTTTTGTGAACAAAAAATAGGTCTGATCTTAAAGTAATCTATTTTAAATAAATAAAAGAAAGAAAAAGCAACTTTCAAAGAGATTTTTTGTATTTTGTCTGTAACAAGCCCAATATAGATATGTATACCAGGTATCCAAAAAGTTCCGCAATGCCCTGAATATCTCCTTGAAAAATGACTGTAAATGATTGAAATTCCAGGATGAGATCTGTCTGGTACTCAATCTACTCTATAAGAGCATTGACCTGATATGCCAATTGACTTGGCTCCTTCTTAAATTAAATCCTATGGATATATTTAATAGAAATAGTTGATGAATGAGTGATGCGAATGTTTGCGTAGCTTGTACGTTTGAATAGGAACTGGCTTTAGTGCAAATGTCCAAATCGTTTCATTAAATTAGCCAACTTGATGTTTGCCATGCATCTAATGTGCCTTGCAAGCAAAATATTCTGATCCTGATTCTGAATGGACTTCCTCCACAGGACGTCCCACAAAACCAAAATTTAGTTTAAAACTGACAGTCAACAAATAACAAATAAGTTTTATCCAAGAGTTTCAATCCTATGAGGTCATTCTTAATGAATAATTCACATCATTGCAAAACTTTTTGGACACCCAGAATATATTTTCTAAATAGGTTCATATTTTCTCTCATGATTTGTGTTTGACTCATCAGGCATTGTTTATCACATTAAAATTGATAAATACCCAAACTAAAGTTTAAATAAGTGTTTTACGCCTGGAGTTTTAATTAGTGTCCATGAAACATATTCATTTATTTGGCACCAAACTTGTAGTGAAGTTTTGTATACTTGTGGTAGTTACTCAGCATATTATAGACTAATAGGATAAGCCAGAGAGTTCCCTCTTGATATTGTTTCACTTTAAATGTGGATTCTTGACACAAAAGACAACAAATTTAACCTCTCAAGTTCTAAAACAAAAGGTTGATTTTTCTTTTTAAATTGACAATTATGTTTAAAAAAGGAAGGTTGTGAAGTTTAGCAAGTTGTTTAAGTACCACAATTTTTAATACTTATATTAAATAGTTTAAAATTTTCTCTTAATATAGACAAAAGTCTTGTGTAGGTAATATCATGTTGAAAGATCTGAAACTGTATTTATTCAGATAGAGTAGTTGTTAGTTAAATTATCTAACTTTAGCAAAGTAGTGCTCAAAGGCTTGCATAAAGTTACTGTTGCTAGTTTTGAAACTGCATACAGTAGACACATGTGGTTTATTATCTCATATAAATTAGTTTTCTTAAAAAGAATCTAACAGTTGATATTATTGTTTGTGGTAAAATTTTTGTAGTGCACTTTTTAAGTTACTCATAAATGTTCGTCAAAAGAAAAAACCTGACGTAGAATCTCGAATGTTTATTGCTTATGTAACGTGTTAAGTTCAGTTTTAGAAAGGCGATGTTTGATAACACTTTGCAAATAAGAAACTGTAAGGGAAGGATTCTGATTAAAGTATTTTTAATATAAATAGTTTAAATACAAAATAATATTTGTTAAAGTGCTCACCTCCAGGTTACTTGGTTACTTACTACAAGTTTCCCAATACAAATCAATTTAATATTTATTTTTAAATCTATTAACCGCTCTCAACAAAAAACAGTTGTTTGCTATTTTTTACCCTTTAGGGAAGTTAAATTCAAAATATAACTTAACAATATGAAATACTCGGATGATTTATTAATTTATCACAAAATTTAATATGAGATATTTATGTGTGGAATTAGATTTTTGCATAAATAGTAATAACTGACAATTTTTAGTTATCGTTCCTGTATGAGAGATTGTTAAATGTTTGTTCAGTTCTGTTAGTTTGTAAATTCTATGAACAATAAAACCTTGATTAATTCTGGCAATACATGATTGGAAAGATGACATATGACTGAACGCCAGGAGTGCAGAAAATTTCCGTTCCGGGAAATTTTAGGGATCTGGGGAAAATCCTTGGAAACAAATTATGTTGAGGTGCTGTGTTGCAACTCATAAAACTACAAAATAAATAGTGATTCAATCAAAAGCAAAACATTACTTCTCAGTAAAACATTATGTCAAGGGTAACGTTCCATAAACATATTTTTACTAAGACTATTAATCAGCTCTTCCATTGGGAAAAATGTTATTGTGTACTACAAGTCTAGTACAGAACCGGCTCAGGAGGCGAAAATCCTGACCGATCTGGGTTAGTCAGCCCACCATTAATCAAGACTTTACTGTTTCAAAAATAGACACAATTATTCTTTCTCTCCAACTTAGTGAACAAACTTAATCCTTCTCCAACATGTTTCATAGTTTTGCAAAAGGGAAATCAATCTACAACTTCTATCGTACTTATGGATTTAAATTTAGGCCTCTTGAGGTGATGTTTTGTATTATTGATATTAGTGAGATTTTTGTTATTTCGTTAAAATTTTTCTTTTTGTAAAAGCATTGCTAACTTTTTAACTCTTACTACTGGCTTCTACGGTAGGGGACGATCTTAAATTTGAGAAGATGGCGTATATTTTTTGTAGGAGCGTAGATTATGTTAGTACAAACGCTGATGAACATTACTATTTTTGTACTCACATGTGCCGTAGGCAGAATAGAGGCTGTTTACTGTAACGTAAATCTATCCTTACTGTTGTTGATCTGTTTTGTATAAGCTTTCTGCCTTGTGTGTCTTGTACTAAGCTGTTTAACCTAGTGTTGGAAATTATTATTTTTATACATATCTCCTGCTCACAGTTTAACGTTAAGCTACGCAGCTAATTAACTAATGACGTTATTAATTTCTAGGCACTGAGATGAGACTGTCTTGTTCTTGAATAGTTTTGTAAAATTGTTTACTTGGATTGATGGAAGGTAGCTAGATACGGTAGCTAGCTGTAGGATTTGTATCATAACGTACTTTTAGAGTGTAAATGATTTTTTCATCTATGAAACAACAAGCAAGTTAAGTTTGAGGTTCCAGTTCTCAGTGAAGGGTTCACAATCACATGATACTTTCGCATTCATATTCTCATAATATCGCTTGAAAAATTTACTTCAAGTTTCAATTTAATTTTGAAACATCCTTAAAAGGCACATGGCAAATATTTTTAGCATATTTTTATCAGCATAAAACATGATTTTTCAACAAACAACCCATTCTATACATTTTATCTGCTGCTATTTTTAAGTATTTATATCATCTTCATTTAAAAAAAAACCCAAAAAATATTATTAGAGGTCATGCCCCCAACCAATTTATATACTAATCTATTATTGTGGTTAAATGGAAGAGAGGATTTTAAACACCTAACTTCACCACAAACAAAGAGGGTTTTCATTTCATTAACAATTTCCTTGGCCACCTAATAAGTTTTTCTAACACCTTGATTTTAACGTTATGAACCGTACAACTAACTGACCCATTTTGGAAAATGTTTGTAGTTTTTAGCTTTTTTTCAACAAATAAAGTCTTAGCAACAATTTACAGTTAATTTTTCAAAACAAAGCATGATCCAAATGGCAGGGGTCTGAAAGCTTGCTTTGTGTCGAGACTTCTATTCTTCTGTTGTCTCAGGCACCATGCAAGAATATTCACATTTACCGTACATATAGCCCGACAAGAAGCTTTAAAGATTGTAGGTTAGTTTGTGCAAACTGTATCTCTTGCTAATCACATCAACAAACAAACCAGCGACCTTTCATTTATTAAGGGTTTGAAATATAGATCTGTATCATGTGTAAGTTCACATTGAACATAGTAGTTTTTCATATTAATTGGCTATTTACACCTATCAGCTCCAAACCATGAGGTTTTGATCTTAAACAAACCCAGAACTGGTAAATACTTGAAATACATTCTTCAGTAGGGTTATGTTTCAGGTTTATTCCTCGCGGTTATTAAATGTTACAACATTTACTGTGACAAATATTGATTCTCGTCAAATTTGTCAAACATTTTAGCCTTCTTAGATCCAGTCTATTTTCAACATTACACAGCTGCTAGTGTAAGCTACACTTTTGAAATCGTAAGGTAATTTATCAGTTACCTTAAAGATCCTGTTTAAGCTAGGTTAGTTTGATTTTAAACATCAAGTTGTCAACCTAGTTGTGATAGGTTATTTAGTAAATACTTAAATGTTGTTTGAGCTATGAACTGTGATAATTATATCATGTTTATTAACAAGTCAGTTACAGTAGTTTTGTATCCACTGTGAAATCAATTACAATTCACAATTCTCCTCACATAAATGCATATCAAACCAAGCTTTTTGAGAACGTAGAATTTAAAAACATAAAATAGACTGTTTAAAATACTAGATTTTAAAACTTGTCGCTTTGTTATGATCATAGTGAGATTTACTGATCACGTAATGTTAAAGCCCAAACCGGCAATGATTACTTGTGACACGTTAGATCACTCAATTCTTCCTAGCAACTTTTCCCTGACTCACATGCAGTTCATCAATCTCTCAACACTGATGGCTAAGCATGTGTGCGTGTCCAAAGCGGCAACATTTTGGCGATAAATAATCTATTTTTTATGTAGGCCCTACAGTTTTGTAATCTTACAAAAATGAAAGTTAAACAAATTGGGTTGAGTATTTAAAATAGTTATTTGAAATGTTTTCATCAAGATCAAATCTTTTGAAATCAAATCACAATAAGTGTGACATTATTTAAGAATGTAATTTTACAATAAGTTAATTTTACTTTATTTGTAACGTCTATCCAGCTGATTTTACGGAAAGTATCCAATGAAAAGCGTTCTCCGCCTACTTTGGCCATTTTCCCATCGCAAAACGCTATTCTGACTTCTGATTGGATACAACCGAACAACATTGCATTTCATAGATTCAACCAGAAGTCAGAATCAAGTTTTACATGAAAAAAACTGTGCAACAAAAATGTCTGAAAAGAAGGGTTTATAAAGTTATAGTATTTTTTGATGCAGCAGTTATTTTCTGATAATTTTTCTACATAATCAACTGATGAGCCATGTATTGTGGTGAACTTAGTAGCATCGAGGATGGTGCGGTGGCAGATACTTAAATATGTCCTTGACTCAACTCTCACAGGAACACCACCCTATAGGGTTTGCATTAGCACTCGTGGCGTAACACGGATCGAAGGGTATGGTGAGGCAGCTTAAGTAGACGGGCTGCACGTAGTCACTATTGTTCAAATTTCCTTCAGTTTTATTAAGCCATTTAACTTGATATTACTTTACCTAACTCACTAAGAATCTTATTACCATCTCGGATGAAGTGGTCAAAACTTTCTAACTGACTTGTTTGAGCAAATTGTAAGTTCCATGTTGCGAACCTTGTCCTTTAATAAAATATTTTTGGAATGTTTCCTAGCTAGTTAGTATAAGAGTTGCGAGTTTGTATTTATAGCTAAAGTACTTTGGGAAAGTTTGAGATCTTAAGTTGTTTCACAAATCTAGTCCAAATAATGTACTTGTTAATAGTTTAGAATTAACAGTATTAAAAACTGTGGACAGTGAAATGTATTGTAGTGACACTACTTTTAATTAACTATGACTGTTTCGTTAGGTAGTTTAGTTTTAGTATTTTATATAGATTTACTAGGGCTATCTCTTCATTAATAACCAAACTGTGAAATGTTCTCATAACTTGCTTAGTTTGGTTTTACATTGCCTATAGTATTTCTAAAAATGGTATATCTTGAAATTTTTCTGTCATTACAGGAAAAAAACTACTTCTTGTGTTTCGGGCAGTTGAGGAATTCAACGGATGGATTTCACAACCGCCCAAAATGTAGGGAGTTGTTTTCCCCTGAAGTGGATGAAAAAATTAGAAATTCATAAATTGATCTTGCCTGCTACCCTATTATAAATTATTATAAATTTTCGATCTTATACAGTATCTTACCTTTTTTGGTATAGTTAAGTTTTCTTAAAGATAAAAACAAGAGTGCTTTATAAACTCATTTCTCTTCAAAAATTCGAGACTTATCAATCATATAGGCACTGTTCTTTGCATTTGACGTTTTCCAAAATTTATGATCTTAAATTTAGCATTAATTTCAATTGCATACTATGATTTTAATTTATCGTGCACTTTAAAGCAAAAGTATTAGTTCCATGAAAACTGTGCTAATTATGTAAACTTTAGATTTTGATTTATTACTTCAAATTAAGTCTTGTTGGCGGGGTTTCCCTACTCCACCCTAATTTGTTAACTGGGTTGCTGGTATATGGACATTTTACAATGGTTATTTTCAATATTTGGAATTCACAGTGTTTATCTTTACATTATAACTTAGAACCAAGCACAAAAATGACACTGTTTTAGGGTAACATTGAAGTTACTTAGCGATTTGGTAGCAAAGTTGATACTTATTTTTTCTAGTTTCATGCAATATTACAATATTTGACATTTTAACTCCTTTGATTAATCAAACAATGGAAGTAGATATGTAGGTGATAGCTCAAGTTCAATAACACAAAATAGGTTTTAATCAAAAGTAAGTCAAAATACTCGTATTCTTTGAATCAAAAGTAGATTTTTTGTTATATATATATATAATTCAAGAGTTTGTCGATAATATCTTAGTTATCGTTTCTCTGTTGACCTTGTTCACGCTAAACTTAGGAAAACCAACTAAACAAATTTTTTTATCAATTCAATCAAGAAGCTAAGCTGGAAACATGTCTGAGTGGCTGAGTTTGAAAGCTTAACATCTGAACAACTGACTGCAAGTGATGTGTTCACTACATTCAGTTTGTTTTACCCAGTTTTCCAGTCGCGGTGGGAACTTCCAACTAACAGGGAAACGTAGGGATATCATGACTTGGGGACATTCAAATTAGTGAGTTTTAAACTTGGATATTAAACAGCCATATTAATGTTAGATGTATGGGTTATAATTTTGGACGGTACACTATATACTACCTATTATGTTTTCAAGTTGTTCTTAAGTTTTGATGTACGAGTAATTAACAGTTGAAGTTAGTAAAACTCTCTAAGGTTTTATTCAAAGTAGATACAAGTTTATAAAACGAATACATATAAATAATGTTATCCTACAAGAGCACAATATACTTACTGTAAACGCTTTGGCAACAGTAAAGTCCTGCCCGGCCTGGGAAGCCGCTGTGGTTACTGATTACTTATACGTAGTGCATGGCAGCTTTGCACACATTCCATTAGCGAGTGCACTGTAGAATGAGCTGTCACTAAAACACTCTGTTAAAGGTAAAAAATGTGAGATTTTTCCCTGCAAGTCAGCCATATTGAGTTTAAATTGAATTAATGGATAGATTAAATAGGGTGTTTCTTGTTTTCATAAATCCAAGTTTAAAACAGGGCAATCAGAGAAAATACGTGGAGTACATTTCTTTTCACTTTTCCGTTAACCTTTAATCATAAAAAAATAAAAGTTGTTTGAAGATTTCAATGCAGTACAGTATTTGATTGTTATCGCACAAGTTAGTAAGAACTGAATATAAAATAGCTGAATATAAAGGAGTTGTTGCACTTAAACTTCTCTATACTCTTATTGGTTTGAAAGTGGTGATTTATCTCACTACCGACTTACCATAGTTTACGTGTTTTAAAATACACAAACTCATGCCATTGTAAAAATAAATATCTAGATACAACTATACGTAGTTTGATTCAAAGGTAAATATATTATAGTATTATTTAAGAGAAGAAAAGAGGTTTATTTGTTAGAAGGTCTGTGTTAATGTCTTGTCCTTGATGGTTGTGTTTTCCTTACAAATAATTTGATTTCTTTATGTAGCCAAAAATGTTGGTGAAACCTTTATTTAAATTGAAATGCCATCAAACCGTGTTTTAATTTCACCCCCAACGATTGGAGTGGTTTGGAACATGGTGTGATGTTCTCACTAACCCTTGGCATTCTTCATTCGTTTCACTTAAGATTAATTTTAAATTTATAATTACATTGAAACTGTAGATTGTAGAACAGTTAGTATTATTTCCTGCAAAATGTTAATTTATTGGTCGGATTTATTTCGTTAAGTAAGTGTGAGCAATAAAATTTGCCTTTATGTTAAAAGTGTTGAATTGATTAATATCCTTATTAAATTGGTGTTCACCTTGTGATTGAAATTGTTTGATAGACCACCCGTAATGTAATACAGGATGGCCGTCTCAAAGGTGCCACCATTTGGGCCTTGTATGGTATAAAACTCGCGCCTGCGGCCGGCCCCCCGGACTTCCTTCTCCCCGCCACGTGAATGTAGTGGCCTCGTATCGCTTGGCGTTTGTGGTGAAGGGTTGGGGAAGGGGGTTTGGTTGAAGCTGTGGCCGGGCTTCGCTCGGCGTGCGTAAAAGGGGGTATCTATCAACGCCGGCCTTCGCTGCACGCAGTGTTCTTTCAACAAATTTATACAATTTGGAAGTTTTATCGCAACATATTAATAAAGGGAAAGTTTAACTCATACTTAGGTGTAGTTTAAAGCTTCTAACCTCTATAATTCGTGAGAAAAAAAATTAAAAACTGTTGCAAAATCGGGGAAAAAGTAGAACATTTGAAACCTTTGCTCTTTTTGAGGGTGAAGGAGGCCAGATACGAAAAAAAGTCATAGGACCAAAACGCTAGAGGGTCTAAAACCTGACATGAAAATTCAATCCGTTTTAGATAGGACTTACCGTTCACCCACTAGATGTTTTTTTAGAAAGACATGTTTTCCGCCATTTTGGTGTTGAACTTTTTAGGGTGGTTAAAGTTTAAAATTTCGGGTTTTGCCACTTTTTCCGTCATTGAGTTATTAAAAGGTACCTACATACCAAATTTCAAGTTTCCAGCTCATCTAGAAGTGTTGCTGGCGTTAGTAAGAAAGGTGTAGGTCAGGCTAACTTCACGCTGGTCTTGTTAATAAATTCGATCTTCACTGTCAGTAACATGTTTTTCAGTAAATGTATACCATTTGGATTTTTTTTTGCAACATATTATTAAAGGGCAAGTTTAACTCATACTTTAGGTGAAGTTTAAAGCGTCTAACCACTATAATACGCGAGAAAAAAATTACAAACTGTTGTAAAATCATGAAAAAAGTAGCAAATTTGAAACGTTTGCTCTGTTTGAGAGTGAAGGAGGCCAGATACAAAAAAAGTCATAGGACAAAAAGTTTCCAGCTCATCTAGAAGTGTTGCTGGCGTCAGTAAGAAAGGCGTAGGTCAGGCTAACTTCATGCCGGTCTTGTTAATAAATTCGATCTTCACTGTCAGTAACAGGTTTTTCAGTAAATACAATTTGGAATTTTGTTCGCAACATATAATTAAAAACTTAGAGCATCTAAAACCTGACCATGAAAATTCAGTCATTTTTTAGATAGGACTTACCGTTCACCCACTAGATGCTTCTTAGAAAAAACATGTTTTCCGCCATTTTGTTTTTCATTTTTTAGGGTGGTTAAAATTTAAGGGTGTTTTATTAATTTAGGGTGGTTTTGGCAATTTTTCCGTCAGTGAGTTTGTAAAAGATACCTACATACCAAATTTCAAGTTTCAAGCTTATCTGGAAGTGGGTAAACATTTGTATATGTCAATGTCAGTGAGTTACACAGGTGGTTGGATATATAATTATATATAACGGAAATTAACTGCAAAGTTTGAGCTTGGAACATTAGTAAGACTTATTTTTATCTAAAGTAAAATTGCTTATTGCAATTTAAAAAAATTGCAACAATTTCTTTAGCTAAATACCCAGCGCATCTTCTAAATAACTTTTTTTTAACTATTAATACATTTTAACGGGTTATAGAACTCAGTTTCCAACGGAATAATCTAAACATGTCTTAAAACTTGTTTTCTTATTATGGCGGACATGCAGAGTTTTCATTAGGAGTGCTCATTAGTGGCCTAAGTTAACTTAAGTTGCACAACTTAAGTTGACTTTAAGTTTCATACCATAAAAAAGGGTAAACATGCATTTTCTTGGCACACCTCTGCCTGAAATTATTTCCATCAGAATTTTATGAAAAAACTTTGTTTTGAAGTTTATTAAATGTGTTAGTGACTCCGCTAAGCCTAATTTTCATTTTCTTATTTATACAACCGCGACATAAATCCAAAAATTAAAGACATTTTGTGCTGTCATTTCTTGTTTAGCTATTAATCTAATTATCAAAGAGAAGTCAGCGAAGTCACTGCAGTTAATTGTCAACTTTCAATTGAACCTTATTTCAAAAAGATTTGGTGAAAATTGTAATGATGAGTGTCTGAAGAATATGCTTGTTTTTACATTGTTCGTATGGAACATAAAACAAAAAGGTCGACCCCCTCTTACTGGCCACTCTTAAAAAATCTGTGAATAAAAGTAAAGCAGTGTTGCCAGTGGGAACAACAGAGCAAGGAGCAAACGGAAACATCAAACCCTTTGATTGTTTGAAGGTAGATGATTAAAGGGTATTCAAGATGGAAAGGAAATACGGAATACTACATTATACGAATAAAGGGTTCTTCTGTTCTATGTTTGAATTTTTTAGAACATTAAACTTCTGAATCGAATAGAAAATTAAACTTTGCTAAATCAAATAGAAAATTTAATATTTATACTTTACATTGGTAGTTTTTGTCATTATCTGAATACTCATTACTCATTTCGAGGGGGTTGTAACTTTTAAAAGTTTATAAGTGATGTCCTTTTTAAGGCACTTCACAGAACTTTAAGGGTAGTAAGCTCCAAAGTCCTACATTAGTTTGATAAAAAAACTTTTAAGAATAAAAGTCCAAACATTTTTAGTAAAATTCAAAAATATTATAACTGTACTAGTGTACGAGTATATGGTTTTGTTTAATTTATTTATAGACGATATAGTGGAGACGTTAGGTCAGATAGATTGTCACCCACCATACCTAGGACATATTCCCGTAAATGTACTACTTTACGCGGATGCCATGGTTCTGCTGAGTTTGACACCTGTTGGGTTGCAGAGAGCACTGAATAAACTGGATGAATATTGCAAGGAGTGGAAGTTAAAAGTAAATGCTAAAAAAACCAAAATTATGGTATTCCAGAAGGGCAGTAAAACCAGTAACACATTTGAGTGGAGAAGTATGGGTACCAAAATAGATGTAATACAGGAGTTTAAGTACTCGGGCATGATTTTAGGCAGACAAGGAAAGTGGTTAGCACATCAAAAATCAATGAAAACCAAAGCTGAACGAGCACACGCTACAGTACGAAAAATTCAAAACAGTAAATTGCCGATAAAGTTGTTGAATCAATTATTTGACACCTTAATTCAGTCAATTAGTTTGTATGGTGCGGAAATTTGGGCGGATAGGTGTGAAAAATCGATAGAGACCTCTAGTTTGTGCTCTCGGTTTTCTTTGATCAAGATCTACAAAATGAGGGGTCACACACTAGGGGTTACATTTAAAAATATTGAGTACCGGGTATAGCCCCCAAAAATTCCGATTTTGAGTTGGGGGAAACGTTGCTCTATGCATGGGGAAGTGTGTTTTTATGACCTATAAACATCTCGCAGGTTTGGATTTTCTATGAATGCTCGGTGGAGAGTTAAATGGGTGTCTCTAGACTGTTAACTCACCCTGTACAAAGGTTGAGATGGGGCCGGGGCGGCAGGTATCCGCAAAAGACGCTGATGGTCATGCTCGTACAATAGTGCAGTAGCGGCTTTCCTCTTGAATGATGAGATCGTCATCCCGAAGAAGTCCAGATCTGCACAAATTGCATTTCCCCTTCTCATCAGTCTCGGTATTGTATATAAATAAGTATGTTAGTAAAATAAGTATAAATATGAAATGTTCGCCGCTAAATAGATATTTTTCCACATCGTGCCACAAGTCATACAATTTACGGTCAGTTTCCATACTTATTAATTTATACACTTAAAAGAGCCCGCTTGTATTAAATATAGTATTCAGTAGTTACTCTGTGGTACCAGATATCTTGAGCCCCTACAGTATAATGGAAAACCTCAGATTTCTTACCCTCAAAGGCGACAAAACGTCGTAATCATAGAGTAACTAAAGATATGGTCGTAATCGTGACGTGAGAAGTTGTTTACAAATCAGAGGCTACTTATTCGTTTGCAATTAATAATGTGGTTTTCACACCCTAGCTAGAAATAAGTAAGTACAATTTTGTGCGGTGAGCAGGTGATCGGCTTATTCTTCAATAGGTTAGGAGGTTAGATATGCATCCTCAAGTTTTAGGCCTAGCCGGCTTTTTATCAGCCTAGGATTTCGGTTTGGTTCTCAGTAGTAGTAGATCGAATCTTACTAGTTATTCCAAAAAAATACCCAAATCAGATTTCTCATATTAACCAACATCCTGATGGAGAATGCTATTACTCTTAATACACAATAGAATGTCTTGCATCATAATTCTATTTGATGAACTTCAATTAACTATCGAGGTTTTCCATGGGAATGATTGCTATAAGTTCTGCCGATGATTTTGTGGGTTTGACCATTTATTTGTGTGTGTGTGTGTGTGTGTAATTCTTCTTATCAGTCGTAGTTTGCCCATTGAACCTTTTTAGTGTTTTGTATCTCCCCTAGTGCAAGTAGGGGATGAAATGCTCATGCTGAGCAGTCAGTAAGGAATTGGGTAAAATTACAGTAAAGTGACTTTTGAGCACTTTTCTAAGTTCAAACCTTCCAAAAAGGCCAAAAGCGATGTTTTAATTTTGAGAACGTTGCGGAAACTATTAAAAACAATGTTTTCACACACTAAAATAAACTAACTTAACCTAACCTGACTTCATGATAATACCTTATTCAGCCTTTAGGTTAATTTGAAGTAAGTGACAGAGACTGTCATGCCACAAAAGTGCTGCGCGCACCATGTCCGCGCGTCTTCCGCTCGTAAAATAGTCCCAACTTTAAAGCCACTTTTAAATATGTTCAATATAAAAAATAAACTAACCTAACCTAACCTCAAGATAATAACTTATTCACCTTTAAGTTAATTTGAAGTGGGTGACAGAGACTATTCTCTGCCACAGAGTGGTCCACGAACCTCCTGCTGTGAGCTGTTCAAATGCCTCGGCATAATGACAGTGCCCTCAATTTTTATCTATGAACTGGTAACTTATGTCAGGGGCCAAGAATTAATAAAGGACCGCCAACATAACTACAATACAAGAAATAGACAAAATAGTGCTTCACAACAACATAGACTAAAGCTATCCGAAGAAAAACCAGAGTATCTAGGGATAAAGTTTTTTCATGCACTACCAGCACATTTAAAGGAAATTGAACAAATAAATAAATTTAAAACTGAACTTAAAACTCTTTTAGTAAACTTGTGTTTATATGGCCTTCCTGACCCCAACAAACCTCTAATTCAAAATATTCCAAACCTTTAACTTTCCATATATTAACACTAACAAACTAACACGTCCCAGAGGGTTTCAACTTCAACTTTGACAGACTGCATGCCCAGAAGTGGGTCTGACGCAGCCTGGATATGTAAGATGTGTGAAGTGCCGCCACAAGACCGTGTCCCGTATAGCGACTGCCGATCGTAAAATAGTCCCAGCTTTAGCCACCTTTTTGTTCCACGCCCAAAAACCAATTTTATATGTTTAGGGGCCTCCACATTAGTGTTAAATCAGTTTTAGCTCATGAGATTAAAAGTCACTATACTGGAATAATACCAAGTATTGCTTGTAAGTGCGTAAGTGCTTATCACTTTGCTGATAACAAACTTTTACTTAATGAGTCTAAAACTCAAAGAATGAAATGAAAAACGCTTTATTAGTGGTGGAGTTAGGACTTTAAAGTCCTCTCTTCCACTTAACCACAGTACAAATTATAACAAAATAATATATGCATACAATTGAAATATATACATACAAATAAGTATTTACACTAAAATATATACACTGAAAACTCAAATTAAAAACTACAATACATTATGTACAATAGAAAAGTTAACACATTGGATAGTGTTACAAAAAATGTAGCTTAGTATGAGAAAAGAAATTACTTAAAAACATTAAAGTTAAGAAACTAAATTTGAATATTATATCTTTAAAACTCGCATTCACTCGCTCATTCAGACCCTAAAGGTTCGCCCTGACCACGCGTCGCCACACTAGCCATCACCGCCCCTGAGACTCTCGCAAGAGCCAAGCCCTGACCACCGTCCCAAAGCGAGCTCGCTCCTCAATGTTCTTAATACTGACGGAAAATCGCTCCACAATTTGCAAGCCAAATACTCCGAAAGTCTCAGTTCAGTGCAAAGGAATAGACAACAATAGATCACCTCGTCTAGTGTTATAAGAATTGTACTGGGACATAAAAGAAAAATGTTCTGATAGATAGGAAGGGGGATGCAGTTTGATAAGATTATGTAACTAGTAAGATGTGTAACTTGGCGAAGTTCCTTAAGTTTTAAAAGTGAAAGTTGCTTGATAAAAATGGTTACATGATCACCCCGTCTTAAATTGAAGATGAAACGGATGCAATAATTTTGGGCACGCTGAAGTCTCTCACAGAGCTCAACAGTCATGTCATTAGTCACAATGTCACAGTAGTTGAAGTGAGGTAACACCAGAGTCTTGACTAACATTAAAAGGGAGGAAAGAAGCAAAACGCTTTAAACTATGAATACTTGCAAAGACTGTTGCAAGTTGTCGTTACTGATTCGTTCCATGTAAGAGTTTTGTTGATTGTTAGTCCAAGGTTTTTTTACCTTGTCAAAGTAATCGAGTACGTGGTCATTAAGTTTCAGTTTGGGAACAGTTAAGGAGTTGATTTGTGAAAATAGACGATTGAGAAGAACAGTGGACCAAGAACAGAGCCCTAGGGAAACGAGTGACGTGTGCCCAGCTTTCATTCCAGATCCCCGGCCCTAACGATTTGCTGTCGGTTAGTAAGGTAAGATCTGACCCAATCGACACAGCCGTCAGAGAAACCAAATTGCTTGAGCTTGAGAAAAAGTAACGGATGATATACACCATCGAAGGCTATAGAAAAATCAAAGAGTGTTATGATGGTAGCAAGCCTATTGTCCATCGCAAGCCTAATGTCGTCCATTATTTTCAGGAGAGCCGTGTAGTTGTGCTATGATTAGATCTGAAACCCGACTGAAATCTAGTCATGATGTTGCTGGAATCCAAGAAATGCGTGAATTGGTTGTTTACAACTTGTTCAAGGCATTTAGAGAGGGCAGAAAGAATATTCTTATAGGTCTAAAGTTAGATGTTGTTTGGGGGGAAGCACATTTGTGTAATGGACGAACTACTGCAAATTTCCATGCATTGGGGAAAGAAGAAGAACTGAGTGATTTATTAAAAATACTGGTATTGACAGGCAGCGTGACAAGCAATGTTGATTTGATAAAGTTGATGGGGATATTATCTGCTCCGATTGCATTGCTGGACATCCTCATAACAGCACTTAGGACATCAGCTTCAGACACTGGAGAGAAGGAAAACTTTATAGCGGGAGCTGCAGGAGAATTGGACATAAGAACTGAGATGTAGTTACGAGCTTTAGCCAGATCAACGGGAATATTAGTAAAGAAGTTATTGATTAAATAGAGATCAAAAGTGATTGGAGGTGTAGATTTAGATTTCCCAATTCCAAGGTCTTTTAACTTACACCATAAAGCCTTGGTGGGCTGATGCCAAGATAGAGAATTATAATAAAATCTGACTTTGACATTTCTAATTTCTTGTTGGGTTTGGTTGCTAATCTTTTTATAAAGTAACCAATCGTGGCAATTTGGAGCTTTGCCTGGCTAAAAGCTGAATCGTTGTTTCTGCAGTTTACAATGAGTGGAGAGAGCCAGGGAGCAGGTTTTGGTGACTCGCTTTTGATAGTAGGGCATGTTTGTCAAATAGACCAAACAGAAGTGTATTAAATTTGGAAACCATGATATAGACTGATTCTGCAAAAACAACGTCAGCCCAAGCCAGTTGACAAGCATCAGAAAGTAGAAGCCCAAGGTGTTTGTAACATGTTTGTAATCTCTGTAACTGATGAATTTCGGTTTTGACTTAGGGGGTCTGAGATTGTAGGCCAGGAAAATTAAATCATGCTCCGATAAACCAGGGCCGGGGAATTGGCCATGATGAAGAACGAGGGATGGGTCCCTGACGGCCATGACGTCAAGCCATGTGTCAGTGGTAGCAGTATGGTGAGTCGCTTCCAGTGGAAGTAACACGAGTGAAACATTGTGGACAAGTATGTTTGGTCGTGAATAGCGGGTCCACTCCTTTTGCATTACAAAAATATTGACTGTGTGTGAGGATGATCCCCACACTATTAAACCATAATTTAGATGGCAGTGAAAACCCCCATAGTAGTCTTGTATTTAAGTGATTCCGTCTCAATTTCTCCAATTAAACGCTTTAATGCAAATATACTAGGGTTCAATTTTTTCTTAAGATTTATTGTGTGTTGATGTCAATTTAACTTAGGATCAAAGGTTAAACCTAGAAATCTGGAATTTTGTGCTTCATTGTTATTGAGATACTCTATAAGGCTGAATACTAAAGTGTTAATTTTTCTTGATTTAATATCAATTTATTTGCTGAAAGCCAGTCCTCACGATATTAACCCTCCCTTAACTTGCTCTAGAACCGTTCATAATTTGAATTTCTTGTTATTATGGTTGTGTCATTCATGTAAGTACTACATCTACTGGTAAATTAGCTTTTAACTCATTGATTTCAATAAAAACAGCAATGACCCCAGCACCAATCTCCTTGTGGGACCCACTATCACAGATTTATTGTCAGATAACCCTGTGTGAGTCAATAATGTTAACATAATTATTGTATTATCTCATTGTACCCCTCTTGGGTAACAACATATTGTTTCCTATTTTCCAAATATGAAGAAGTTGGAGTGAAGCTACTGACAAAACTCCAAGTATGAATATTTTGCTGCTTTTCTCATTGCAGAAATATATTAGTTATTTACTAGGACTTGGTTAGTTTGCACCATTTTATGGATCTTATTAGATGTACTTAACCAAATCTGAAGATTTCTGTGTTGAGAAAACAAAATAGATAAATCGTTATTTGCTTTTCCAGACATATGCAGTAAAAATGAAGTGTTCAGTAAAACACTGTCCCAACAGTCCACATGATAATCCTGATAAGGTATCCTTTCATGGGTAAGTACATCTAAGTACAATTTACCCAAAACTACGAGGGGGTACCCAAAAATAACGGGAATTTCATTATAAAAACCATATTTTATTATTTCTTTTACAAATTTACATGTATACCTTCAGTATACTCTCCATTTAGTGTAATGCATTTGTCCATTCGATGCTCCCATGGTTTAAAGCACCCTGCATACCCCTTAGTCTGAATGACTGCATCCTCGTTTGCCTTTTCACTCTGTCATAACGGTGATGTTGTATGTAATTTTTTATTATGGGGAACATGAAAAAGTTGCGTGGCGCAAGATATGGTGAGTATGGGTTGTAGGAAGGGTGGTCATGCTGGTATTGGCCAAAAACTAGCGCACTGAGATGGCTACCTAGGCAGGCGCAGTGTCATGATTAAAGGATCAGTCTCCATATCGCCACAATTTAGGTCTGAAGTGTGTTGAAATTCGCTAAACTGAGTTTCAACACACTCCAGATAGCAAAGAAACATTTTCAATAGTCTCCGACGGTCTTCTTGTAATATTGACGATATTTTCTGAACAATTTCATCAGTATGAGAATTCAAAGGTCGTCTGGGACGAGGTTTATCTTCAATCGACATGGAGTCATTTTAAATTTGGGAAAAATACTCATTACACTATGGTTTTGCTCAAAACAGCGTCTTTGTAAGTTTTTTTAATCATTGCAAATGTTTCTGACCCGTTCTTAACGAGAATAAAGCAAAACTTTACTGCTGAACTTTGTTCTTTTAATTACACCTTCAAAAAAATACGAGGCAGAATAAAAACTACTTTTAGAAAAATGTATGCAACTCCTCTTCACGACCTCTCAGACTGACCACAGTGAGTGTCCTGAACTCAGGTAGAGTTGCCCTTTCATCGGCCAGAATGCGAACTATGCGCTCCCTACCTTGCCATCAACCGATTCCCGATACTTTTGGGTACCCCCTCGTATGGTTAATTATTAGATACCAAGTCTATCAGGTTAATTTTAACTTTTAATTAGTATTATCATAGAGAGCCATAAAAAGTATACCGCAAGTTACTGAAGCACCTTCCCTAGTGATTCAAACAACCCAGGAGTAATGTAAGCAATATTTACCTCCAAAATGATTTTGTTTGAAATACTATTGCGGACGTTTGTCATCGTTAGTGAACAAGAAGAATACAATTTGGGATCTACAATCTAATCGGGTCTTCATGTAAAAATAATCTAAAACTTAATACAAAACATTTGAAATTGAACTAGGAGGAAGTAATCAGGGTAGACATGTAAAGAAACAAAAGCATCCAGAAAAACTAAACTTGTTCACGACATTACAGCTACCAACCGACTGACTGGCTGGCTGGAAGTAGTGGACGACCTTGCTGTTACAGTTTTTGTTTATATTTTTGTTCATGTTTTATGGTTTTCTAGGCTAGTTTTTCAAAATTTTATTTGTTTTGTTAAAAATACAACAACATATCCACAAGTTTTTTGTTGTTGTTTTGAGTTAGTCAGCTTACGCTGATTTCTTTAGACTAGCTCATTCCTAGAAATTGGTGAAGCCAATACATATATTTAAGTTATTAAGAATAAAGAATTTCTGAATGTTTTGTGTTATGTTCTAGGTACCTCTTAACCTAAAGACAGGATCAGATTGCAGATCCTGAAATGTTGTGTTCTTATCGTTTACTAGCAATGCAAAATGTCCACAATAATATTTCAAACTCAGATATTCATTATCATTAAGCTGGGACTCTTGGCGTGGTCCTGTAATCCAGCTTCATGGAGGTCAGGTTTTGAGGATAATATAGGTCTAAAGCGGCTCAGATAGTCTCAGTGATCATCTGATGATACCCGCATCAACTCCCACCATCGTTTAGGCATATCAGACCATAACCTGGTTCGGAAGTCACGCAGCCGTTGGTCCTTGTATTTCCATTGGTCATTGGGCTTTTAATTAATGACCCATTCCAAGGAAGAGTCGGCCTTAGTTTGTAACAAGACTACCCCTCATAACTCATTACTATACCACTCATCACACTCATCCTTCACCACATATTTGCCTTAAAATACCCTCATGAGAGTGGTCGGCATCTCAAATAGTGATATAGTGATCCTGTTGTCAACAACTAACTTCAAAACTGTAAATACTCATTTTACTCTTTGAGCTTAGCGTCACCTTTGCATATTGTTCTCTGTCTAAAACAATACCTATTAAGGCTACGTTACCATAGGCCGGTACAAAAGTGACGATTCAGAAGGTCCATAAATGCTAACATTAGTGCCTAATTTTTAAATGTTTTTACATTTTCAGAAAAATTACTTAAACACATGAGGTAAATTTACTGTTAAAGAACACTGCTGGTTTCTGTTTGGTTTGCAATCCCTTTTACTCTTCAACTAGGCTAAGAAAAGGCTACATAGGCTTTTATATTTTAGGATAATTTGTAATTTATATGTAACAGCTACAATTTGTGTAAACTAAAACCCTCTGGCTGTACGGTAAACTATGTGAATAATGACTATGTGAATAAACTTTTCAGATTTCCCACAAATGTTGAAGTGCTGCACAAATGGGTTACATTTACTGGAAGAAACAATTTTATGCCAAAACTAAGTTCCACAATATGTGGTGCTCACTTTGACAAAGATGCATTTATCTCTAAACCGAAAAGTTTGAAATTTCGTGCTGTACCTACTCTACAAGTTCCTCCGAGAATAGCACGCAGCCGAGGAATAAAAGTTGCAAAATTTGCTATGGTAAATCGTATAAAATAAGAGGCAGCCGGATAAAGCTTAGTTATATTACTATTGGTAGTTATATTTTCTTGTGATTCAGTCGACCGTTTTCAAGTTTGCACAGATATTTTGCTTGCGTGTTCTCCTTTAGCCTCGGCACAGGGGTGTAGTGGTGCTGGAACGCGTGGGAACGGCGTTCCCTCACTAAAAAATGCATAACATTGTTTTCATGACTTTTTAAACATTTTAAACAATTTCTGGGGGAAGGTTTCCGGATTTCCCCTTCCCCTAGGTGTTTCACACTCCTTAATCTGCTTCGTAAAGTGCCTAGGTACCATACAATTACATTAATATTTAGGATAACCCAGATAAAATTTTGCGTTCCCACTCTGCCAAATTTACCACTACACCACTGCTCGGCATATTCCGTATATACATTTCTATGTCTTAGCTCAACGTCTTTTATGTTAAGAACTCGTCCTCTGTTGTGCATCTTTTATGTTAAAGAACTAATATTTAGCTTAAGCCTTGACCTTTGGCCTCAGGATCTATATTACAGTTTGGGTTCATCTAATGCTTGAGCCTTTAGTCTCGGTGTGTTTGATGCATTCATTAAGTTCTGCTCTGGTTTCCCTTCCACCAATGCTGACTGTCTTTCTATTCTGCTTTCGTCTGTTGTGCATCTTTTGTGTTAAAGAACTAATATTTAGCTTAAGCCTTGACCTTTGGCCTCAGGATCTATATTACTTTTGTATATTACAGTTTGGGTTCATCTAATGCTTGAGCCTTTGGTCTCGGTGTGTTTGATGCATTCATTAAGTTCTGATCTGGTTTCCCTTCCACCAATGCTGACTGTCTTTCTATTCTGCTTTCGTCTGTTGTGCATCTTTTGTGTTAAAGAACTAATATTTAGTTTAAGCCTTGACCTTTGGCCTCAGGATCTATTTTACTTTGGATATTACAGTTTGGGTTTATCTAATGCTTGAGCCTTTGGTCTAGGTGTGTTTGATGCATTCATTAAGTTCTGTTCTGGTTTCCCTTCCACCAATGCTGACTGTCTTTCTATTCTGCTTACTAAGTTCTGTTCTGGTTTCCCTTCCACCAATGCTGAGTGTCTTTCTATTCTGCTTGCTTCCTTATTAATTAAACTACAGGTTTTGTTATCATCATTTTCTTAAGCCTACAGCCTCGGCTGTTTGTCATAGTATTGTTTTAGTTACAGACATTTCCCTTGGCCTTCGGCCTCGGCTATCCAACATAGTAAATCCAGTAATGGTCCACAACCATTGCAAATAATTAAATAATCAATAATCAATGGCCCTTGATTAAAGGCGATTAGCCTCTATCCGACTTCCTCTTAATATGTATCTTAGAATAGTACATGTATACAAACAGCAGATTGAACTTTTGGTGCCACCCACTTTAAATAAGCAAGTCCGATATTACCAGTTCACTTTAGAGTATAGAGATATGGTGTTTAGATGTTATTACGAGGGTCATCCAGAAAGTAAAGAACGTTTTGGCATGGTCAAATAAAAAATAAAGATATCAACACAAAACTTTATTTACAAATGCATAGAACCTTCCTCTACATTTCTCACGAACGCCATGGATTTTAAGACACTGGTTTTAACGTGGGACCAGTTCTTCCATACCCATGTTCTACTCATTTGCCGCCAAAAGCATGAGCCAGGATTTCTTAGCTTCTTTGAGTTCCTTATCTAGCAAACTGTTTTTACCCAAAACATGGGAATAAGTGATAATCACTGCACCAAGACAGGGCTGTAGTCTTTTCTATTCTTGGCATAAAAGACATGGATTAAGCCCTTCGATCCCAAAAACAGTTGCCGTGACTTTTCGAAAGTGTTTAAATTTCACACTTTACATTTGGCGGGTTTTCAATTGTCGATGCCATTATTAATCACTGTGGACACGTGACGCCGTAATCACACAGCAACGAACCTACACTCAAACTGAATAGGAAGAATATAGCTAGCAGCTGCACGCTGCGTTCAGAGGGTGAGGTGTGCTGTGATGCTAATCGTTCTTTACTTTCTGGATGACCCTCATATACAGGGTGATTCTAAAATAGCACCAAATTTTAGGCGTGGGTTCCTTATGCAAATCAATAAAAAGTTACCTATAAACATGGGTCCTAAAATTTTTGTTATCCCGTAGCGCCATTTTGTATTTTGACTTAAAATTTATATCTCCAGAACGGTTTGACCAATAAATAAGCGTTAGAGGCAGAATTTTTTAAATTTTTATAAATAGAGTATTGAAAAATGTAAGAACTTCACCAAAATTCAATGCATTAATGAATTTTAACACTGGATTGGGTGCCAATGGGAATTTCCCAATTAACATGGAAACAAATGCAGATTCCATGTTTTGACTTGTTGGTTGCAGTGAAAGTGTTATTCTCAAATCATGTAATTTAATCAACAACCTTATCTTATGTAACCAAAAATCCCAAAAGCTCAAATTTCTTGTGTTTTTGTTAGCTCATGTTTCTTGTCAAATTTAAAGTTACTACCATTCAACAATTTTCGAAGTAGCAAGATATTATTTTCTCTCTTATTTAAACTTTGGTCATACTATTCTAAGACGAGGATGATTCCGTTTGAGTTAGAGAGCAACCTTAAGCAGGTTCATATAAATGAGGTAACTTTATAAAAATAATTCTGAGGGAAGTTTTCAAATCTAGCCAATAAAAATCAAATAATTTTCCCAACAAAATTCAGTTTTAAATTTATTGGAATAATAAACTATTGTTTCAGGATGTGCAAACTACTAGCAGCGAGGAGAGAGATCCGTTAGCTTGTGATTCCAATGTTGATCGTGAATTCACGCTGGTTAGTGATTCACTCAGGGCTTCTGCCTCAGCTGAGGTTAAAGAAGAACCGTCTTCTTCCACCGGTTTTGTCTCTCAATTTAATGCTCCAGGAGGCAGTTTAGAAAACAATTTAGACACAAAAGCTTGTGCAATTCCAATAAAACTGGTAGATATGAGTAAACTATTAAAACATAAATTGACATCTGAAGAAGAAACAACAAATTCAGTTTCCTCCTCCAACAATCAAGAGGGTGAAAAGGAGACAAACTCCAAACTTTCTCCCGAGAGACCATCTTTCAAAAATATTAAATGTGAAGATATGCATCCAGAGTCTCATTGCTTTGAAGCTTTTCAAAGACCACCATCTCAAAATTCTAGATTGTTTGAGAGTAATCTTACCAGTAAAGTTTGACTTGACAAAATTGATCCCTAATGAAAAAATATCTTTTTAGTGTTGCTACTTAAAAGTGCAAAACAACAAAGAATTCAATGATAGGATTCAGTTAAATCTTAAAATTATTGTGGATACAGCAAAAATCCAAGTTACAGAATTTGGGGATGATCTTAACCACCCTTATCACAATATAACTGAAGAGGCTTTGGAAAAAGCGCGTTGAAAAAATGTCTACCTCAAAAATTTTCTATGAGTGATGTGTCAAATGATCTTCTGAACTGCTTGTGTTTTATCATGGGACAAGATATTTTTTCTGATGGGTACCATATACTTAGGAGACAAATTCGCAAGTACACACGAGAAGGTCTTATATTTAATGAAATAACTACCCAAACCTCAGAATGTAGCTCATTACCAAAACCCAAAACTGAGGAATTGAAAACAACCCCTTATAAAAGAAAACACTTCCTTGTTGATAAACCTGGACCCATAAACCAAGAAAATACCTTCTGTGACAAAATTTCAAAGACATTTAGTCAGAAAAACACTCTAAACTATGTGGAATCCAAATGTAAGAACACCACCGATACAAGTGATCCCAAGAAATCAAAAGAAGAAGAATCTGCTTCACAACCTCAAGGCATTGAAAATCTAGAGTCAATTTTAACCTATCTCAAAAATCAACATTGTACGGCTGTAGATGTTCTCACTAGTTTTAGGCTCATGTTCTACCTCTGCAAGTTCCTACAGGTGAAATGTGATCGACTGAACTTACAAAAGGTCAAATCAGCACTCCGGAATATTGCTGAGAAAAAAATCAGCCGTAATGGCCTAAAGAATAAACAAAAACCTGTCGCTAGAAAAGTTCTTTTTAAACGCCCACCAGTGTTGAAGGAGAAAACTACCGACAAGTTAAAAATGAGACCCGTTGTTATACTCAAAAACCTTGTAGATCACAATAAAGACCAGTTAGTTTTTATGAACTCACAAAAACTCAACAATAAAACCGAATATTATAGTCAAATTGTTCCAACTCTGGGCCATTCTACAGTGAAACTTCAAAGATATGCAAACGACTATATTCAAAAGATAACAAATGAAAACTACAAAACCTTTAGAAAAATCATTGTGAAGAAGTGCAATAATAAACTTGTAGCACGGATAAAATACAAAACTGTTAGCCCAGGATGTGCAGTGTTCGTAAAAGATTATCGTACTGCTTCATTGGGCTGGGCGAAAGGTAAAGTATTGTCAGCAGTTGGGCGATTCACCTATGCAGTGCAATTGGATGATGGAGAAAGCCTCGAGTGTGTATTAGATCAAATACGGCCAGTTCCAGACTCGGAAACCGTACCAGTTGGCTTGCGTACTCCGAGGGCTGTGAAACCCAAACAGATGTTTGATCTTTAAACTTTAAGTACTGAACACTCAGGAGTCTCCAACCTCTTTGCCTAGTAGTAGGAGTTCATTTGAGCAAAGTTAGAAGAGGGCTACAACAATTTTGGGTGAGTGACTGAAAATTCATCCACTAGAAAAGAGCTTAATTAATGGTGAGTTCTTTTATCCAGTGTTTTAATGGTTCTAAATTTTTATTTTACGTTGGCCGTCCAGAAAGTAACGCTTGAGCAGATCAGACACCAAACATTATTATTGCATATTAGCTGATGGCTACGTCTCTTAGCTTAATTTGGGCAGAGTCACAAATAGACAAAGTTTTCAGTTAGTGGCACCAGGAGTACATTTACTAGTGTTATTGGTTCCTTCAAAATGCAAAAGGACTTCCCTTGAAATTTCATGAGCAAATAATAGTTTTGCAATTTCACATCCTATAAAATCAACCATTTTTTTGGAAGAAAAAATGCTTTTCAAATTATAAAAACTCTAAAAAAACTGCCTAAAAATTGCCAAAGCCAAAACTTTAGTTCTTAATAATTTATTTTTCATAGAAATGATTTTAAATACAGTAGGCCAATATAGTAATTTTTATTATGTACAAGCGCTTTTGATAGCAAGCTATCATCTTCAGGTTGTTGCACAAAAATTACAAAAGTACCAAAATTGAAAATAGTTATGTTAAACATATGTGATGGAAAAATTTGGAAAAAGTTGAAAGTACAGTAAATTAATTTGATATTTTTTAAGTATATATATATATTTTTATATTACGTTAATGAATTTTGAAAACGTTGAGGAATTGTGTAATCTTGTTAGGTCTTACTTAACTAATAGAAAACAATATGTATCAATTCAAGGCAAAAATGCTCCTGTTAAAATGGCTGTACCTCAAGGCTCAGTTCTTGGGTCTTTTTTCTTCACTGTTGTAATTAATGACCTGCCAAAAACTTGTCAATCAACTCAGTAGTCTATGCAGATGACACTTCTCTTTTGGCTAGTAACAAAATCTCAATAGTCTACTTGGTACAATAGAATACGCGGAAAATGAAGCGCTGAATTGGTTCTCAGCAAATAAGTTACTTTGTAATCAAGATAAAACCCAAAATATTATTTTTAGTTTATCAAACAACTTTCAAAACGTACAATCAGTTAAACTACTTGGTATACATTTAGATTCAAAACTAAATTGGTGTAATCATATTAATAATATAAGTAGCAGGATCTCACGTGTCAGTTATCTTTTCTGGAAATTGAGAGATGTCATCTCTATTGAATATTGGCAGCATATTTTGGTCTATTTCAGTCTCATATCTCTTATGGCTTAATACTCTGGGGTCATTCAACACATATAAAAGACATTTTGGTTATTCAAAAAAAGGTAATAAGAAATATTTGTAGAGCAGAGTTCTTAGAACATTGCCGACTGTTATTCATTCACTTAAAAATACTAACCCATGATGATTAATCTGTATATTTTTCAACTTTTAATATGTACGTCAAGACAAACTTGCATTCATTCACGCTGAGGCAAGATTTACATTCTTATAATACTAGAAGCAGAAATCATGAGAATTAACAATCTAAACAAAAACATCTGCAAAGTGGCTGAGAAACACAAAATCTCTTTCATACCTATTAACAATTTATTAACAAGAGAACATTTTACCAAGCATGGTTTACACCTCAACAAGCAAGGTAAAGATGTCCTGAATACAGCGATTGCCCTACATGCTTCAATAAGACTAAATTCTAAAACAACAGTGAACACATCAACTTTGGCCTACCCCACCTCCTCTAACCCCAGCACCGCTAGTTTCACCTCAAAAGCCAGGTCCACCCACACCAACCGTGTTGGGGAGTTCCTCTTCCACCCGAATCTCAAGTCCAACAACATCACCACACCCACACTATTCCGACAAGCCAACCACCTCACCTTGACACTAACAATTGTTCTTTTTTAGAGGATTTAACCATGTTTCCACCACTGTAAATAGGAATGAACAAAACTCAGATAGCACTCAATTAAATAAATGTTCAATCTTCCACCAAAATGTTCAACATTTAAGTTCAAAATTAGAGTTATTAAAATTGAACCTAATTGAGATAAAGCCTGATATTTTGACCTTGTCAGAGCATAAAATGACGGAGTCTGAGCTTACACTATTACATATTCCAGACTATCAACTAAGCTCCCATTACACAAGGTCTAACTTTTTGGGAGGTGGTGTAATGATTCTAACCAACAAAAATGTTAAAAATAAAAGAATCATGCTACCCGCTATTCAAACATTATTAACAGACAAAGAATTTGAGTGCTGTCTGTCCGAAGTTTCAATATCTGATTTTACTTTTATTTTAGGATGTATTTATAGATCACCTATACAGAATTTAGTAGATGAGTTTTTAACAAAATTTGAAACTGTATGTAATATTTTAAGCAATAAATATAAATATATTGTTTTAACTGGAGATTACAATATAAATGTACTAAAAAAAGATAGGTTGTATACCAAATTTGTTAGTATTTTAAAAATGTACAATCTAACTTATAGAGTTGACTTTCCCACCAGAGTCGGTCAAGGTTCAGAAAGTGCCATAGATAACGTAATAAGCAACATTGAGGATAAGGAGTGTAAGGTAACAGGGTTAATAACTCATATATCTGATCATGATGCCCAACTGTTTGAAATAATCGGCTTAAAAAATACAGGCAATAAAATTACTAAAAAATACTGTAGAAAATTTACACAAAATAACAGAGATCTTTTCCTTAACAACTTAATGAAGGAATGTTGGTTTGATGTTTATCAGGCTCCAGTAAATCTTAAATATAATATATTTTTAGGGATATTTTGTTTCAACTTAAATGTTTGTTTTCCAAAAACTATGACTTCAATCCGGGAAGGTGATACCAACCAATGGTTAACAGATGAAATAAGGTTTAGGAAAAATGAAATCCATGATTTAGAAGTTAGGTATAGACAGGGTAGAGATGAAGACTTAAAGACAATAATCAAGCAATTAAAGACAGATTTAAAACTTTGTATGGATAGAACTAAAAAAGACTATTTTGATAGTAAAATTAAAAAATCAGGAAATTGCTCAAAAGTAACATGGAATTTAATAAAATCCCAAATCAAAAAGCCTTCAAACACAAACTCTAATATAAGTATTGACTTTAATGGACAATTGACAACAGATCCTGTACAAGTTAGCAATGTGTTTAATGACTTTTTTGTAACAGTAGTAGAGCAAACAGTGATCCCAAAAATTAGGAAAAGTAATAAAGACAGTAAAGAGTACCATTGTAGTAACTCCAAAAGCTATTTTAGGTTTCAGTCAATAACAGAACAAGATTTAGATAAAGTTATTAGTACTTTTGAAGGCAAACTTTCCAGTGGTTATGATGATATTTCAATGAATTTAGTAAAACAGGTTCTACCCTCAATAATTAAACCTCTTACGCATTTAATAAACTCTTCCTTAATTTCCAGTTATTTTCCTGAGGAACTGAAGATAGCAAAAGTTATTCCCCTTTTTAAAAAAGGAGAATTAAAAGATCCTTCATGCTATCGTCCAGTCTCATTGCTTCCCATTTTTTCAAAACTATATGAAAAGATTGTATATATTCAATTAGTCAATTACTTAAACGAAAATAAATTATTTGACAAGGAGCAACATGGGTTTCAGGCAGGTAAATCAACGACACGGGAATTGAATTTATTAGTTCCATAATCAATGCAGTTGATAAAGGGGAAAAAGTTGTGGGCATTTTCTTGGACCTCAGTAGGGCATTTGATAGTGTTTCCCATAAAGAGCTGTTAAGTACTTTGTTATCCTTGGGTGTTACTGGCAAGGAACTTAACTGGTTTAAATCCTATCTAGAAAACCGACAACAGTATGTTGAAATTGAATATGTTGAAGAAAATCCTAACAATAAGTACAGGTATATACGAAAGTTTAATTCTAAAAGATTGACCATCCCATATGGTGTCCCACAAGGATCTATTCTGGGTCCGCTTTTGTTTCTTTGCTACATAAAAGGTCTCCCAGGACTGATCCCAGGTAATAGTACTGTCTGCTTGTATGCTGATGACTCTAATTTGACTATATCTGGGAAGTCAAAAGATACTATCGAAGAATCATCTTTTATATGCCTTTCTGTAATTAAAGAATTTTTCGACAGTAAGAATCTCCTTATAAATTCAAATAAAACTAATTTTATTTCTTTTTGCACAAAGCAAAATAGATTAGATATACAACCAACAATATTTTTAGACGATACAATGTTGGATCAAGTAGAGCATACACAGTTTCTTGGTCTAAAATTGATAAAAATCTTAGCTGGGATGGACACATTGATCATGTCATTAAAAATGTCTTCAGGACTTTATGCCTTAAGACAAATGTCCAAAGTTTGTAATTTAGACACTCTTAAAACAATATACTATGCTATGGTTCATTCTCATCTAGCCTATGGTATAAGTGTGTATGGATCTACAACTAAAAAAAATCTAGATAGGATATTACTGCAGCAAAAAAGAGCATTAAGGATAATGTATGGTTTAAAAAAAGATCAGTCAGTTAAACATCTGTTTGTTGAGTTAGCAATACCAACGGTTTTTGGATTGTACATACTTGAGACTGCAACCTATACAAAAACATTTGCAAATCCTTCCCTAGAGAATAGTAGATATAATCATAACACTGCAACAGACAAGTAGAACGGCACAACTTAGAATTTTATACCAAAAAACAACCTACGTGGGAACTAAATTGCTTTATCACCTTCCCAGAAAATTTTAAAGTGAAGAAAATCCAATAAAATTTAAAAAAGATTTAAAACATTTGATCGTCAAACTAGCTCCTTATTCTATGGACGAATTTTGGGAAAGCAAATTCAATTAACTGGGGAATAAGTATTTTGTTGATAGATAGTTAATAGTTGTATAACTGTTTTAATTGTTTAATAAGTTTAAAAAATTTGTATTTTTGGAGTCTTGTCTGTAAATTGTTTTCTTTATTCTAATTGTTGTACCATCGTTTTTTATGTGTTTTAATGTTAAATGTTTTAAATAAATAAATCAACTAAATAAGTTTTTAATATAATATATATATATATATAAGTACAACAAAAATCATGATTATGTTTTGTGTTATGATAATTATATTGTACAGTGATATTGTTTTTGTTATGTTAGTGGTTTAATTGTTGTTTGATTTACTTTTTAAACATTAAATCATACAAGTGAAATAAGGTAAAGAAACTTTGAATTTGTATCAATATTGCTCTGACTGTTAAGATAATTTATACAATTTTGTTTAATTTTACTGTTTATTACTTAAGACACTATTCATTGTGCAATATGTACATTTATTGAATAAAGAATGTTTTTAATTTGAATTTGTTTTGAATCAACTTGATATCCCCCAACATAGATTGACTAAGACAGGTTCATCTCATAAGGTGAACTGTATTGTTTTGTTCAATAAACTTGATGTCTCTGCTAAGACTACAAGTATTAATATATTCAAATCTAAATTATTACACTGGCTAGAGGAACATCCATTTTACAAACTGGAGGAGTTTTTTGAATCATGATGTAGAAATAGTATTCTAAGTATATGTAACTTAGTTGCTATGTTTGTAAAATACTCAAACAATTAGCAAAGCTCCAACTAAATAGATAAATTCCATTTGTATAAAAGATTTTTATTTATTTATTTATTTATTGACGGCCAGAGCCAATTACATTGAAACCTGGAAATGAGGTAAATATAAATACTTGCAAAAAAAGCTGAAAAAGATAAGGCATGCACTGAATAAAGTGATGTGTAATGTGTGAGTGTGATTTCTTCCAATCCACCCCTACTAAAGTGGTACTGTATCTTTTGTACATCTTTTGGTTTTGATATTTATTGGTAGGGGTGGTTATGGGTAACAAAGGTGTGCGGAGTTAACATATGATAATATACAACGTAAATAATATGAAGCGAAAACAGAGGAAAATATAAATAAGAGAGATAAATATATGAAAGATACAACAGAGATAAACATATGGTATGGTAATACACATAAATAAATGTAAAATGGAAATACATAGATAATATAGATATAATAACAGACTAACAGAGATAAATAAATATATTAACAGATTAATTTGTTAACTCGTTTAATTTATTATAACAAAATATTTAACTTGTTGTTTAGTTTTAATTTATCATTATTAACATATTATTTTAAATAGTTTCTAACTTATGTTACAAAACTAATTGTCAACTCTAAAATATGTAAATTTGAGGCATCATTACTATGTATTTATGGGGCTATGCCCATTTGATGTCATGTTCCTTACCAATGGCAATAAGGAATATGATTATGATGTTATTGATGTAATTTACAGATCCAGTAATTTTGAATTCATAATTGGGCCATCTTCATAATTAAGTAATTTTTGTATCAGAATTTTTGATGAAATAAATTGTTCCCCAGTTAAAACCTGTTATTTTGTGGAATTAATGAAACTCCTCCAAAACTAAGCCAAGGATAAGGTTAACAGTTGAATATTCATGTGATCATAGTGGTAGTGGGTGCTTTAGGCATTATGTGTAAACATCTACTTTCTGGACGCCGCTTCCGCTAGCCTCCTCAACAAAAAAAACCAGGATAAACCAAAACCAAAAATCCGCATGAATCTTTCCATTAGGCCTAGCCTAAATATAATTTTTTTTAAATATGGGTGGACTCTCAAATAAAGTTGAACAGACAGATATATTTTTAAGTGAAGTAAAACCTGACATTTTTCTAATCGCTGAACATGGGCTAGAACACTCCAATATTGAAGCAATACATTTTACAAATTATAACCTAATGAGCCACTACAGTAGAAGCAACCTACAAAAAGGTGGAGTAGCAATTTATATGAATAAAAAAATAAACTTTGATAATTTTAAAATACTAAACTGCGGCTTAAATCTTAACGAAGAACAAATTTTTGAAAGCACTGACATATGCCTAGAAATTGGTGGAAATAAAATAATTATCTCTTCATTGTACAGATCCCCAATCGAACAAAACCTAAACATTTTTTTTGAAAAACTTCAACTTTATCTCAACAAACTAAAATCGACTGGAGATGAAATTGTAATTGGAGCAGATTTCAATATAAATCTGTTAAATAAAGACAGGACAGCTAACTCGTTCTGCAACATTCTAAAAAGCTTTGGCATAGACCTAGTTATTAAAACTGCCACTAGAATAACTGAAAATACAGAAACATGCATTGACAATTTTGCCACTAACATTCAACCTCTAAAAACTGAAGTTATACAACCACTATTATCAGACCATCACGCAATAAATATTCTACTACCTCTACATACAAAAATAAATAAACACAAAAACTTTCAGAAATCTAGAAAAATTAATTCACAAACTCTACAAGAACTTAAGTACAGATTAAAAACTGAAAAATGGAATAAAATATTAGAAAGCGAAGGAGTCAATGAAAAATACAACGAATTTATCTCAACACTGCGATATTACTTTGACATAGCTTGCCCAGTGATAAGGACAGAAATAAAAGCCGGAGTACCGAGAAAGTGGCACGACGATGAAATCACTAGGGCTAAAGAGAGCATGTTTGATTCGTATTTTAACTGGAGACAAACTAGTAATATAGAAGATAAAAACAAATATCAAAGATCAAAACTAACCTACAGAAACACCATCACTAATTCAAAAGCCAA
Organism: Matsumurasca onukii; assembly: GCA_018831715.1. NCBI lineage: Eukaryota > Metazoa > Arthropoda > Insecta > Hemiptera > Cicadellidae > Matsumurasca > Matsumurasca onukii. The sequence continues at coordinate 11,382,479 of CM032064.1, forward strand.
TTATATGATCAACTCATTAAAAAATAGCAATAACGTATCAAAGACCGCTTGGGATTTAATCAACCAACATCGCTCTAACAAACAAAATAAAACACACAAAAATATATCTCTACAAGACCATGAAAATAACATAATCCACAACCCCACCAAAGTAGCGGAAGAATTAAACTGGTTTTTTGCAAACATCGCAACTCTGGTCAACGGTGACCAAGCAGGTAATACTTTTTGCAACTTAAATTCATTTTCAGCAGACATAAATTGCCCCCACCTATCAAATTTCAAACAAATCAATAAAAGATACTTAGAAAAAATTTTAGCAAACTTTGAACCTAAAACCCTTGGTAGACATAATCAACACCTCATGATGAATTCCCTATCCCATTGAAACGCCACTCGAGCTCTATCTGGCCGCCTCTTGGAGTGATGTGTGCTTTTTACGTCTAAAAATTCTACTAAATTAGGTTTTACGTTTTTTTTATTGATGTAACTGATAGTAAAGAGAATTTGTTTTTTCACCCATTACTTATTTCAAACAACCGTCGAAATGGGAGTGTACGTATTTTAGTTTATAATAGTTATTACATCAAATAAGTTATAGGCCTAATCTGAACATTTAAGTTATTTTGAACTTACAGTAATGAGAAAGAACTTCATGGGTAAGCTTTAATTTAAATAATATGAAACTACTACAGTTTGTCACGAACTACGTGATCAAAACATTCCAGGTTGAGTTAAGGAAAAACGTGTGGGGATTAACACAACAATAATCAATCTCACCTTGCGCTCTATATTTCTGTATCACCCTCCTTTGTTGTTTGAGCATTTACTAGTTTTTGACCGACTTCAGAGAAGCGAAGAGGTTATACAAGTTGACCTGCGGTGTTTTTTTTTTATGTCTGTTCACGACGTACTTTTGAACGCAGAAATCGTTTTACACCCAGATTGCGTTGATTGATAGATCCTAACTCCATAGTGGTCCTATTTAAATATCTTTTTCATCGGACTAATATATCTATATACAAAAAGTAAAATAAACTCAAAAATCTCCAAAACCCGTGTATTTGTTGCGTATTTTTATTAGTAAAAGTCTATTTCTAATAGGACTTCAATAGCACTAATTTAATGTTAAATTAAATTTCCAACAAGATGATAGCCTTAGGTCTTTGACATATTTCAGTGTTGCCGAGACAAAACGGATATTTTCGTCTGAAAATACTCTAAAACATTTATTTGTTTGGATTTATAGAGTTATAGACGCCAAACTATACATCTGATCAAAGTTTTGAAAACAGTGTCAGGGTCAAATTTAATTATCTTTAAGAAAATATACATTATCAATGTAATATCTTATATATTTACAAGTTACCACCTCGACATATGATCACCCACAGCAATAAACTATATTGTCCTTGAAAGATGAAATTTGGCACGTAGATGCATTTCATGGTGTAGATGTGCACAAGGCTGGTTTTACTGAAATTAAATTTTTTGGGGGTTTAATGTTGAAAGCTACGTCGCGTGAATCTCGCCCTGCAAGGTTTTACACTTTTGCATCTGTATAGCTAAACAAGTGATCGGATCGGATTTGACAAAAATCGTTAGGTGTGGAAATGAAATGATCTACAACTTTTGTATTTAATATTCTTTCTATCTCCAACAGTTTTGACGCTTCATATCACTTAGTAAAACTGAGAATTTCGCCTGTTTGTATATAAAAGGCAGACCTTAACCATCTATGACTATAAACCTTTAGTTTAGGTAGTAAGTGTTTGATAATATACAAAATTATGACGATAGGGTTAAAAATATTTCAGTACCTATTATGAGCTAAAGAGCGACTTTTAGTCATTTTTGACGTTTTTTTCTTCAGCTCGTATCTCCGGTATTAGTTTCTTTGTAGCTCAAAACTGTAGACCAATAAAATCTTAGAATGTCAGTGATTTTAATTTGACATTAATTTTTAGATGGTGGATTATTCTCTTTAAGGTTATGACAAGTTAAAACACAGATAGTTTTATGATAATATTACAGGCTCAAACTAAGACACCTGCCAAGTTTGAGGGTCTGTCAGCAATCGTTATAGTACAGTGCTGGATTAATTTATGAGGTGCCACATTTAAAAATATAATTTTTAAAGTACACATTTTTCAACTATCAACGTTAATCTCTTTTATACGAACGGAGTTCACGTTGTTTGTTTTATGTGTTGAGGAAAGCGTAAGTTTTTCATGTGTTTAAGTAAACTTTTCGTGTTTTACAAGAAAAATCTAGCTTGGCACAAAACCAATTACTAACAGTATTGTGATCAGTATTGAGTCTGCTCCTGCAGTAGGCTACGGGAGCGGGCCAGCAGCCGGATCGCGGTGTGAGGGCTGGGCGGGTCCTGTAACCAGACCCAACTGAGGACCCTGAACTTCATGAAATTCATTAAATCTTCCATGATATAATGGTCCCTGTGGACACTTCAATAGGGAAATCACCATGCGTGGTTACGGAAGTTGGAAGCTGTTCAAAGAGATACCGTTCTTTTGGTCAATCTAAACCCAAACTGTTGACGATGGTACCCTCAGTATAGACGTAGAACCCTTTTGTGATGGCGTGCTTTACGGCCAAAATCAATAACTTAGACATCGACAACCGTTGATGAAAATCTATAGCCCGGAGGTTGTCACGTACTTCATGGCAATATATCAATGTTGAATTGTGCAACCTGTCAACCATAAAGTACAATCTGTAAATATGTCAACAAGGGTGGTGGATCAGGTCGGGTTTTGGTTTGAAATGAGTAATGATGAAGTTTCAAAGTATGAAACTGGCCGTTACATAAGCAGTTCTGAAGTATGGCGTATTTTTTGTTTTCCTATCCATGAAAGGTAATTCCACCCGTGATGCACCTTAGCAGTGCAATAGAAATGAATAGCATATATTTCAATCCCAAAATGTCCAAGACAAAATTATAAATCCACCAAAAACTACTCTTTTAGCTTTTGAATTGTGCCAAACGGGACGATTTCGCAAAAACTCTTTCTACAGGAAGTCCCAGCCTATTACAACCTGGAAAACAATGTGTTTTAACGTCAAACAGGGGAAACCTATTCAGGACAATCTAGACATTAGATAGATAATGTACTCGGTTGTGTTTACATGGTACATCCAAAACAACACTGAGTGCTATTATCTACGTCTCTCCTTCATGAGGTCAAAGGGCCAACAGGTTTTGAAGACCTTCGAGGCTATCCGGGTGGTTCATCCTACCTATCAATCTGTTTGCAGAGCGCTGGGTTTGCTGCAAGATGACAGACATTGGATGTTACCTTTTGGAAGAAGCTGCTGTGTCCGACTTTTGCTGTCATTTATTGTTTTATTAGGCTTCTTTTGGACCCTCTAGTAATTGTAGCAATAAGGAAATATGTCAGAAGATTTCAAGAGATACTTAGAGACAGAATGTTCCGCTTACAGTTGGATCAAATCTCTGATATAATTCACAACAAATGTTTACAATCTATTGACAGAATTCTATCCCCAATAATCCAACTATCGAGTTTCTACTGTATTGCTATGTTTTCCTCAGTTGAAAGGAAGATTTCATGAGCTGGAATTGTGTTAAACTGCTCGTTTTAAAGGATACCATTATATATGTTTGATAATCCAACATTTCAATAGTTTGACACCGCTTTGGTCCCAAAATAGTCCAAGTATCGAGTTTCTACTGTATTGCTATGTTTTCCTCAGTTGAAAGGATGATTTCATGAGCTGGAATTGTGTGGAACTGCTCGTTTTAAAGGAGTAAATGTCAATATTTGCCGGGAAAGGCCCCAGGCCTCCATATGGATTCGACTGATGACACCCTCTCAAATTTGGTATGCTAAATCCATTCCAGTAGCTTTCACTACTACTGTAGGGGGATTCCCCCTGTATACTCTTACTTCAGGAATCACGAAAACGGGTTGGAGGAATTATGTATTTGAAATAAAAAATTACAAAGAATGTAGACAGCAGAAAACTAGACGACAGCATAGGCAGCGAAGTTTGCGACACCACATAGGTTCTGGCCTCGCTTGAGATACATGTAGCCACTCATACCCCAGTGTTCACTCCACCAGTTCTTGAGGATCCAGGCGTCGCGGGTGTACCCCACCAACAACATCGCGTGGTTCACCGTGTCAGAGGAACAGTCTGTGTCGTGGTAAATACCACTGCTGGAAAGTGAAACATAAACTCTATGACAGATATACTGTATCTGGTCGATTATCTAAGTCTACCTTTATTCATGACTGAAAATCTACCCCTCTCTTTTCATAGTCCCTTTAAGTGTAATTTGCTTATTACTAAAACAAAAGAAAATCCTTGTCAATTACTGTAATCAAAAGTGGCATTTAAGAAAAGTGTGTCTTTCGTCCCAACATTCTAGAAAAATAATTATAATAATGCGCTTCGTCTATTTATTTCATCATTACAATTTACAAATATTTTGCGGAGCTAGTATAATATTTATTGTATAAGTGTAGTAAGGAAATCATTGTAGAATTGTTCAACTGTTAGATTTATGTTAATTTCTGTTAGACTGTTTAGACTGGTGTTCAAGGACAGATCTTTTTACCCCAATCATCACAGCTGGTCCAATTCAACATGGTACTTTTTCATTCCAACCATAACCATTATTTTTCATTGGTTGAACGAGATCTATTCAGAATTATAATAAAAAGGACCTTCAATCCAACAACTAAGTATTGTTAGTTTGAAAGTTCATAATAGTGGCGGAGAGCAATTTAGTAAAAAGAAAGAAACGGACTTTTCTCCGGAAGTGGCAGGAAAAGTCCGTTTATTTCTTTTTACTAGACTAAGTATTGTACCTTAAATCGTTAGCCGGTTATAGTTAATCAATTTTACACTTTGTACGAGTATCTGTATTGACTTGATTTGCTGAATATTGCGTGTTTCTCATTACTTACTGGTACAACATGAATGTGTGTGGACTGGCGTTGATGGACACAGCGACAGGACCAATCATAGCCACTGCTGCCTTCAGAGACTCCTCGTCTCGAGGCGGTAGCACCCTCCAGTCCGTGATGTTTATATAAGCTGTATTAGTGGGTCTAACCTTAGTTTTGTGGAATAAATAAGTTTTAAAAATAATATTTTGCGCCCAGCCTAGCCTAATACTTACAAATGGAAAACTATTAATTTTACGATAAGATAATTCACACACCAGAATGAACACCCAACTCCAGGGGCAGTGATTGTGAAGGGGAGACCCCACACGCAGGATTCTCCTTGGCAAATGGAACCCAGAGTGAGCTAAGCCAAACACCTTTATTACTTGTTCAGCACATAACCTTGACTATCAAAACAATCTGGCCAACATTGCTTGATAACAAGGAAGCAGTCTCTGGCAGGTTATTGTCAGCACAACATTGGAAACTATGTGTTATTGGAAAGAATTAGTATTCAAAACTGAACTAAAAGACTATTGTTACTAAACTTACATACAATCTCAAAACTAATAATATTCTAACTATTAATAATGTGTTGGTTACACTGTGCTGTGTGTGTTTACAACAAATGCTTGGTAGCTTTTGATGATTTGGATCTGGAAAACTATTCCAGACCAACTGTGCGAGATTGTCAACAGTATGGAAAGCTTAATCGAGCGAATTTATCCAAAAATCTGCAACATTTGACCAGATGACTCTTCGAGGGCTATGTGAGAGAGCAATCCATACCTCTACAAATGACACAGCTAATGCCATTAATGCAGCTTTACTAGATCAGCTGCCGACCAATTAAATGAGGTACGATTCATTTGATTCAGTAATCGAAGTCGATGATGCTTTGCATTACCCAGTTGAATTTTTGCACACTCTCAATCCACCCGGTAAACCTGCACATACTCCCACCTCAAGGTTGGGGCACCTATCATGTTACTCAGAAATTTAAACCCCCCTAAAATGTGTTCGGAACAAGGCTGCAGGTAAAAGCCCTTCATAAGTATATTATCAAAGCCACCATCTTCACAGGCATAGGCCAAGGAGAAACCGTATTTATTCCTCGCATTCCTTTGATTCCGTCAGACTACCCTTTCCAGTTCAAAGGTCTGCATTTTCCTGTAAGAGTCTGCTACGCCATGACTATTAATAAGGCTCAGGGGCAGAGTTTGAAAGTGGCTGGCGTTGGTCTGAGAGTAATTGCTTCTCTCATGGCCAATTTTGCGTGGCCTTTTCTAGAGTCAGCTCTTCTGCCAGCCTGACAATTTTACAGCCGGAGAAAAAGACTAGAATATAGAGAAGAATAAGGTTCACAGAGGTCCTTAGCACCCAGTTTTACAGCAGGTGAGGGAAACCGCCCCAAAAACTTCCCGTAGAATGATATCCCGCATTGGTAGGCGAGGGATCTGCATAAACAAACTCCCCGCAGAATGATATCTAGACATGCAGTAGGCGAGAGGATCTGCGTAAACAAAACTCCCGTACATCTAGGCAGTAGACGAGGGGATCTGCCCTTACAAAACTCCCCGTAGATATAGGCAGTAGGCGAGAGGATCTGCGTAAACAAAATAACCCATGCGAAACTAGCACGGATACCTCCACGTGGTGTTTCCTGGGTCATTCTAAAAACTGTGTAAATTTAAATGTCGCTAAATCTAATAAAAATTTAATATTTAAAACTTTACATTTGTAGTTTTGTCCTTATCTGAATGCTATTTACTCAGTTCAAGTGGGCTGTAGCTATTAAAAGTTTATAAGTGATGTCATTTTAAATCATATCACAGAACGTTGAGGTTAGTAGCTCCAAATTAGTTGTCCATCAGCTTAAAACAAATAAAAATAATAGAAACTATTAAGAATAAAAGTTAAGCATTTTGAGCAAAATTTAAAAATATAACTTTATACTACAGTATATGGGTATGTGATAAACGTATCCCTGAACGAAGTAAATTATAAAGCGGAACTAAACATAATAAAACATATTGCTGTGGCAAATGGTTTCAAACCGGCTATGATTGATGAAATGATCTTTAGACTAAAAAACCCAAAGGCAAAAATCAATCAAACAGACAAGAAATACGTATGTGTAGAATACAGCCACAATATTCAGCAAACAATCAGCAAAGAACTGAAAAGACATAATATTTGTCTTGCTTTTCGGACAACTAACAAAGTTTAAAATTTGACAAAAAAGTGTACAAATAGATCCGATTCAGAAAAATGGATAGGACTGGAGTTTACCGACTGAAGTGTGCAGACTGCTCAAGTACTTATATACAGGGCAAACTGGCCGTTCTTTTCTGGCCCGATAAATGAACACAGACCAAATCCCAAACTGCTCACTCAAAAATCGGCATTTGCGCAACACCTAATTGACAATAACCACTCTATAAACGATGTGGATAGTAGCCTTGAAATATTACATGTTTGCCCCAAGAGCCATAAACTTAACACTAGAAGAATACGATATTTACAAATCCTTCAAATTAACAAACAATAAAGATCTGATTTTAAATGAGAAGCTACATTTTAAGTCACATCAGCTGTTCAATGTAATCATAGAAGGACAACGCAGACCAGCTGACCACGGCCCTCCTGATAACAAAGATAACTCAGCTGTCACCTAGCCACACAAATCAGTCTGCCGCTTGTCGTCGTGTTTGTTAGTGCGTGTCCGTATGTGCGTGTGTAGGCCTACTGTAAACTGTTTATCGTATCCGTGTTAATTTATTTAATTTATTTTAATTGTTTTTGTGATGTGTGTGTGAATGTCTACATAACGAAGTCCACATGGATGAATAATAAAAGTTTTCTAGCCTGAAGATGACGAATATTCGTCAAGAAACATGTAGCTAAGAGAACGTACTGAAAAATTGAACTGTTTGACGGAGGTAATTACCAATTATAGTCATTAACTACACAGTTCAGGGCTATTTGAAATGAGTTTTAATATGGGGATGTCTAAAATAAACCTCTAGGACCAAAAGTCCCTTATTGAATAAAAGTCTCTTTATTTGCACAATTTTAAAATATATCAAAGATAAGGTGGAATTAGGACCCTTTGTCCTTTCTTTTGCTTTATCATACAATAATATATCCACAGAATTAATATATCCAAACATAAAGAAATGACATGTAAGAACAGTGTGTTATACAACTAGTGACCAATCCCTGTACGTTTTGCTAATGAATAAGCTTACCCATGAAAACTGGAAAAATGACTTACATTCGTAATTTCGTGAGTTTGTACTTACAAATCAGTAAATTGAGGTTTGCTAGATACAAAAAGTAAGTCAAGTGGCGGACAAAAGCTGCGTAAGTTATTATAATGGTATATATTAAGTGCTAGTTCTCGGTGGTAAGTGTGCATATAGTGACTCGATATATACCAGTGACTGATAATCAACGCTTGGGAGGACCGGAGCTGCTAGGTGTCGAAAGAGATTCGTTCTCTACCTAATCTCCTCGTCCCCTCAGGCATCCAATACTTGGGTGTACTGCGGGGACCACCTACACCTCAGCAGTGAAATTTGTTCTCCTTTGTTTTTAGTGAATTGTAATGGACTTCAGAGAAACGAGGAAACTATAAAAGTTAATTTTTTTGTCTGTTAACGAATAACTTTTTTAACGCAGCTATTGTTTTACACCTAGTTTCCACTGATTGAAATGCTGAGTTTGACTCCATTGTGGTCCTATTAAATATCTTTTTTGATCGGACTAAATTTCTATGTGAAAAAGTAAAACCCTCAATCTCTAAAGAGTATGTACTTTTTGCTTTTTTTTGCTTAGTAAATGCACTATTTTAAAAATAAAAAGGAACCCAACAGCTCAAATTTGATGTAAAATTGAATTTCCAACCACATGGTGGTGTTTATTCCTTAAAATAATAAAGCTTTACCTAGATAAAAACATGTTTGTACAGTACTTATAGAGTTATAGACGCCAAACTATACCTTTGATAAAAGTTTTGAAGGAACCAAGTGATGACCAAATTTAATCATCTTTAAGAGAATATATACTATGAATATGTTTATTTTCATTTATACCGAGCTATGGTGTAAAAAAGGTAGATTGTTTAAAAGATTTTATTGTTGGTATTTAAAGGAGATATTAAAAAATGTGAGGCAGACTACGCTTGGCAGTGGAGATACTCAAGGAAAGAAGATACGACTGTTAATTTTCAAGCTATTTATTTTAATTACTTATTAAATAAAAAGGAAATTGAAATTGTTGTACTGAATTGTATTGGAAAGATAAAACTTATAAAATTAGTACTAAACCTAAGACAAGAATATGACCAACCTTTTTACGATATTGACTAATTAAGATTAATAAACAAGAATACTAAAACTGTTAGAACTTTGAATCAAAATTATACATGTTTAAGCCTTGTGGCTATCATGCTGTTTACCACTGGAGTGATAAATATTGTGTTATTGATATTGGTAGTTGTTAAAGCATTTTGAATAATTTAAGTATTAAAGAAATGAAGAAGAATGACCAAGTTCACATTTTTGTTATACAATTGATTTTGCACTTACTTATTTTATGAAATATCCAATTAATCCATTTTAAAATTTGGCACTCGCGCACTTAACAACACAGGGTGAACACACCAAGGAGGCAGCAGAGTAGACAGTTCATAGACTTGTCGAGAATTGATGTCCGCTCTCCTGGGTGGAAAAAGTCCGCTGGACACCTCTGACCACTTCCGCCAATCAGGTCTAAGTAGGCGTGACTATGTGAATTGTGATTTTAATTTTCGAACAATAGCCGATAGTCCACGTGGACTGCACGTGTCGCAGATTCTTCTTGCTGACATCGACTATTGATTGTTCTCATGGTTTAGAATGATTGTTCTAAGAAGGTCTAAAGGGCTACTGTTACACCATGAGAAAGGAAGTTGTCCAGACGAGCGGGTGCTGGTTTCTGGTATCGGAGATGGATTGGTAGAGCTATGAGCTTGGGAAAGGATGAAAGTAGTTTTAGTAAAATATTACTATGGGAAAATGAAGAAATTAAGAAATGTTGTAGCTTGTAGTTACACCCCCCTGCTTAAAACCGTTAAACTGTGTTTTAAGGTTTCAGAAGTTCAAAGGAAACGATCAGGTAGTGAAATCCTTGAAGGAGCTGTTCGAGTTCTAGGTTGAAGACGTAGAGAAGTTGTGTTGATGAAATGTGTGGGAGATGTCTGTAGAAAGTTATTGAAAATGAACACCCGAGACAAAGTGTATTGATGTCTCGGCTTTGAAGACAATGGCGAAATGATGAATCAATGTGATGTGGGAAAGATTAATTTCAGAAGAAAACTATAATTTGAAGAGATTGACTTGAAGAGAGGTCTGTGTATTGTTGAATGAGTGAGTCAGAAGGTGTCAGCTGCTGGAAGTGCAGAGGCTTGTTTGTTGTGGTCCCGTGGATGACGTCAGGATGTGATGAGGTCAGCTGTAGGCGTCTGGTGTCGCTCAGCTGCTGAATGAAGGTCAGTGCTCGAAGTGGAGCTGAAGATTACAAAAAGTACAACTTATTCTATACTTGGTCATGGTTGGTCATATTGTGTCTTTATTTTGTATATGTTTAATTGTCATGTATGTTCAGTGAAAACAATTGCATAATAATTTTTCCCATTGTGTTTCTTTCTCTTACTTTTATATATGCCTACTAGTACTATGTTATATTTGAGTTTTATGTTATGTCTATTCTAAAATAATGTATGTATATGTTAAGAGTACTGTTCTCTCTGTGAACATTTGTTGGTTTTATGTACAGTTTGTTTGTAATGTTTTAACACATCAAGGTGTTACATTAGGGTGTCAGTGTATTGTCACTGTTAGGGAGAGTTTAAACTCATTTGTAAAGGAATATATGACTCTACTGTTAACACAAGTTAGTTGATCAGGCTAACGTTGTGTATTTAGACAGTGATGAGTCAGTGATATCCACTTGAAGTGTCATTTTACAATGTTTACAATGAACTGTGTCATGTATAAGGCATTTGGGCCTATTTATGCTCTTGTGCATTATGTGTTTTCTTTGTCTTTGTTTACTCATTCATGTTGTTGAATGGAATTATTTGCATTATCTCTATGTCCTTAATTCTATGTGTACTTAACTTTGCGTGTTACTAATTCTATGTGTTGTTAAACTATATGTGTAATTAACTGTATGTATGCTTAACTGTATGTGTGCTTAACCTAGACGTGTGGCCACACTATTTACATATTTACAAATTCTCCGTGAGGTGTTCATCCCTGTCTGCTACTTTGTGTGTTGTTATTTTGTTCTTATCATATGAATAAACTTAAAGCTTAATTGTCTTGGGAAAAAATTATTATGTTGCTTTTGGATGTGATAGTTAATAAACCTTAGGACATTAGGTAGTTTGTTATCTTGTTTTAAGACTTACTTACATAATGTATTCGGTTGTTTAATGAGATTTTTTGTTATTTGCTTCACTGAACTACATATTTTACGATTACCTTTACATATATACTATACAATGTTACAATTTATTCAATGTGATTTCGTCTTGTGTATATTTTTAAACGTTGTACATGAACATCATCTTTTACCATTCTACCATTTTTCAACATTTCTATTTCATATGATACAGGAGTTAGTTTTCTAGTTACAGTGTATGGCCCTTTATATTTATATGCAAATTTGGTTGAATTATCTCTTAGATTTTTAGGATACCATACAAGAACTTCATCTCCTGCTTTGATGTCTAAGTGTCTTCTATGTTTGTCATAGTAGAATTTTTGCTTTTCTTGTTGCTTTCTTATCAGGTCAGGAACAGTTTTTCTCACATTATCAATAATTTTTAAGTTATCTAAAATATCCCTATCACTATTTGGTAACACTAACAAAGTTTCACTGGCCATTTTGGTTCAAACCAAAGAACAGATAGCTTGGTTTATAACCATGACAACTATGGGGTGTATTGTTATAGGCGAATGCTGCATGTTGCAAATAATTTGACCGTTTTGATGGGTTTTCTGTTACATAATGTGATATTATATTAACTATTGTCTTATTGAAAACTTCTACTAACCATTGACATTAGGACAGTATGCAGAACTGAAAATTTGACACATTCCTAAGGATACATGTAATTGGTGTATGATTTGGGCAAAGGTTGTTCCTCTGTCTGTCTGAAGGACAGAAAAGGTGCCATATGAAGTGATTAGTTTTATCAAACACTTAGCAACTGAAGGAGCATCTGCTGAAACTAATGGAAAAACAAAGCCATTCTAGTTGAAACACATGTTACAAAAGTATGTATTTATATCTATTTGATGGACATAATGGACCAATAATGTCAGCTTGAATTCGAGTGAATGGGTTGAGTGGTGGGATAGGTTGTAGGAATCCTGGAGGTTTTTGGGGAGGGATTTTTCGATTTACAACTATCACAAGTTTTTACGTAGTTTTCGATGTCTTGTCTCATTTTGTACCAATAGTATTTACCTTTAATTTTCTTGTAAGTTTTATCAGCATTTAAGTGTCCACCAGAAAGAGAGTTGTCGTGAAAGTCGAGTAGAACTTGTGCCTTGAGTTGTTGAGGAAGTTCTATGACGTAATTCCTGTTGTCACCTGGTAGTTTTCTGTATAAAATGTTGTTGAGAAGCCTGAAGTTGTTTGCCGTTTTTCTTGGTTGAGTGTAGAGGGTTTTCAATTGCATCGATTAGTTGTTTAGTGGTGTCGTCTGTTCGTTGAAGTTCAGCTAAGTCTACGTTGATGATAGTGTTGAGGGATTCAAAATCAATAATATCATGTTCTTGATTGTTTTCAGGAGGGATAGGGTTTCTGCTAAGATAATCTGGTAATGTAAGAGATTTTCCTGATTTGTGATGTATTTCTAAATCATAGTCAACTATGTGTAAAGCTAGTCTTGTTAATCTGCTTGAAGATCCTTTGAAGTTTTTGTAAAATAGTAATGCAGAATGATCTGTAAAAACATGAATTTTTCTTCCAAGACAAAATTCTTTCCATCTGGTTAAAGCTGTTACGAGAGCATAAAATTCTTTTCACTGACATTAAATGATAATTGTGTAGGTTTTAATTTCTTGCTGAAATACTGTACAGGATTTTCTTGACCAGTCGTTGGGTCATAGTTACATAACACTGCACCTATTGCATAATTGGAAGCGTCCGTGTAAATTCGTGTTTGGAGGTTTTCGTTGAAGTGATGAAGAAGAGGAAGTTAGAATAGTTTTAGTTTGTTGAATGAATCTTCGCACGATTGTGTCCAGTTAAATTGTTTGGTTTTGTTGAATTCTTTGATGAGATTAGTTATCGGAAAAATTTTTATATTTGCAAAGTTAAATGCACCAAGAGCTGATCGAACTTTTTTTATTGTTGTTGACGGTTGATTTTCGCAATGGCATCTACATTTTTGAAGTGGTTTGGATCCTACTTGGTGATTACATGTCCTAAAATATCAATTTTCTCCGCCATGAAGTTAGATTTGTTCGTGTTTAATTTTACGTTGAACTCATCCAATTCATATAAAATTGTGTTGAGGTTGTCTAATTATTGTTCAAACGTCTTGCCAAAGATCACACAGTCGTCAATATAGCTGATTACTTTGGAAAAAAGGTGTTTTGAAAGTATTTTGTTAAAATCTTCTGGAAATAAGAAGTACTGTTGCAATAGCCTTGAGGAAGCTCTGTATTGGTATTTTCCGGTTTCTGATGCTACTGTTAAAATATGCCTATCATCTACTTCAATTTGGAAAAATGAGTTTTTACGTCAATTTTGCTAAAATATTCCATTCCTGATCGACCAGTATTGTGTCGACTGAGACTAGAGGAAACTGTTCTGTTACTGATCTGGAGTTTACTTGTCTTAAGTCGGTTATTAACCGTCTTGTGTTGTCCTTGTTTTTTACTAAAAAAATTGGAGATTGATATTCTGTATTCATTAGCTTCTTCTAAAACTCCGGCTGATATGAGCTTGTCTATTTCCTCTTGTAGAATTTGTTTTTCAGCTAGTGGTTGTCTGTAAGGTGGAATGTAACATGGTTTGGAATCTTCTTTTAGTATAATCTTACAGGAGGTACTTTGGCTTGGGTCAAGTCTTCCGATTTGTTAGTAAACATATGTTTGTGATTTTGTAAAACTACTTTGTTGTGTTGGTCTACAGTTAGATGTGAGCTAATATTCAGTTTGTCTCCGTTTTTGTCGAAAACTTGTATTTTATCTGGATGTTGAGCCAAGACTTTATGGGTTTGAGATTGTACATTGTTAGAGGAATAGTTGTTTTGGATGTTTTTGAAAACAGTGTTGGAATTAGCTTGCTGTGTTTTCAAGTAACCAAGTAGAGTATTTTGTTTAATCTGTTTTGGAGAAGTGCCTGAGTTGTAAATTTGTATGTACTTTTTCTTTGTTTGAAAGTCAGTAGCAATGTAAGAATGTAACTTTCGTCTGTCTTGCAGATTTAAATTTTGTTCAAAGTCAAATTGATTAGTAGTGTTTGGGAGTTCAATTAGTTGTAGATGTTGTTTAGGCTTGACATAATATACCTTGTCAGACCTAATTTCTGTTGTATTATTGGATAAATCAACAATCGATGTTAGTGTGTCATATTTATTTCTATTCAAATAAGATTCCATTGGAATAATATCAAGTTCGTGGATGTGTTGAAAATTCGTATCTGCTGATCTGTGAATGATACGTCAATAGAGTGCTGCGATAAAAATTTATTTCCAATTATTAGGTTTAATGGAAGATTGTTAACTACGTAGAATTTTGCTGTGTATTCCATGTTGCAAATTGTTAGAGGTAAATATATGTAGCCTATAATTTTCACTGGTAGGTTATTTGCTGCCATTATTGTGGGTAAGTTGTTTGTTTGAAGAGGTGTTTGTTTGTTTGCTTCAAGTGTTCCTCTACACAACGAAGAAGAGAACCGGCAACGTTGGAAGAACGAAATATGGCAACACCGCGGCTGCATATCCCATTTCGGCCGACTCAGCGTCTTCTCCAGCCTCAGCACGACTCCGCAGAACTTAGCACCCAGAGCGACAACAATAGTTCACCTACAGTGTCACGTGATGTCATCCGTAGTACCAGTGAGCACCACCATCTACATCAGCAGCAGCAGCACAGTAGCGCCACTTGCAGAGAAACAGCTGATTCTCCAAGGTCAACGGTCAACACTACTACACAGATCATCTCAGCTCCAGTCAGCACTTCAATGACGTCACAACCACTGGTGTACACAGCTCCACAACTTCAGCCACCAAAAACAGAATGCTCATTAGATACTAGCAGTTCATCACCCAAAAATTACAATAGCACAAGTTCTGGCGTGATGGACAATATTTCAACATTATCAGATGCTTCCAATTTGTCCCTAGTCATCGATTCTCACGTAGGAAAAACAAAATAAAATCATTTAATTTAAGGAATCTAATCAAAACTGGAAAACGAGAATCAGACACCACCCTTTTTGAAATTTATGATATTTTATTTACGACTAAGGATGAACAACCACTACCAACTTTAAATTTCACAGTCAAATTAAATGGTCAAAGTGAGGACATAAGATGTTACATTGACACAGGCACAAATCATGCTTTTATTGATGCTAAACTAGTTTCTAATCTACCTTTTTTACAACGGCCTTATTCTCGCTAAAAGGTCACGTACCTTTCAGCATTTAATGAAAGTTTGTAAGCAATAGAGATTTTTCAACATATTGAACCCGTTAATGATATATTACCGTACGTAGCTAAATATTCTTTAAGAAGCCATATCCTACATGCTTTTAGTATTCGAGTGAAGTATAGAAATTTTCAAAATGTCATCCCGAGACATGTACTATTTGCTCGCTTTGTGCCTTACTGGCATTATTCTTGGAAAAGTGTCTCATTTGCACAAAGATAAGAAGGAATTAGGATGCTTTGTTTTTTTCTTATGTTTTATTATACAATAGTAGCCTATATCCACAGAATTTCCAAACATAGAGAAATTACATGTAACAAAGTGTGTGGACAGCTAGTGACCAATTAAAGTACGTGTTACTAAAGAATAGGCGTACTCAATAAAACTGGAAAGAACATGTATTCGTAATCGTGAGTTTGTACTATATATAAGTATATTTAGGTTTGTTAGATACAACAAGTAAGTAAAGTGGCGAAAAAAAGCTGCGTAAGTAATTAAATTTCCGTATATTGCTAGTTCTCGGTGGTAAGTGCGCATACAGTGACTTGATATATACCAGTGACTGACAAACATCGCCTGGGAGGACCGAGCTGCTAGGTGTCGAAAGAGATCTACTCTCAATTCTGTTTCTGAAAAACATAGTATCCCTCAGGCATCCAATACTTGGGTGTACCGGGGGACCACCTACACCTCAGCAGAATTTGTTTCTTTGCTATTTTAGTGAATTTTAATTGACTCCAGAGAAACGAGGATAATATAAAAGTTGATTTTTTTTTGTCTGTTCACGAATAACTTTTGAACGTAGTGCTACTCCTAATTTGCGCTAGAAAATTTCTGCAAGACTTTAGGTTTCATCGTGTGGTTTGGTATATAGGAACCTAACGATTGATACTAGAATGCACTTTTGCGGCAAATTAATATTAATGTTTGCTATTTTACTTAAGAAGTTTTTCGGGAATCTTTGACATATGATTGTAAATCTTGACAAAGGGTTGTAGTATTTCGTCAACGTAGGAAGAAATTTTCAGTGTTGCAAACCGTAACTTGATACTATGGGGCGTCCAGGTGGAGGTCTGACAGACTTGTGAATTTTGGGTAGAGTTATAAAACTAGGTTCTAAAGCAAATTTAGGTTAGTGGAAAGACTGATTTTGAATACATTGTAGTCCCATTTTAAACATTTATAATCACCTTATAAAAAATCTTATTTTAACATAGTACTGGTGCAAAAAAGTAAAACCTCAAAGACTCTCTAAAAGATAAATTTGTTGCATTTTTTTGCTTTGTGAATATTATTTTGAAAGTGAAAGGAAACTAACGGCTCAAATTTGATGCTAAATTAAATTTCCAACAACATGGTCGTCTTTATTCATCAAAATAATAAAGTCTTTACCTAGATAAAAACATATTTACGTTTAAACATACTCGGAACAGTTTATTTGTATGTATTTATAGAGTTATAGACGCCAAACTATACCTTGATCAAAGTTTTAAGGAACCATAAAAGGGCCAAACGTAATCATATTTAAGAGAATAAAAATTATTAATATGTTTATTTTCTTATGGCCTCGTTCTCGCTAAAGAACACGTCTTTCAGAATTCAATGAAAGTTTGTAAGCCATATTATTGTTTTTTGTCAATATATTGAACCCGTCAATGATATATTACTGTACGTAGCTTAATATTCTGTAAGAAGCCGTATCCTACATGCTTTTAAACTTTTATTATAGTTTTCGTGTGCAGTATAAAATGTCCAAAATGTCATATGCCGAATCGTGTACTATTTGTTTGTTTTGTGCTTTAGATACCGCCTCCGAAGGCTATAAAAGTAATAAAGGACCACCCACTTTATCTAAATTACGTTTTCTGAAAATTATTTCCATGAAATATTATAACTTTTCTTATAAAAAAATGTCTAAGACATTTTACGCAAACACTCTTTTAATCACATATTTAAGCTTGGTACAGTTTTCATCTTGTTGCAATGGATGTAAATGGTAGCAAAATTCAAACGATGCAAATCATAACTTACTACAAAATGTCATGCCGAATCGTGTACTATTTGCTTGCTTTGTGCTTTAAATACCGCCTGAAGGCTATAAAAGTAAAGGGACTACTTATCTAAATTAGGTTTTCAAAAGTTATTTCCATACAATAGTTTGTCTTATACAAAGTTTTCTAAGACATTTTGCAAAAAAAACTGTTTTACTCACAAATTTGAAGCTGATACAGTTTTCATCTTGATATGGGTTGCTAATGGTACCATACCGAGCAAAACACAACCTACAACAAACGTAACCCCTGATCGGTTAAAAATACGTACAAATCTTAACGAAAATTTACTAATCAGACAGTTGGTCTTTAAGCCTGAACCTCTAGTAGATTTTGAACTACAGTTGTGTAAATTCCAACATTATTAAAGAAATTACTGAACCGTATTGAAATTTTTGGGAAAAGACTCGTCTGAGGTTGTTTTAATCTTTAAAATTTAAGGAAAGCCAAAGTTAGATACTAATTCGCGAGAGTAAAGGACGACGCGTAACCGTGCACAACGTAAGCGGCTCTCAATATTGCAAACTTGCCAAGAGAAGAGTGAAGTACTCTCAAGTCATAAGAATAAGGGCCGAAACCTTACTTTAATCGGAAAACGTCTAAATTTTGTGAGGTGGCAATAAGCAAACGAATGGCCTTAACTATCAACAACGAAGCGTCAACGCTATGAAGCTAACCACAGTCATTTTGTAGATTCAAAAGATAAATCCTAATTCCAACTATCTTCGAAATATTTTAAATTGTGCAATAAAGATAGTTTTATTCTTTAGCAATTTTTTTTATTGGTTGGTTTGAGATTCATCTCATAATCAGCCGTGTAACTACTTTTGGCTGAAGATGAGATGATTCTCGAAACCGGCCCTGTGTAAAGAAAAAACTGTTAAAAGAATAAAAATCTCTTGATTTGCACAATTTGAAAATATTTCAAAAATAAATTGAAATTAGGACCCTTTGTCTTTTATTATGCTTTAACATAGAAGTTTCAAATTTTCATCTCTTTATTTGCACATTTTTTAACATTGTCAAAGATAAGGTGAAATTGTATTTTCTTATGCTTTTCCATAAAATAATTTATCCATGGAATTTCCAGACATAAAGAAATTACATGTAACAAAATTGTGTGATACAGCTAGTGTCAATTATATAGTACGTTGTACTTATGTATAGGCGTACCCATGCAAACTGGAAAAGGACGTGCATTTGTAATTGTGAGTTTGTACTTATAAATAAGTAAATTGAGGTTTGTTAGATACAAAAAGTAAGTAAAGTGGCGGAAAAAGCTGCGTAAGTAATTATGTTGGTATATATAAAGTGCTAGTTCTCGGTGGTAAGTGCGCATATAGTGGACTCGATATATACCAGTGACTGACAAACATCGCCTGGGAGGACCGGAGCTGCTAGGTGTCGAAAGAGATTCGTTCTCTACCCTGTTTCAAAACATAGTATCCCTTCAATACTTGGGTGTACTGGACCACCTACACCTCAGCAGTGAAATTTGTCCTTTTGCTATTTTTAGCGAATTTTTAACCGACTTGAAAGAAACGAGAATAATAAAAGTTGACGTGAAGCAATGATTTTTGGCTGTCCATGAATAACTTTGAACGCTTCTATAGTCTTACAATTAATTTGCGCTTATTGAAATACTGATTTTGACTTCATTGGGGTCCCATTAAATATTTTTTTCAAACTTATTTTAAAATACGTAAACAATCTCTGCAATTGTACATGAAAAGAAATTTAACTGCATTTGCTGATGACCTTGCCTGAACTTATTGTACTTCTTCTTTCATGCATCTTTAGAATAATATTCAAAGTGACTTGCAATTAATCCGCTATTGGTTTGAAAATATTGGTGAAAAAAGCGAAAATCAAATCATTGATTTAAAAGACAAACGCTGTTATGTTAATTCTTGTATTTATCATGACTTTACTGCCAACAGGATGTTTGTTTCATTTGTCTCAGAATATACGAAGTTAAAATAATGAAATACCTGGGTTTGCTAATAGACTTTAAGCTTTCATGGACAAATCATATCAACAAACTAAAGACGAATATGTATCAAATTAACAGAACGTTCTACTTCTTAAGGAAGTCGTGACCATCAAAAATTCTTCTAAACATTTATCATACTTTGGTCAGTCCAAGGACTATTTATGGTATTGCTCTTTGGGGGTGGTACATACATTTCCCGCTTGTATCCTATTATTGTTTTGCAAGATACCATCATCGGGGTAATTCGTCCCAAAAGTCCCAAAAATGACACATTCTTGGCCTATATTTGCAACCTACACAATTGTACCGTTGAGACATCTATATGTGTTTAAAGTATTAAGACTATTTTTAACAAAAGCTCAAACACCTATTGCCATCTCAAGAAATTTGACAGTATCTCACCGTTCCGGTTCCCAAGTTTAGGTTGAAAATGCATCAGCAGTACTATACTTGAAGTGCTCCTAGATTTTTCAACATGTTTGCTCATAAAAAAACAATATATAAGTTTTTTCTAACTATTTAAAACAGTTTTCATGTACCTTAGAAGATATTGAATCATTTTTGTATTCATAATTTAGTTACGGAAAATGATTTTTGTGTTTATACTAATAATAATAAATATTTATTTTGTCAAATATACAATCTGTAAGTATTTATAATATTGAAAAAAACTATTTATATACTTAAGTAATAGGTAACAATCAAAATCAAAATGACATTCTAACTAAAATATTAATGGAGATACAGTATTAAGACAAAATAAATAGGGATACCCTAGGTAATATCCTATGTTGGGATCGCCATCACTACAAAGAAAAAATACACGAGCAGCATCTCGCAGTATTGACTAATAATTAACAACAACTTAAATTTTCAGAAATGAAAATAACCTAACTGTGCTTTAAGTTAAAACACCAAAAGGCTTTCAAAAGATCAACACATACAAAAACTACAAGCTATTTAGAAGTAAGAAGCAAAAACCTTTACGATTGTATAGATAAATTTTTCACAAATTGTAAAGAAGATATTAAGTTTGGAGATTGTACAATCTGGGTGCCACAGTTCTATAAAACATTTGACGAACAGACAAATTGGACTTAGGTACATACACTACATCATATTTCCTTAAATTAAAACTTTTATGCCGTTCAATAGAAAATGCTGAGTCTCTTATAAAAAACATCTTTAGTACTTTAAATATAAATAAATTCGAGGTGGAAGAATTTTTAGATTTACAAAAATGAACGTTCTAATTTACTTTTACCTGAAATAAGCCTAACTAATCTCTTTTGAACAATCAAAATTGGATAGATTGTTGATATATGTGTACCTCCCCAACACACAAGACCATAGCAAAGCCTTGATCCAACTTAGGCGTGATACACATTAACTAAGACCTTACTACTTCTACACAAATTCTTAAGGGTATAAAACTTTCTTATGCTATAGTACAATTCTTTTTTAAATTTTACCATGTGATCTTTCCAAGATAAACTACTATCAATTACCAACCCTCAGTATTTTAAGCTTCTAATCTGTTCCAAAAACTAAGCCGTTACATGTATTAATATTATATTATTGACACAATAGAATTCATGAAACCTTAGAGGATATTCAAAAGCTAACTCATTTCTTGGGCTAAAAATAATAAATTTTGTGTTTTCACTAATAGTTATAAAGTTTTATCGAACCACAAATTTAAATAAAACAAATCTTTAGTTACGTTTCTACGTATGAATGAAGTTAATATCTTTATATTGGTAAATAAAAGCAGTATCGTCGGCAAAAGCAATCAGTTTCCCATTGAATCTCCCGTTACACAAATCGTTCATATATATTAAAATAAAATGGGCCGTAAGGCCGAGCCTTGAGGCACCCCGCAGTTTACTAAGCTAGGATTGCTCAAAACAATACCAATTTTGACCACTAGTTCCCTGCGATTCAGATAACTTGAAAACCACTGAAGAGGCAAACCTCTGACAGCGACCAGCCATAGTTTATCCAGTAAAATTGCATGATGAATGGTGTCAAACGCTTTTGTAATATCTATAAACAGTGCAGATATTTATTACCACAATTTATAGGATCGCAGATAGCCTCCATAAATGTAATCAAGGCATCTTCAGTGGATATTCCTTCCCTAAAACCAAACGGATTACTATTAAAATAATTAATTTTGTCCAACAATTTAAGAAGTTAACCTTTAACAAGTTTTTCCAAAACCTTAGCAAAAAATGATAACAAAGAAACTGGCCGGAAACAATTTGGTTGTAGAACATCTCCGTTCTTGAAAACTGGAACCACTTTTAAACACAATGGAAATTCTCCTGATGATATACTTAAACTATAGAGGAAAGTTATTAGATGTATGATATGGTATTTTAGCAATGTAGAGCTGATTTCATCAAAGGGCCTTGTAATTTTCAGTGAATTTATTTTAGTTAAAATTCTAGCTGATAGGTGCATAAAGAAAGAAGATACTAGCAAAAAGTCATTATCTACCTGCATAATTAAAAATTGTTTGTAGCACTAAAAATGTATACTGCATTAAGTGCATGTTGGCTTGTGAACTTTACCATTTGAGGAAATAATTTCATTTATATCTTTTTTATCCTGAAATTCACCAATCAAACTATTTACAATGTTCCACTGAGATTTGACATCACCTGAAGTGTTATTAAATTTAGATGTGTAGTAAAATTCTCTAGCTTTATTTATGTCTAATCTTAACCTATTCCTAAAATTGATGTAATAACGCTTTTTCTTTTTGTTCTTGTCTACGCCAATGGCATTTTAGTTTGTTCTTATCCTAGGGGTTTTTGTGGGCATCACCAAACGCTTTTAGGTAAAGCGGCCTGCGCCGGGAATCGAACCCGCGACCTTGCGCTTTGTAAGCCGTGACTCTACCCACTGAGCCACGGATCGCTTGAACTTAGCATTATTAGGATTATTCATATATAGCTTATAAACCTTTTTTTTTTTGTATCCTGAGTAATAACCCATCAGCCCATGACTTTAGTTTCGACAAACATTTGTTTACGACCATTTCAGTCCTACACATGTCTAGAGTTGACTCCAAAAATTTTAAAAATATTTAAAACGCATCCGATGCATTTTTTGTTTGAAAACGTTAGCCCAGTCTACATTATCTAACTCCGCACAAAGCTTTATCATATCATTTTTAATGCATTATTTCTGAGCCGTTATTTTACTGTCAGTGAACATTACAGAACATACAACTGTTGCGTGATCTATAATGTTGTAATGGTACACTTTTGCTTTAAACTTTAACTGCAACGTTTATTATTAATGAATCTTACAAAAATGTGATCCAGACAAGCAGCAGACTTCCCAAATATTCGAGTAGGTTCATTTATTAAACTTTACATTCCCTTACTAGCTAACAGGCTCAAGTATTCATCAGAATCAGTGTTTTGATTTAAATTAATATAACTTAGGCCTATGTCACAATACGAAATATTATGACCATGTAATTCTGATTGTAAATAATCTATATCTTTAGTAAAATTTGTACGCAAACTACTATGTAAACGGTAAGTGGCCAGTAGCATATAGCGCTCCCTGTCATTGACTTTGACATTCAGTTGCAAGATATCAGCTAACTGATAAACAACACTGATAACAAGTTCAACATCCCAAAGAGAAATCTTGTAGTAGTTTTTTGTTACATTATTAATAATTAACTAAAGCCGGTTGTACAAGTGACTTAACGAGTAAATCTTTAGGCACTTCCCGGCATGGTACTTCCCTCAAACATAAAATATTTCTAAAGCTAAATTTGTCTTAATCATGAGCGTAGCGAATGTCTCCAAAACACGAGGCTGCGGGCTGAGCTGGGGTCTGGGGTGCGCAGCCCCCCACCGAACCCGAAGGTCGAGTATATAATAAATGTCATGTAAGACAGCAACTGTTTTATTACTCTTTGTTCACTTGAAAATAATAAGAAAAATTCGAACAGCTGATCTACAATTATCTGAAGAAATATTGAAGTTTGGTTATGTTGCTATGTTACAGTTAAAAGATGTAAAACGTGTGTTTAATTAAAGTTTCTTGTTTAAATTCAGAATACTGTATTTTCTTTCATAATTTAACAACTGGCGACCGTGACAGGACTTGGCCTATTATTTACTGTTTTAGAAGGCCTTTGTTTGTTTTGTTATGGAAGATATGGAAGCAAATACTGAACAAGAAGTAAACAGAAGCAAGAAATTGAGAACAGCAGTAAGAACCTCTTTTACCAAAGTATTTAAAAGTCTAAAAGAAGAAATTGGTAAAATTGATTGCAATGTGGAAGACTGCCAAGGTAAACTATGCACACTTGAAGGTAAATTAGACGAACTGAGAGTTTTGGATAAAGTCATATTAGATTACCTACTAGACAAAGAAGATAGTCATAGTGAACTAGATGATGAGATAAAGAGTTCTGATGAATATATAGAGAAATTCAACCAAGTTAGATTTTCTGTTCAGAATAAGTTAACCAAAGTTAAATTTAACTCTGAAAATGAGTCAGTTTTGAGTAGGGCTAGCAATGAAACTACTAAGAAAAGATTTAGGTTGCCTCCAATTGAGTTCAAAAAGTTTAGTGGGGACCTAAAAGATTGGTTGACATTTTGGGGACAATTTAAAATAATTGATGAAGATGATGAAATAGACGAGGTTGACAAATTTCAGTATTTAATACAGGCAACAGTACCACATTCCAAAGCTCGGAAGATTGTTGAGAGTTACCCACCGATAGGAGAAAATTACAAAAGGCCATTAAAAGCCTAAATACTCGTTTTGGTAGAGACGATCTCCTAATTGAAGTATATGTAAGGGAACTACTTAAACTTGTACTTAAAAATTTGAACAGAAAAATTGAATTGGACTGTTTTTATGATCAAATGGAGTCCCAACTTAGATCATTAGAAACCCTAGGTGTAACAAGCGATAAGTTTTCATCAATGCTGTATCCTTTGGTGGAGTCATGCCTCCCAGAAGATCTCCTACGGATTTGGCAGAGACACCACAGTTTTGATGCGGATGCAGATCTTAAGTCGCGCCTTGATGTACTCCGAGAATTCCTACGTAAAGAGGTGGACAACGAAGAGAGAATCACTCTAGCAGTTTCAGGTTTCTCTGACAAGAAGTCCAAGGAAACTTCTTACAAAAGTAAGCAGTTTAGTTTCGACAGTAGCACTAAGAGGAAGCCATTCAATAAAGATTTACCTTCTACTGCTTCTGACTTGATTAACCATAGTAAATCCGTCAAGTCCGTAGCAAAATGTTCTTTTTGTAGCTCATTTGAACATTCAGCAGAACGGTGTAAAGACAGTCTGGATTTACCAAACTCAGAAAAGGTGAAATTGTTGGCTAAGAATGGTTGCTGCTTTAAATGCACTAAGTTTGGTCATATCAGCAAGAAATGTAGAGTAAGGCTATTCTGTTCAATCTGTAAAGGTAGACATGTGTCATTCATGTGTAGTAGTGAGAGGCATGATGCAAGCGGAACTAGTTTCCCTAGCAAATCTGTACCCAATGCCAATACCCTGGCTAATAATGAACAGGTAGAGGTTTTCTTCAGACATTAGTAGTTAAGATAACGGGACAGCATAAATATTCTCTTACAAAAGACATGGGAATCAAAACTCAAACGGGACGAAGAAGTTATACCTGAAATAAAGAATCTCTTTTTGAAATGGTTTGAAGAGTTACGTTATTTATCTGAAATTGAAGTACCTCGATGGTTATATGGAGATGTGACAAGCTGGACCTTACATGTTTTCTGCGATGCTAGTCAGGCAGCTTATGCTACAGTGATATTTTTGAGAGCAGAAACGAATGACTCAGCAGTTCTTCATTTGATAGAAGCCAAATCAAGAGTGGCACCTGTAAAAAAGCTTTCAATACCTCGACTAGAGTTGATGGCGGCTACTATTGGAGCTAGACTCGCATCATCAGTCTTGAAATCTCTTAATATGAAAAATACTGAAACGGTGTTTTGGAGCGATTCTACAACAGTTCTTTCCTGGATAAAGCGAGAAGACCATTGGACAACTTTTGTTTGGAATCGAACTCAAGAGATAAGACAGCTGACACCAAAGGAAGCATGGAGGCATGTCCCGGGTCATCAAAATCCGGCTGATTCATCTACATATGCAGATGATACGACCCTTTGTTTTCGAGTTCTGTGAATGATTTGGAAATAGGGTTTCAGGCACAATCAATTCTTTAAAACTATCTGAGCGAAAACAACCTTGTATTGAATCCGGACAAAACTGTCTTTATGAATTTTTAACACAGAAATAAATGTCCTTTTTAAAGTTAATTTTGATAAATTTGGAATAAAAGAGGTCTCCCAAGTTAAGTTTTAGGATTGACTTTTGACCATAGTCTTACTTGAAATTCTGGGCACATATCTCAACTTTGTAGTAGACTTAGTCGAATCAGCTTTGCCCTTAGAACGTTATACCCTTTACTTGATTTGGATAGTCTCATTTCAGTTTACCATGCATGTTTGTCTCTTTAATGACTTATGGAGTAGAGGTTTGGGGTGCCTCTTCGTTTGCTTCAAGGGTATTTATTGAACAGAAAAGAGCGATTCGGATTCTTAAGGAAACCTGCATACGGTTCATGTAGAGGTGTTTTATAACTGAACCTTCTGACCTTCACTTATCTCTATATATACGAGTCGTAGCCGTCACTATCAGCGGTCAGTCAGATTTAAAACTGTCGGCTCTGGTCACAGATTCCCAACACGTCACGGCTCAGATCTCCGTACACCAAATCATCGCTTGGCGTTGACTCAGAAGGACCCCATGTGCGCTGGGCAATGAGTTTTTAAATAGGTTGCCTAAAGAGATCAGATGTGAGAGGCTCAATTTTCTAACTCAACTTAAGAAGTATCTCATACAAAAGAATTTTATGATGTCCGCAGATTCCTCTCTGGCTAGAGATGTGGTCAAATTAGATCATTAATAATTATAATAACTTGTTTTAATTGTAGAAGATTGTAAAACTTGTATTTTGTTTGTATGTAATCTGCTATTTTAACTATTAAGATTTTCAGTGATATTGCACTATATGACGATTGAGATGTACATGCATATATTGTATTCTATTCAATAAGGAATTTGACTATTGACTATTGACTATTTGGCTAGTAGAGGTTGCTCACCGAGAGAGTTACTGAGATCGAAATGGTGGGAGGGGCCTAACTGGCTGAAACAACCCAAAGAAGAATGGCCAAGTTCAAACTACATTTGTGATGAATCAGATATAATCAAGGAGAAGAGAAAAGGCATAGTTTCTTCACTTATAATAACTGATAAATGTGGTGGTGACTGGTACTATTCCTACTTTAGTAAATATGAAAAGATTATACGGATGTTAGGTTGGATCTACAGGTTTAAGAACAACTGCAGCAGTAAAATTAAGATTTCAGGGCCACTTACAACAACAGAACTAGAAAAGGCTGAAATAGCTGTTGTCAAGATGATTTAAAAAGACACTTTTTCGGATATACAAGATAAAAAACTCGAAAATATTTGTGTTTTGATTGATGAAAATGGGTTAATGAGACTGAGGACTAAACTGATAGAGCGGCCAGATAGTTATACTTTCAGGTTACCTTCAATCTTGTCTTCAAACCACCCTGTAGTAAAAATATTGATTTATGATTATCATGTTAAAAATTGTCATTTAGGAGTACAAGGACTTTTAAGCAAACTTAGAGAAAAGTTTTGGATTCTGAATGGTCGTAAAGCAATACGATCAGTGATTAGGATGCGTGACTTGTTTGAAACATAAGACTAAACATTTCGAAACTGAACCAATTAGTCTACCTAAGGACCGAGTGAGAGAAGCAACAGCATTTGAGGTCTGCGGAGTTGATTTTGCTGGACCCTTATTCTTGAATTCAGGAGAAAAGGTGTACATTTGTTTGATCACATGTGCAATATATCGAGCAATTCATTTGGAACTCGTCTCCAGTCTATCAACAGAACATTTGATTTTAGCTATCAGAAGATTTATTGCAAGACCCTCAGTGATATATAGTGACAACGGTGCAAACTTTGTTGGAACCGAAAATGCTTTGAATCAAGTTAACTGGGATAAAGTCAATGAGTACAGTACCGTGGAGCGTTTCCAGTGGCGGTTCAATCCTCCTACTGCTGCCTGGTGGGGTGGATTCTGGGAAAGGTTGATAGGACTCACCAAACAATTGCTGCGTAGATCACTTGGAAATTCTCTGCTATCCTACGAAGAACTTTACACTGTTTTGTGTGACTGTGAATCTATTTTGAACTCTCGTCCGTTGACGTATATATCCGAAGATACAGATGATCTTATACCCATAACCCCTTCAATGTTTTTAGGAGATATTAAAGAATTCGCAACCCCAGATTTGGACAACATAGAATCAGGACCAAATATTATGAGAAGAAGACTTAAATTTCTACAAAAGCTAAGAGATGATTTGAGAAGTAGGTTTCGTAATGAGTACCTGGGACATTTAGTGCTTAAACCAAAAAAGTGTACTCGGAATATCAAGAAAGGAGAAATAGTTTTGGTTGAAAGAGAAAACAAGAAAAGATCAAGTTGGCCACTAGCAAAAGTAGAAGATGTTATTTTGGGAAAAGATGGAAAGCCCCGAGTAGTAAAGTTACGAACAAAGTCAACCACCATCCTTAGACCTGTACAGAAAATTTATCCGTTGGAAGGGCAAGGTGAAGAATATATACCGAAACGGATGGAGGAGGAAAAGCTAACAATCCAAGAACCCGAAAAAGTACAGACAAAAAGTGGGAGAACGATCAAGACACCCAAAAGATATGAGAACCATTGTGACATGTAGTTGGACTTAACATGTCCCAAGGTGGGAGGATGTCATGTAAGACAGCAACTGTTTTATTACTCTTTGTTCACTTGAAAATAATAAGAAAAATTCGAACAGCTGATCTACAATTATCTGAAGAAATATTGAAGTTTGGTTATGTTGTTATGTTACAGTTAAAAAGATTTAAAACGTGTGTTTAATTAAAGTTTCTTGTTTAAATTCAGAATACTGTATTTTCTTTCATAATTTAACAATAAATACATGATATAATAAATAATATGTAGATACAAATATAGTTGTACAAATATAGGTCTCGTAGATGTTCAGTGAAGAGACTTCCTCCAAAATAAGGCAACTAATTATATAATGCCGCGAGAGAAAGTTCTTTAGATAATTGAAACAGTTTTTCTTTTGCTAAAACTTCTATCCAAAAGGGAGGTTTTGTTATACCGATTTTGTTGGTTAACAAACTTGACGGGTGGTATTTACAAAAGAAACATTTGTACCAAATTTTACGACAATCAGACAAAAAGTGCGATTTGTAGAGATAATACACATGTTTAAATATGTATATAAAATAAAACCTTTTTAACAAAAAATTGAACCGACTTAAAAAATATCCAACAGTAAAATGCTATAAAAAGTGTGAAATAATTGGGTAATGCAATCCTGTATTGCTTTACATGATACATTCATAAACAACGGGTTTCTGATGTGTTACGCGTACAAACAATAATTTATCCATTACACTACAGTAAGATATTACAGCTGTACCCATTTCATGGTAACCAGTATAATAAATACTAATTAGCTAATACATATAAAAATACCATCAAATGCCCATACTAATTGTCATATTGTAGACTACAATTTTAGGAGTTGTTATAATCTTCATTCACTTTAAAACATATTGAGTCGGTGATGCTGAAGGAATATTATCAAAGAAGAAGCATCACCGACTCAATATTTTTAAAGTGAATGAATTATAACAACTCTAAATTGTAGTCTACAATATGGCACATGATGATATTTTTATATGTATTTTAAAAATTAATATTTTTTATATTGGTTACCATGAAATGGGTACAGCTGTAATATCTTACTGTAGTGTAATGGATAAATTATTATTTGTACGCGTAACACATCAAACCCGTTGTTTATGAGTATCATCAAAAGGATGCATTACAATATTTCACACTATAGCATTTTACTGTTGGATTGTTTAAGTCGGTTCAATTTTTTGTTAAAAGGTTTTATTTCACAATTTTGATATTTATTTTTTCAATCTTTATTTGAAGTCAGTTTTTTTTGGTAAAGTCAGACAAATTTATAATAGGCGAGATGGTTAAACAAAAATACAGTAACGGCAAAGAAAATATTGATTCAATTTTTGAAGCTGTTAAATGATTTTGTACTTGTAGTGTAATGTAATCATATTATCTCGAACTTAGTAATTAAGTCATGAGGTCTTGAAATTAAAGTAGTTGAATCATATAATATTTATTAAAAAAAGCTTTCAGCCAGTTTGGGAGGGAAGCAGCCCTCTAATCGGACCCTAGGGTTGAGTCCTTCATCCTCTGTATCAATCGCTGGTTTGACGTGATTTTCTTCAGTACAAACTGAAGTAAATGTGTACTGAGTATAGCTGTGAGTACAGCTCTTCTAGGTAGACAATTAGACCGCTGCACTCAAGACACAAATCTGCTACACGGGAGTGGAAAGAATCGCCTGGATCACGGTAACGCTTCGTCCTTTGGCCTCGAGGCCTTTGCTTATGGTATCAATGCAAATCATAGGCCGTTTGCTTTTCCCATGGCATGCTCGAAGGATCAATTAGTGATTGGCTTCTGCTCGCGGTAGTTTTGGCCGAACGGGTATGGGGCATCAGGGTGACGATTTGGCTTATGGCTCGTTGGTTACGAGCCTTCGGTCTTTTTCTAATAATAAGCTCGCAGGAGTAGTTCCCTTCTGAAATGTAGTTTCGGTGCTTGGTCAAGCTAAAAGGACTAGGTGGTTCGCTCCACTCGCATTGACGCTTCGTTGTTGCTGGCCTTTCATTTGCTTATTGCCAGCTCACAAGATCATGTTTAGTTAGGTTTCGGCCCGTATCCTTATGACTTATGAGTAGTTTGCTCTTCCTTTAGCAAGTTTGCTATATTATGAGCCGTTTACATTGCTCATAGTAACGCATCGTCCTTAGGCTCGCAAATTAGTAGAGATTTATTTTGATGTCACTTTTGGATTTTCTAACTTTGCCTTTCCTTTAACTTAAAGTTTTAAAATATGTCGGGCGAGCTATTTTCTGAACTATTTATGAGTTAAAGTTGTTTGTACGGTTATGTACATAATTTATTAATGTTGAAATTAACACAAATGCAGTTCAGATTTACGAGTAGGCTAGTTCACGCTTACCCTTAAAGTGTCTGATTGTTTCGAAATTTTCTCCAGAAATATACATATTTTTAAACGTTTCAGGGTACAATTTTGGAGTAAGTTATGTTCTGGACAGAACGGTACCATTATCATATCATATACATCCATCACATCGAAATGAAAACATCATCAGCTTAAAATTCGGAAAACCCGTGTTTGCGTAAAATGTATCGTTTTTAACAGTTCATAAAACATTTTATGGAAACCACGTTGTAGAAAATTCAATTTTAATTAGTCTTGTACCTTAACTATTTTATAACCTTCCAAAGCGAGACCTATACCACTAAGCACGCATGGAGTACACGTTTCAGCATGACATTTTATACTTGTTTACAGAATCTATAAAAGTTTTAAAGCTTGTAAAATACGTTTTTTGTTGAGAACATAGCTATGCACAGAATCTTATCATAACCAGGTTTATGATATTGAAAATAAAGTTTCTATGGCTATAAAACTAATACGAAATGCTAAAAATTACGTGTTTTTTAGCGAGAAGGAGGCCATAGCTCGGTAAATATGAGTGTAATCATAACAAATATATATATTTTCTGAAAGAAAATTAAATTTGACTCTCACAGAGTTCCTTCAAATTTTTGATCAAGTGTATATTTTGGCGTCTAGAACTCTGTAAATACAAACAAAGACATTTTCGTATATTTTAGACGAAAATATCTATTTATCTCAACAACACCCAAGATTTAGAAGAATTTAAGACTACTACCTTGTTGCAAATTTAATTTTACATCGAAATAGTGCTATAGAAATCCATTTCCGGTTCTTAATAGTGTTTTACCACGCAAAATACGCAACAAGTACATGGAATTTCGAGATTTTTTGAGGTTTTACTTTTTTATATAGAAATATAAGTCCGATCAAAAGATATTTAAATGGGACGACTATGGAGTAAAGATCTACCAATCGCAAACTGGGTGTAAAAT